>ML685932.1:766018-782438 GCA_007922175.1 Pelusios castaneus | reverse complement strand
CACACTCGCGGGGCGTGACACACACACACACACTCACACTCGCGGGGCGTGGCACACTCCGGCCGCGGGCTCTATCCCGGGGGGCCGAGGCGGTCGGAGGAAAGGGGAGATCCTGCCCGCCGGGTGGGTCCCCGCAGCTGCCCCCCCCGGCCCGGCCCCCCCCGGTCCTACCTGGCCTGCGGCTCGAACTGACTCCGCGGAGCCCCTCGGCCGACGGCGGCAGCGGGACTGAGCCGGGCGGGGCGGAGCCGGACGGGGAGTGACAGCGCCGGGGCCCGCCCACTCCTCGGCCCCGCCCACTCCTCGGCCCCGCCCACTCCGCGGCCCCGCCCACTCCGCTGTTCGCTGCGGGGGGGCTGGGAGCAGGGCCGGCTGCGCGGCGGCACCGAGGGGTGGCAGGGACAGGCTGGGGAGGGGGCGGCACTGGGGGGGGGCAGGAGGCACAGGGTGGGGAGGGGGCACAGGGCGGGGACTGAGGATTTGCACCAGCCGGGAAAACAGCCCACCCTAACTCCGAAATTAGAGCTAGGACCAGACCTCCCTTAAGGTTAGGCCTGACATGAGGCACTGATCTTATTATCTGGCTATTTCCTCTGTCCCCAGGGATTGCACTTGCTGCCATTTCCCTTCACAGGGAACTCTTCCCATGTCCTGAATTATTAATTGCCAGGCTTAATAACAGACTCCAAACCCTTCCAGAAAGCCTATCTAGTCCAACCCTTTTCCATGGAAGTGGAAGCTGCCTCGCTGTGTCCCTTCCCACCAACCCCCAAACACACCTATCTCCTCATTAACCACTTTAGGCCTTGGTGTTGCAGCCAGTATTGCAGCAGGCCAACACAGGAATGAATGTGGGTTCCGGGTGAGGTTCTTGTTTCTATAAATCACTACAACTCCTCAGCCCCAAGCAGCTGCTCTGTTCTCCAGTTTTGTTTCCCATGGTGCCCACCTTGGAAAGGCTTCTTTTAAGTAAGCAACATTAGCCACAACAGCTTCCCAAAGCCAGGATGGCAAATGCCTATTCTGAAGCCTGACGGAAATCCCAGGATGGCCTTATCTCCCTCGGCAAATGCGCATATTGTGTGGATGTCAGAATTGGGCCGAAGTAGCTGAGCAGGACTCACAATCAGAGTTAGTACCGGGACACTTCGTGCAATATGTGTGTGAAACCAGAAAATCACTAGACTCTTGAATGAACTGACACAGAAAACTGATAAAAGACAAAAACACCCCATCGCTTTTCACTAACACTCACTCTGTAGCTGAGCTATCAGTCCTCATCCCCAAAGAACAGTGGTGTAAAACAGCAAGCCTGGCACTTTAAACCCATGGCTCTGCTAGACACTGAAAACCATGATGGTCTTAACAAAGCCCCTGGATTTGTGATTTATTATTACAACAATCTGTAGCCCACTAACCTCTGTCCCATGACTGCAGCCATGCTAACCAGCCATTCTGCCTCGAATGGTGCCATAGGCTCAGACTATGTGCAAATGGCTTGTGCCAGGCAGTCTGCCCCACCTTGCCTTTACCTGTGATTCTGCATCTTCCCCAGTCCTAAGGAAGAATTTTGTCTCTCTCTCTCACCAACAGAAACGGTTACAGTCCAAAAAAAAATCAGACCCACCTTGTCTATCTCATATTTCTGTCATTTGCATTGCAGTAGCAGCCAGATACATCAGCCATCCTGCTAGGTCCTTACAAATAGTGAATAACGACGCCGGCCCTAAAGGCCTTCTGATAGACAACCTGTGACATGGCCGGTAGCCAGCTGTGTTTGGTGGTTTGTCTCCCATCTGTTAGCACCCCAGGGCAGTAGTCAGGCTATCGTGTGTAGCTAATAGCTCATCCCTCTGTAAGGCTGAGGGCTAGAATATATAGTGTGTAGGAGCCAGTCTGGTGTGGTCCATAGCCAGTTGAACTGAGATTTAACACTTGAAACACAAAGAAAATCAGTGTCAAATGTATTTCTTGATGTGAAACCCCTGAGCCATTCGTGTCTCAGGGAAGGGGTAATGGTAAATACGCATGCAAACAGAACCAGATGAAGTGCTCTTTCTCACATACACCCATCCTTAGCCACAGGAGAGGGAGTGTTCTGCAGCTGTGCAACAGGCGAGGAGTGTCGTTTATAAACATAAATATGAACCCCAAGGCAGGAATCAGGAAACAGACAATGTGAGGCTCTGCTGGCTACGGTATTTCCTGTCTTTAGAACCATCCGCAGCAGCAAGAAGACGGGAAAACCTGTTTTTATGCTACTTATTTATTTTTGAGGGCAGGAGTTTTGTGCTGCATTGAATTGATAAGGGGCTGGAAGAAGTGGAAGCAAAAGGTGATGGAAGGCCCTGAAAATGGATACAGCACAGGCTGGATCTGACGGATCTTCCTTACCAATCATTTCATCTTTCAGCAAGACCTCTGTCTTAGGAAGAACAACAGAGTCCTGTGGCACTTTTAAAGACTAACAGGCTCATGCGATAAATAAATCTGTTAGGGCTTGCCTACACGAGCACCGTAATCCGAAGTAAAAATCATTACCGCGCGTTAATAAGCGAACTGTACAGACGTGAAATGTTGTTCCTGCGCACTAAGCGCCTTCTTGCTGCGCATTCCAACCACCACTCCGCCGAGAGTGGTAACAGCTGTTTCGGATCATCTGCTGCGCGTTTGTGCTTGTGTGCACCTTTCCCGCACATTGATTGGCCTCCGGAAATGTCCCAGAGTGCCAATCCATGCCACTCTGGGACACCGGAGTTGTCAAATATGTCAATTTCACTGCTCTGCTGAGCAGTGTAATTGACATATATGTCTTTGAGCCCAGCTGGGGGATCGGGTGGCGGCCGGCCACTCCTGCCGCCAGCCGAACCCCTGGCCAGTGCTGGGGAACCGGCTCCGATTGGAGCCGGCACCGGGGCTCCGGCTCCCAGCTGTAGCCGCCGCGCTTTAAGCGCGGCGGCTTCAGCTGAGAGCGGAGCCCAGCTGGGGGATCGGGTGGCGGCCGGCCGCTCCTGCCGCCACCCGAACCCCTGGCCGGTGCTGGGGGAACGGCTCCAATTCGAGCCGGCCCCCCAGCACAAGACCCGGGCTCCAGGTCTCAGCAGGAGCCGCCACGCTTAAAGCGTGGGGGCTCCAGCTGAGAGCGGAGCCCAGCTGGGGGATCGGGTGGCGGCGGGAGCTCCGGCCGCCACCCGATCCCCTGGACTGTGCTTGGTGACCGGCTCAGATTCGAGCCTGTCATCCAGCACCGCTCCCGTCTTTCTACAATAGACTAACACGGCTACCCCTTTGGAATTAGGAAGAACAATCATTCATTAAAAGGAAGGGTTAGACATTTAGTGAGGGTGAATAAGAACAGTGTCGGCCATGACATTCACAAGGGCCATCAATCATCAGGCCTCAGGGCAGAAGCTGATCTCCAGTGAAGCAATCTGCATGGGACAGTGGTGCAGGAGTAATCAGGTATATGGGTCACTGCTGGGATCAGGCAAGGAGACTGGCTGGAACTAGCACGATAGGAAAGGGGACATGCAAGTGGAGATACAGTGACCTGGGAGTCAAGAGTACTGAGTGTTATCCCCACCTCAGCCGTCTGCTGTTACCACACTGTGCCTCCGTTTTTTCATCTGTAAAATGGGAGCAATGATGCTCACACACCCCCATGAACCCCTTTGAGTGTGGTGGGTGAAAAACGCTGTACAAACCCATGGCTCAATATTTACTCTGCTGTGGTTGCTTCTATGGTTTTGTGATACCAGATTTCATGGCTGACGTTGAAAAGCAGTACTGAGAAAGCCAGTCAGATCATTTCCATAAGTGACAAGAAGCGGAGAAAAACAATGTGGAGACATTTTCATCATTTCTTTTTTCTCCCACCTACAGAATCAGGCCAGGCATTTTCTATCACCTTTTTCTGATAGACTGCTCCACGAATAGTGGGACAAGTCTGGTCCAACTCCTTCCACCAGGCACCATTCACAGCAAAGGTAGCTACATTATTAACCAGGAAACATCCATCATTTGAGTACACTTCCCTAGAGAGCAGCCAGCCTCTCCTCTTCCAGCATTAGCATTATTAACAGCAGGGCCTAGACGCCCCAGCTGTGATCCGCGCCCCCAGAAACCTGGGGAAAGGTAGTCCCTACCTGACGAGCTCACAGCCCAGATAGACCAGGCAGGCCAGGGGACAGATGACGGACGCGAGGTCACGCAGCAGGGCAACCGCAGAAATAGGACCAGGCTCGATCCCCACGTGGCCACTAGACCACAACGGGAGCTCCAAAACTCTGTATGGCAGGCCCTTCATCGCTCTGCCTCTCTGGGAGCTGCCCCCCAAACTCGTTCTGTCTAGTGGGGCTTCCTCTCTTCCACCACCTCTGCCTGCTCACTACCAGCCAGCTTTCCTTCTCCCCTCTCTCTGGCCCCCTCACCTTTCGTGGGGCACATCTTCTCACCCCGTCAGAGTCCTTTCCATCACATTCATGGACCTGTATCAATCGTCTGTCATAGCACCCTCCTCAGGATCAGGGCTCCACTGTGCTAGGCGCTGCCCAGACCCCAGCAGGAGGCAGTCTCAGGGCTCAGAATTTAATTCAACAAAAAATGGCAAGAAGGGAGGAAAGTGCAGGGAATAGGGGATGGTGCTGGAGGGAAATACTCCCACAGGGCATGTTAATATAAATCCTGCTTCGTATACCAGGAGCCTGAGCAGCCAGTACACTGGATCAAAGTCCAGCGCTCACTTACATGTTCCCCTCTGCCCCAGGGATTTCTCAGGAAAGGAAGGGTAAGGGAAAGGCTGTCCATCATCCTGCCTGAGAGCCCCAGCTGCAGGGCTGCACGTGTCTCAGCTAGGAGGGAAAGCCAGCTCCGGGACTCTGGCTCAGACCCAGCAGCCTAGAATCCCTTGTTCTTCCAAAGGGGTTTGGCCTCGGACAATTTCTCTCAATTTACTGGGCTTCAAGTATGGAGTTGGCTCCAATGGAAACATCTCCATATAAAGAAAGGGAATGGAGCAGGAAGTTTTAAGTGCAGCTCCTGCCCGGATTTCCTTTCCTTCACACAGCCCCAGCCTCTGCAGCTAGCATCTAATTGTACGCTGCTTCCCCTGCAAACAACGAGAGCAAGTGTTGGGGGAGGCGACACGGGACACAGAGGAGCGTGGATGTGAACACAGGAGAGGCACCAGATCTAACCCAATTCCCTGGAATGGAATGGCTCACAATTTCCAGTGTGTGGCTTCTGCTTCTTCCTGCCACCTGGGAAGCACAAACAGCATTGGAAGGAGGGAGTCCTGCTCCCAGGACTGGGGCCCAGGATCACCTGGCCTCCTGCAAAGACAAGCCCCTGGATCTCCAGCAAAAATCTTAACACACATTAGTCTCATTTCCATTGAGGGGCTCCTGGCAATTGGACGCCCATCCTGTCACCTGCTTGTTGGAGGTGCTACACCCTCATACCACCAAGCAGGCGATCCGCGACTCCCCTTCCACGATGTCATCAGAGCAATGGGAGGTCAATATTAAAATCTCCTCCACCCCCATCCCCCTGCTCCTGTTTAGACTTGATCGCTGCCTCCAGCACCTCATCTTCAAGAAAAAAGAGGGATGGAGCTGGGCAGGGATGGTTCCCAGGCTTCACTGCTCTACAATGATGAGAGCCTAGAGGCAGAAATCGAGCGTGCTCTCTTGCTCCTTTTCTTTGCTCCCACTCCCAGAGGGACGTGCTGTTTCTCCACCACCAAGAGATCTACGGCGCATAACGGACTGCCGAGGTCTCTGGACCGGCCAGGTGGATTTTGAACTCTGCTCACTGCACTATTAAAGCATGTGCTTCCGTCACACAAGTGATTAATCCAATCTCGCCATTAATGCTTTGCTCACCCAGCACCCTGATCAGGAGGAACCTTGGCCACCAAGAGATCTCTGTGGCCCAGTGTCATATGACTGCAAAGCGACAACATGCCACGGTGTGGCTGGGGAAGTGGGAGCGCAGAGGCACCTGTTGCCCTGTTCAACAAACAAGGAGTTCTGTAGCACTCTTAAAGACTAACCACTTTATTTATACATTGGTAAGTCTTTAAAAAGCCACAGGAGTCCTTACTTCTTGTTTTGCTGAACTAGATTAACCCGGCTACCCCTCCGGACCTTGCCCTCTTGATACTGAAAGCTGTGCCCAGCAGATTCTTTCCCTGCTGCTGAGCATCAGTCACAGGCCTCTGGCTCAAGCAATGGCAGAGTTTACTTGCTAGTTCATTGTCCCACCAGCTGGTAATCCTGCCCTTCTGCCTGGCTGCACCCATAGGTCACAACCCCAGCTGCCCCCTCCTGTCTCCAGCTCTGAATCCCACCACAGCGCCTGGGCAGAGTGCGTTGCTTGCCAGTTGCTGCAGCTCTGCAGACAATACCTGGGCTGGGCTGAACTAGCACTCCTCAGGGAAGCTGTAACTTTGCAATGTCCTGCCTCCGGGGTGTTTCCCTGCCCTGCCTTCAGGATGCATTCATTGAGGATTAGAATAAAAGACTGAGCAGAAGAGTTCGTCCCAGGGCAAAGGTGGCCGGTACTGCTCCCCTCCGCTGACAGCTGCTAACAGAGCTCCCCCACCCTGGCTTGAGGTGACTCACTGCAGATCAGCCCAGTCCACAAATGCCTTTCCATTGGCAGGCAGCCTGATTCTCCACTGCCCTGTGCCTGCTTTGCATGGACACATGTTCCCGTACGAAGAGGTTCCAAAATCCCGGCCTGCTGATTCAATAGCCATTTCCACCCCTTTGTACTGGTGCAAAGGATAGTACCTCGTGTCCGGCTCTGGTGAATTAGGCCCAGTGCATCAAGTGGTTGGGACAAGGGATGCCTGAGTTTTAGCCCCAGCTCTGGTGGGGAGGAGCCATGTGACCCAGGGAAATGCACCACCTTCCTTTCAGTTTCCCCATTTAGTCAATGGAGCTAATACCCACCTCATGTTGCAAGACCTGTTTGTAAAGTAACATGCAATTCGCAGCAGCTGTCCTCTGCTAATGCTGGAGTTCTGGCTACACGCACCCTTTCCCCAACCTAGCTAAACCAAAATAAGCCGCTCCGACACCTAAGAAGAGGGTCCACCCGGCAATTTAACCAAGCAGCCGTAAATCCTGGCAGGTTGGGGCGGGGGCAAGGCAGGAGGAAGACGGGGCTCAGCTACCCCACTCTAACCTTTTGACAATTTGGAGAGGGAAATTTTCTGCTCTCTTCTGATTTTGAAGCCCACTCCCTCTCCCCATTTTCAAATGGAAAAACACCTGAAAAAACCCGGGAGATAAACCAGCCCAAACCCACCACTAATGTTTTTGGGTGAGGGGAGCGATGGGAGGCGCTGCCGCCATGGGGTGACCACCCAGCAGGCGGGCCATGGACACAGTTTGGGGTCCAGCGTGCTAGGACATGGCTGGGGCAGCATTCCTGCAGAGACATGCCAGCTGGGGCTGAGGAGGTCCAGGGCAGTGAACCAAGAGCCTGATGCATTTTCATTGTAGGGTGCCCCTAATCCTGACCAACAGCCCACCCGTCCCTCAAGGTCTGCGTGGAGGCTGGACTCAGTGAGGTGGGGATTTGGACCGGCACTCATTCAGCACACTCTTCAGCGGTGAGTGCACTGTAACACATCGCTGCTGCCCTCTAGCGTCCCACCGCAGTCTCCGCTCCTCCCGCCCCTGCCTGGCACTTGCCCTTCTGTCCCGCTCACGCCCGGCGCTGCTTCAGATGACTGCATCCCGTTCGTGGCAGCGTTTTCACCACAGCGGCGCCCTGGGGCTACTTGGGATGGAGACACACAAGCCTGGTAGGTCTGGGGAAGAATGAGAAGATCCCATTTAAGCCAGGTGCACATCTCAGGGGTAGTCTACAGCAATGGGAGAGAGACTCAGGCTAGTTCGGCTCTAGCTAGTAGGGTACAAACCGCACATGGAGAGGGCAGTTGAGGCTAGCTGCTGGAGTCCAAGCCCATCCAAACCCCCAGGATCCAGCCGCTGCCCCAGCAGCAACATCACACTGGAGTGCGGCTCCAGCGAGTCCGGCTACCCAGGCTGGAAGGCTTGTTCCCAGAACACTGTAGCCAGAAGACAACAACAAAAAAGCCATGCAACAGCCATGCCCGCTATAAACCTGAGCTCGAGACTCAGCCTCTTTGTGAATCAAATCACAGGCCGGAATTTGAGCCAGGCACTCAGCAGCTGGGAAATCAGGCCACTCATTTGGGCGCCTAACTATAGCTTCGAGCACAGAGGCTGGGGAACGTGGTCAGTATCTGTGCTGCCTCCTGGGGGGTGTTAGGTGACTAGCATACGTGGTAGCAGGATCAGACAATCCTACACAACGGGACTTCTCTTGGCCTGACTAATGCACTTCTGCTAATTTTAGTGCCTCGAGGGCTGCACTGCCGGTCTTGGGGGTGGTCCCAGGAAACGCCGGCTTGAAGGCATCAATCTCATTGCCCACTGCCCCTGAGGCTCACAATCTCGACCTCATCTGAACCCGGGCTGCCAACATGGCATGTTCTCAGGGCCTGATCCAATGCCCACTCAAGTCAGAGAAGCTACCCCTTGACTTGAAAGAGCTTTGGGTTAGGCTCTGAATCCCAATTCCCTCTTCCAGCCCGATTCCGAAGAGTTCACCTGCTCTTTACTTCTAACCTGAATCATCTACATGGGTAGTGCAGCGAATAATTGCCAAGACATTTAACAGCCCAGCGGATGGAGTACTCACCATGGGAGTTTCCTTTCTGTTTGGGGTTTTTTGCAAACATTCCCCACAATAATGAAACAGGAAGCCCTTGCTCCTTTCAAAATAAATGAGAAAAACATCCCAACTTCCTGAGGAGGCAGGAGCAGTTTTCTCAACTCTGCCTGCTGGGGGTTTAGTGGTAAAGAAAGGTGCAACCAGCTGGAGATTTCCATGAGAACAACCAAACGATTCTACTTCCAGATAAATATATATATTTACACGTACCAGGCAATGGATTATGGAGCAACACAAACTCATTCTCCCCATGCTCACACATGAAACATACTGTGTCAGATAGCAGCTCCCACCCAGTATTTTGTATGCTAGCCAAGGGCACCCAGAATCTAAGATATTTTCACATTTTGCTTTAAAAAACCCAAAACCAAATAAGAAGCCCTCAGAGCAGCAATAATTTGTTATCCAGCTTCCTGGATACTCAGAAGAACCAACTCCGCGGGCAACACCTTGCCCACTCTAGAAGAGTCGGTAGTCACTAAGACTAACTGGTTAATTTTCACTTAGTCAACGCTATTGACGACGGCAGTCAGCTGAAACTACGCACAATCTGCTTGGCCTCAGGGAAGGCAAATTCCCACTCTTAGCATATTTGGAGTGGGGGAGATATTTCATGATCTGATCATTGCGGATGAGGAAGAAGATACTGGCTCGCACAGGTCTGTTTGGGTATATTTGCTGGCAGTCCCGTCCACATAAATTACTCACAAGAAACTGACTTTCCGGGTGGTCTCCTTCGGAGAAGGCTGGCGTTTCTGCATTCTTTATTTAAAAACACAGCTATACACAGGCGGTGTGGTTCTCCTTCCGGCACTGATATTTCAATAGATGAAATACTCCCTGGGGCCTTTTAGCTCTCACTAGGGGTACCCACTTTACTTACATCTCACTAATTGCGAGTTACAAACAACAGTTACCAGAAGTTAATAGTATGAGAGTGCATGATGCTCCCAGCGACAGCAGAACACAAAAAATTAGAAATGGGGAATGTCCCTCATTTCTACCCCAGGACAGCATTTTATAGACACCTTGCTGCACTTGGGTCATCACAGTCTGCAGGGACACAGAAAATTCAGAGTTCTAGATCCAAGGTCTGCACAATGTGCTACTTTTTCTAAGTAAAGCATTCTGCCAGGCTGAGCTGAGCCCCAACTTCAGACAGAGAAGAGCTGGTCACAGCTCTGAGGTTAATAAGGGAAAGAAGCAGATTTACCTTTTTAAACCCCTCCACATCTTATTGATTATCCTTGCCTCTCAACTAAGCACATACAAGCAAACACATTTAAGCTGCAAGATCCTTGGGGCACGGCTGGTCTGTATTTTGAGGGGAACTGAGGATTACCAAGCTGGTGGAAGAATGGGAGGGAAGTTCTGTGAGCATTTCATCCCAGTTGTTTCAAAATCAAAATGTGAGTTTGGAAGTTTTCGGACCAACTCTTTAATTAACCTCAAGCCACGAGTGGCTGGTCCCCAACACGGCCAGCTGGGAACTCAACATCAGCCCAGGGAGCTGAAGCAGCTCTGGTGGATGGAGCAGAAGGCCAGCACATAGGAAACCCACTTCCCTCTATGTCTAGGTTCTTACACAGTGTGCATGCTCACAGAACCGGGAACCTATTCCTGCTAATGGAACTGAAACTAAGGCACAGCCAGGGACCCGGAGGCTGCCTGACCGGCAGAGGGACAAGCGTGTGGCAAGGCTTCACGAGCCCATGGCTCGGCACAGTGCTGTCTCTGGTGTAATTACCTAGCTGTCAGCCCGGGGGAGGGACATCAGGGCTCTGTGTGTGTCATCACGAGGACTGGGAAGCGCCCGTCCCACGGGCATGCGGGACCAGCAGTAGCAAGCTGAGTGTTACTGGGCAGCAATGGTGCAGATCTCGACGAGGGAGAAGGAAGGGTTTGCAGAAGGCAGTACACGCTTGGGAAACTCCAGCCCCTCTCGCTGGTCCACACCATCCTCACCTTACTGGAAGCAGCCACCCCAGTCCGTGGCTCTCCCCACCCCTGCAGAGACCTGCTGAGAGCTGAGTAAGCCCACCGTACTCTCACAGGTGATGCCATCGAGACAGTCCTGCCTTCATCTCCCCATCCCAAGAGCCCATGTGGCTTTCCCAGGCCCAGCCACTAGCTCTGTGCTCTGCACAGTGGCTGAGAGCAAGGCACGGGGACGGGGGGTGGCTGGGGACCCCATCACCATGGGAGTGCATTCAACACTGCGAGGTGCTCGGACACCCCAATGGGGTTCCTTCCTCCTCTTGGAGGGGATGCAGGGAGCACAAATGCTCGGTGCTCAGGCGCCACTCCCCATGAGGCACCAAGTCCTGGTCCGGGGTAACTCCGTGTCACGTGTCATTGCCAGGGCCACCCAGGGGAATCACAAAGACGGAGATGTCGTCTCCAGAAGCCAGCTTGTCATTGGCCAGCCGCCAGCCCCGGTCCTTCAGCACCCCTCTGGACCTCACCACCAGCTCGTGGGCCACCAGGGTGTACCTGCAGTGCGCCGGGGAGGGCAAATAGGCAGTCACTAGCAGCAAGGACCCCCTCCCCCACCATCCACACAGTCGGCTGATCCCCCCGCGAGCCCCCAGTGGACTCCCTGATGAGAAATGGGGTGCCTGGGGCCAGTGGGAGAGGAAGGCAGGAGGGGCGGGGTGTACACCGCTCTCCAATGAGCCCCTCCTGCAGGGGATTTGCATGCTGTGGGGAAGTGGCATCCAGCCCCTCATGGGCTCTGAGGGCAGATGACAGCCAGGGGGAGCTGCACATGAGGACACCCCTCCCCTGCCCCCAGACCAGACTTTAAAAGGATGACGGCAAGTGAGCCATGCTGGGTGTTTGGGCCCCTTCACCCTGCCGGCCTCCCACATGTGCATTCAGCTCAGTGCTACTGCACCCGGCCGGTCGGTCGGCTCACCTGCTGGGATCATTCGGCTCACAGCCCATCAGCGCTTCCATGACCACATCAGCCACTTCCCGGTCACTGGTGACGTCCCAGAGGCCGTCGGTGCCGAGGACCAGCACGTCGTCAGGGCAGTGTTCGTACTGCGTCAAGTCGTAAACTCTGACCTGGTGTGAGAGAGATGGGCTCACCCCAGCCCCAGCTTTGCTAGGCACCTCAGGGAAAAGTCCATCTACTTCAGCCCCCACCCAGCGTTATGTCACAGCCCCACGCCGGGAGCTGCTCCCGCACGCACACAGGGATCCCCTAGGATTCACGTATCGCCGGATCTGTCAGAAGTCAGCTCTTTTCCCCACGGGGCTCCGAAGAGAGAAGGGAAACCCCCGTGGGAGTGCGTTCAACACTGCAAGATGCTCAGATACCACGAGGATGGGGGCCGGACCAATTCCATACAGTGACAGGCAGACGGAGGGGCCCATGGGCAATGGGCCCAGGACTGGAACAGCTGGGGGTTGCACAAGAGCAGGAGAGAGGTGACTTGGCAGAGCTCATGTGGAGTCAGCCTGCATGACCCCAGACACCCCGCAAGCCCCTCTACGAGGGGAGTGCTGAATGCGCTCAGAATGCCCTTGCGCCAGTGACGGGGAGAGCGGCCCTGCCAGACTCACCTCAGGGACGCAGGAGAGGAAAGGCTTGATGTGGATATTGGAGTTGTACACCTTGAGGTCATGGTCTCCCAAGCCTCGGGTGACCCCGATTGTAGCCATCACCCGTGCCTGGCAGGAAAGAAAACCAACACTTCACTGGCTGCTCCCCCTCGGAGGCAGGGAAATGCATGAGCGAGGGGTGCTACAGGCAGAGCGGTGCAGGAGGCCTTGGGCTCGCTAGAGAAAACAGAGCTGGAATTTAACCGTCAGAGACAGAACTCCCGCCCCCCCACCTGCCAGCAGGTGTCAAAAGGCCCCCCAAGCCACTGCACACGTGAATGTCCCAGCTCCATGCCTGCGATTCTACGTCCCCTCTACATTCCTGGCCTCCGTTTGATGGGGATTGTCTCATCTCACATCAGCGGTTCCTCGGCACTTTACCTTTTTACCTTCTCCGTAGATAAGTGGGAACTTCAGGTCATCCTCCTCGATCCGTTTATAGGCCCTGGTTACAAACAAAGAGAGGACCTGATATGAGGCAGGTGAAGCTTCGCAGCAGCACCTGGGGTGGTTTTCAACAGAGCCGACTGTGACTGTCAGACAAGCCCTGCCTGCCCTGGAAAACCTGCCAGCTGCACAGCCGACCCCACCCAAGAGGATCCGGCTACACGGCGGTGTTTCTCTCTGACAGGGGGCAGGAGCTCTGCTCCAAGAAGTTCAGCTACCACGCTGGCATGAAACGCAAGACACAGGTCAGTGGAGTTACCAGCCGTTCATGTTCTGGTCTCTGTAAAGCATCTTCTTCCCCAGCTCCTTGTGCTGAATCCTCCGAGGAAACTCAAGGTGTGTGAACTCATTCCCCAGCAGCTCAGGTCTCAGAAAACCCTGCGGGAAGGAAACACCGGAGTTATCCCCAAAGCCAGCAGCACGCGGGAACATAACGAAGACCCGGACAGGCAGCAGGGGTCGTGTCGGAGTGGGCGTCCCCAGTGCTCCATTCCCCACACTGTTCCACCAACCCTTTCTCTACAACACTGGGTTTTGGGAACAAAGGCAATGTTCAGGCTGGGCTGCCATGAGCCAAACCCCTCGCAGCCCAGCAAGGATGCGCTAGGGAAGCTGGACCCAAGGCCACCAGCGGCCTTTTCTCCAGCTGCAGCTGCACAGCCCTCTCGGCGGAAGGTGTAAAGGACGTGCGCTGGCTTCCAAGAAGCATTCTGGAGGGGGTGGTGCATGCGGGATTCCCAAGGTCACTGCTCAAGGGCAGGCACTGCACGCACACCAAAATCAGAACACTTCTGGGACAGCTAAAGGGTGAGTAAGAAAATTATCATTGGTGACAATAGCAACAAACATCATTGGAACTGAAATGGCTGCAGGGGATCTTTCCAGGGCCACCTTTCTATGCAGAGGGCTTTGCCATAACTGGCCCACAGGGTGAGCGAAATATGCACAAAGAAAATTCAGGAGGCGGCTGAAATGCACCCAGGTCTGGTTCAGATACAGAGATCACCTGTAGGTTGCAAAAGCAGAGCAGAGCAGGGTAAGAAAAGGACTGCCCACCAGCCTGAATTCTGAGTGATCAGAGAGGAGAGGGGCGCCAGGTACAGACTGCAAACACTGGGACCCTTCTGTAACTCACTGGCGTGGGCCAGGGAACCAGGACATGCAGGGATCACACCACACCACAGAGTTCAGGCACACGCAGGAAGGGACAAGGGGTGGCCCGATTCTACCCAGGTTAGTAAATGGTGATGGATTTAGCAGAGGAGAAGGTGAGAGAACTCAGAGCAGAGGTGGAGACAATCTCTCTGGGCAGGAAAGCTGTTCCCAGGAGACTGTGTTTTCTATCCACAGGAACAGAACCCTAACCGTGAAAGAATAAATGCCTTCAACTTAACTTTAGTAACCGTCTGGAGTACTGGCCCCAAACCCTGTGGCTTACAGCAGCACGGCTGCAGCGTCCCCCATCACCAGCATGCTTTCTGGATAGAAAGCCTATAAAAGGACCCAGGGGACATCAATTCCTCCAGGCCCTCAGGGCAAACATCGCCTTGGTTTTCTGACTGCAGTTTTTCTGCCACAGCAAGTTGGAGAGAATCCATCGCTTGCTGCAGCTTCCTCCTTTCTGGGGTTGTTTAAAAATAGAGCTGAGGATAGGAAACCTCTGAGTGTTTTTCCAAGGTATATTCTGAGCCAGGAAACATGTCCAGCAAAACCTCAGCTCACTCCCATGTCACCTTCTCCCTCTGCAGGGATTTTTTTCTTTACAACCGTATAAAGTTTCATTTTGCAGCAGAGTGTTTTCCTAGACAAGCCTGAGAAAGGAGCTTTCAGGAGTCGCAGAAGCAATGCCCAGACTTCATCTGTTTTCCTAGTGCTGTAGCGGGCACCTTGGTGGAGACTCACCACTCAGCATTCTCAGTCTCCCATCCCCTGCTCCTCCAGAGGAGAGCAAGGAGGGACCTAGGAATGTGATGGACAAAGGGAAGGGAAACTTGCATCCTCCAAGAGACTGCTGCTTTCCCAGGGAAGAGGACTGCGCTAAATAAATATCCAAGGGCAATCAAATGAGAGAGGGGACTTGCCTTTCTCATCAGACTCTCCCTGGCATAGACCAACACACATCCCCTCTTATGCATGAAGTCTGTGCTGGCGGGAGGAACCAGTTCGTCTCCTCTCTATGCCCAGAGCAGAGGCGGAATAAGCAACAGCAGGACAAGCTACCCCCACCCACTACCCTGCTCAGACCTAGGGAGTTCAGACTCCAGGGCCCACTCAGCTCTTGGTCTCTCTGCTGAGGCGGCTACATACGGCGTTTGCCTGAGCAAGACGAGATGGGCTGAAACTTAGGGTAAAGACCTCCCTTGCCACTCCCTAGCCCCTCGAGACAGTCCACTGGAACTGGTGCCCCCATCTCATTCCCAAGCCCCCAGCCAGGCCCCTCCAAGAAGCACCTACTTTCCAACTGGGAATAAAAGCCAAACCTCGCTGTTTCACCCAGAGGATTTGTATTCCGCAAACAAACCCCACAAACTACCTCAATGTGGCTTCTGCTGCAGCTATTTTCCCAGCTGTTCAACTGCTCTGTGAGCTACCCTGGTCATCTGTTTACTGAGACAGAAGTTCAGACTGCGGGGAGTGGTTTAAAATGAATCAGATTAGAAGAAAGTTCTTTCTTACTAAAAACTGTAGCCTCTGCCTCTCTGTCTCTGGAGTAAATTCCCTGGACATTGGAATGATTTCCCCGTTACGGATGATAATGGCCCTGCAATGAAATATGGAATGATGAGATTAGTGAGAAATAGACAGCATGGGAAGGGAGAGTGTCTGTTCTCTCATTTCACAGCTAAGGGAAGCAG
Organism: Pelusios castaneus; assembly: GCA_007922175.1. Taxonomy (NCBI): domain Eukaryota; kingdom Metazoa; phylum Chordata; order Testudines; family Pelomedusidae; genus Pelusios; species Pelusios castaneus. Next base: position 766,755 of record ML685932.1, on the reverse strand, counting down.
TATCGCCACGCGCTCCCTCAGACCTACGGAGGTTCCTGGTTTCTTTATTGCACAGCACACCTTGGAGAAGTGGGGGAGCCTCATCCATTGTCCATTCACCATCATGTGCTTTTGCATCTGAGACTGCACCAGCCCTGAGCTCAAGACCCAATTGCTGGCTGCACTACAGTAAATTTCCCTGGCGCTCCTGTTAGCGGAGACAGGCACAGATCTGCCTCAGGGAGACTGCAGGGGGTTAGAAAAAAACCAAGGAGAAATGGGGACAGAGAAAATAATCCAGGGCGGAAAGCGGAGTAGAGAGAAAAATCAATGGAGAGGCTGTGTGAAAAGGATCTGCATTAAGATCACAGCAGCACCGTTAAAAGGAGAGCAGGACATGCAATGTGCAGAATTCCTTGGCAGTCCATGGCCAGGATACACTGGGAACATTCACCAGCATTACTTGCTCACCACCAGCCCTGTGCAGGACAGGATGGGTCGTTTCTCTGATATCTAAGAAAAGCTGCTCAAAGCACTTGGCCGGAGGTCACCAAGGGCAGCCAAGGCCCTGGGGCATTGGTGACCTGGCTGGATCTGAGGCATCTCCTTCAGGGTTATACTGGGGCCAGTGCTGAGGACAGGGACAAGCCACAAAGGGGAACGCTGCTCTAGAGAACATTAACTGACTTCTCCGTGCATGGCAGGTTCCTGGCTGTGAGTGACGCACCACGAAGAACACAGCCCACTGCTCAGCTGGC
>ML685932.1:685856-755220 GCA_007922175.1 Pelusios castaneus | reverse complement strand
CTGGCTTTAAGTCGACTCAATAATGTCTATTTAGCGCTCTTCCCCGTCCACGCTGGCTTTAAGTCGACTCAATAATGTCTATTTAGCGCTCTTCCCCGTCCACGCTGGCTTTAAATCGACTCAATAATGTCTATTTAGCGCTCTTCCCCATCCACACTGGCTTTAAGGCTTACGTCGACCTTCAGAGGTGGTGTTATTAAGTCAACCTAAGGAAGCGCTTAAGTCGACTTAATAAAAGCTCGATGTGGACGCAGCTTTGTGTAGGTCGACTTAAGTGTCCTTAAGTTGACCTTAATTGCCAGTGTAGATGCACCATAAAAGAAAGTCTCTCTCTCACTGTGCATCTCTGGTCCCCCTGCAATCTCCACATTTGTGGATTGACACACCACTGTAGCAGAAATGATGAGGAGTGACCTAGAATTTAGTCCTCAGCTAGGGCAAGGCAGTCTTTACAGTGTGTTGCTCACAGCTTGTTTCTTACTGCTGTAATTTACTAACCGCCAGACTCTGGCCTGAAAAAAATAAGTCTCCTGATAGGCCTCTTGACTGGTTCATGATGAACCAAACCACTTTCCTCTATTTTACCATTGTACAGTGCCTCCTCCCTTTTCTAGTGTGCTGTTCTTCTGTGTTTTTATTTGCCAGATAGTAGGGCTAGGGATACTGTACAAAACCTGCCAGCAGAGAGACTTGTGAATAGCTTTGTTTCTGCAAAACAGCTCAGTAAAATACAGATGCACAACAACATCTAGCATTTATTTTCTGCATTATATATTTATAAGGGGTGCACAAACAGAAACAGTGTCGCTAAAACCTCCCTCTATTTTTAACATGCATCCCTAGCTTTTTGTTTCTTTCCTCCTGTTTTAAACTCAGTTTTCCATATGGCATGTTTATCAATTCAGTCTGATACTCATAAACCTACAGTCCTTTTCTGTATGGTGTCTGAAACATGTTTCCCAAAGTTTGGTGTGTACAGTGTACCTCCTGCAGGAGATTAAAGGAGCAGTGGGGAGGCATAATCTGATTATTCAGTAGCATTTCAAATTTAATTTTAAAAGGGGGAGAACCGCCCCACACCTCTGACTGTGATAGTTGCAAAGAACATCTTTAAAATGAGTGTGACCTCTGCTGAGATATCTGCCTGAGTTTGCCGAGAGCCTGCAACAATGGCTCAGAGTGGTTTGAACTGCCTCCTTTTCTTTGTAGGATCCTAACCCAGATTCCACTGAGGATACTTGAGATGTTAACATAGCTGACTGTTTTACGGCGTGTCAAAGTGGCTGAGAAAGGAGAGGAAGTATCATAGTATGAAGTCTACTCTCCAAGATGGGCAGGTAAAGAATTTTCTGGGAGGAGGGACTGAGGATGTAGCCATTAAGCGCACCTGGCGGGATGCTGGATGTGGGTGATGTGGTTGATTTAGTTTTCCTGAATGGGGGCTCAGCTGGGAAATGTGGGTGATGGATCAGAGCACAGAGAAGGCCCGGTGAGGTACAAATGGTGCGGTGCATTACACCTTTACAGAAGGGAGAAAGAATAATGAGCAGAGAGAAGCAAGTGCGAAGGGGCTGGGATCCCAGGGGAGTGGTTGGCCTGGCTGAAGTGGGCACAGCGGACAGGTGATGAGAGAGGCAGCGTGCCACATCATAATACGGGCTGGTGCTGCTGCCAGGCTGTTTCCTTTCTGTTAAAAGCTATATCCAGCACAGAAAGCCATCTTCAGCCTGGAGTGAGCACAGTGGGTACAGTGTTCACTCAAGGACAGAGACGTTTCCTGATGAGCAAGCCAACAAGATTTCAGCAGCTCTAGTGCCACCCTAAATCTGGGGCCTTTGTGATGAGAATCCTCAGGTAGCCAAGACAGACTGTTTAAAAACTGGGACATGTGGCTGTTCGCTCTTCAGGCTTGGGGCTCCGGGGAGCAGCTGTATCTGACACACACAGCTAAACAGTCCCGCCATAAGGAGTAACAGACAGGAATCCTGATTGTCAGCTGTTTGTTTGTCCACACCCAGAAGTTGCACTGCTTTAACCAGTTAAATGGGTGCAAACCCCTGTGTAGACACATGTAAACCAGTTTATAACTGGATTATATAGCGTTAGCATTAGAATTAGCATTCCTACAAGGCAAGCTAATCAGAGGAGCTCCTCCTCTTTCTCCTAGACAGTCGTCTGTCCTGGACAGGGCCGACTGAGGTCCATGCACTGCCGGCTGCCTTTGGCGTAGCTGAGAGAAATAGTCTCGAGGACTGTCGGTGCAGCACTTTTCCCCAGCGCTAAAGTCAGACCCAGAGTCCAGGTAGTGATGAGTAAATAAGGGTAGTTGGAGGTCAGCGTATTGGTTTACGTTGCAATAAGTAGAAGGCCCTGCTTGAAACTAGAGCACGGTTAAAGGGGCAGACGAGGGAGTTCTTATTGATTAAGGGATTTCACCTTGTAGCGCCCCTTGGCATGGAGTCCAGGGGAAAGGGCTCGAATAAGAAGGTGATATTTTTGTGCCACACACCTGGAACGCTGGCTAAGGCGCTTTGGAGGGGGAGGCCCACGGCATCTAGTTTTCAGTTACATGGGGTGGCTGTGAATGTAGCAGTGTGCAGAGGAATGGCCCTTTGAGCCTTGAGGGGGTGGGCAACGGGGGGAAGGGCCCCTTATAGGCTGCAGAAGGTATCTGAGGGGCCAGGAGGGAGTTCCTGGTGAGTTGCTCAAAGACAGTGGCATATATCTCGCTCTTCGTCGCCTGTTTTGCTGCGTTTGCTGGTCACCAGATAGGCCTGTCACTGGACGGAGGGCTTGGCTGCTCTCCAGGGCACACGGAGGTCACCCTCTTGGCTACCACACCCACCTCTCTGGTAACTGGTGTTCCCTTGCCACCTCCCATTTGATCCCGTGAAATCCGATCTCTCCCCTGGAAGGAGTGTTCGGTCCGGCTATTTCAAGCAGGCCCCCAGGGAAGCAAGGCGTTAATGTGGCCATGGGACTGAGAGCTGTCTCTCGCTCCTTGTTAAATCAGCTAAGGCACAGACAGACGCTGAGCAGGAGGAGGGTGGTTTGATCCTTTGATTAACAAACAGGGAAGCATGAAATGTCAGTTTGGAGCAGACACTCGGGGACTAGAAGCCAGGCATTTCACTCGGCATCGTACCATGCATGCCCCCCAGCGCCTGCATCGCTCTGCCTCAGTTGCCCCCTAGTGAGTGCTGCTGCGTTAGCCTGTCATCTCCCAGGGAGGGAGGCAGATGGAGCAGGGGAACACATCGATGGGAGCAAGATTCCTTTCATTAGTGCGCCAGCCAGGCATTAGGAATTGGCCTTCCTTTCAGTGCTCTCAAAGCATGATACAAAGGAGGTGTCAGGGGGGAAACTGAGGCACGGAGGAGTGAAACGGCCTGTCCAAGGTCACACAGGGAGCGCCTCGCACAGCCTGGTGCATGCCTCAGACGCTCTGATCTCCTCTGACCCGGCAGACATACTGTTCATCATAAAATGTACCTGACCCAAGGGGTTACCGCGTAACCAGTAACACTGGCCTCTCTCACCACAGTACAGATGAGACGCTCAGCTTTGATGGGCAGCCAGCGCAGGGAGCAGCAAAGAGAAGAAGCAGGACTCTCTGCTCTTAGGAGACCAGTTTCTGACTTATAGAGCTGGGGGGAAACAGTCCCTGCTATGCTGGGGAGAGAGTCCTGCTTCCATCACAATATTTTCACTGCTTGCCCCAGTAAGACCTGTTTTTCTTGAGGGGCTGGGGAGCCTGACATTTTCCAGCGATCGACAAATGAATTACAAAGAGCGCTGGGCTACAAACAAACCAGACGTCTCAGCACAATACACCCAGAAAAGCTCTGGTCTTTCACAGAAATGGTGATGCTTTATCCTTGTCCAGGTTCGTGAGGAAATTGCAGCACCTGCCTGATGGGAATGGTAGAAAATAAGGAAGGAAAAAACCTTGTTGGCTGATCTGAAGCCCACCCAGCTGTGTAAAATGGTTCTCTGTATTTTAGTTCTTTGCTGGAATTTGAGTGGGCCCTGGGACTCCAGAGCCTTCATCTTGGCTCTAACTGACTCACTCTATAACCTGGTGCAAGTCACTTCAGGGCATATTTGAGAAATGGCTTCTAATTTGGGGTGTGGATTTCTAGGAACCCAACTTTAGACACCTCGTACCTCATGTCCGGTGAAGCTAAACACCTCAGCTCCCACTGATAGTAAAGGGAATGACTCAGCACCCCTGCTGGCCAGGTCCCGGTGTCTGAAGTTGGGTTCGCACAGTTAGAGGCTGTTTTTGAAAGCATGGCCGTGCCCACTCTCTTGTGGGGGGCTCTGTTCCTATAAAGCTTTGTGGGACATCTGAGCAAAAACCCTAACCTCAGTTTGGGAAACTGCCCCAGATGATCCGGAAGGACATTTCCTGCCCTAAGCACTGCTCTGGAGAGATGAGCCCAGCCTAGATATCTGCTGCCATCCAGTGGGGAGAGAGACTCCCTAGTTAGCTAACTGTGTAGCCGTGTTAGTCTATTGCAGACTAACAGATTTATTTATCGCATGAGCTTTCGTGAGAGAAAATCCCACTTTGTGACCTGAAGAGGAGATCTCAGTGTAGTGCGAAAGCTTCTCTCTGACCCACAGAAGGTGGCCCAATAAAAGACATTACCTCCCTCCAGTCTCTGGTCAGACGCAGGATCTCCCTTTGTCCTTCCCCATCATTCACCAGTTTCTTACTCTTCAACTTACTAAGCTCTACAGCTCAGGACAATGAACTGTGCAGAGCGCCGAGAGAAAGGGATCAGGTGAGATCAGCACCAGGAGATCCCGGCTGCCGCGCATCCTCCTGCCCCTGCGCTCTTCACTCTCACGCTTCATCACTGCTCTCCCATGAGCTCCTCTTCGTGTGCCAGCAGTGCATGCTTTTTCCTCACTCCGGCCATGGGGCAGCCCCCTGGGGCCCTCCCTCACCAGCAGCAGGTCACTCCTGAAACCCGCTGGCTTCCCCACACGCTCCGGCCCCGGCAGGCGGCAGGAGCCCCTGTGGGGAGTGAGCTGAGGTTTCCCGAGCTGCGGAGAGAGAGAAGAGGAGCAGAAAGCAGCAGCTGGTGCCAAGTCTGCTGAATCTTGGCTTTATTCTTACTAGCGGAGGAACTGGAGCCCATTCCACCACCCACCCTCTCTCTCAGCAGAGGGGGAGAATGACCTGGGGTCTCTCTAGGGCAGTGTGTTCGGGACATGGCTTCCTGCCGGCTGAGCTGGCACCCTCGACCAGTGTCTGGCCACATCCAAACCAAAGAGGAAAAACCAATGACAATGAGCGAAACTGTAGCCAGGCGAGGCGGCACTAGAGGGCAACACAGCCCGTGCCGCAGCCCGGACCCCAGAAACAGAGCCAGAGACATCCTCACCTTGCCTGCCTTCCTGGGTCGCTGGCCACGGGGATGTGGAGAATGATCAGGGGCAGGGAGGGGGGAGCACGCCTGGGCATGCTCAGCCCTGCAAAGGCCCCTGCCCTTCCACCTCCCAATTCCACAGCCACTCCTCAAACCACCCACGCCTTCTGACGGGCTGGAGTGCAGCGGGCGAGGGGGTGCTTTGGTCTTCCTAGAGGGGAAAGGCCCTGCAGGACTCTGCTGTGTGCAGAGCTGGGTGACATGGTTTCCCAGGGGAACAAGCAGCTGTATTCTGAGAGTGAGTTCTGTGTGTCACCAGGGAAAGGCCAAGGCCCCTGAATCCCCCCCCCCCCCCGGCTCAGATGTGAGGGGCCCAAAGGGCAGAGCTCCAGGGGCCTGCTTGCTAGGGTGCTGTGTGCCTGGCTTGGAGTGGAGGCCAGAAATCGCTCCGTGTGGGCTGGGCTGCCCTTCTCTCATCTCCTCCTGGGTCCTTCTGCTTCTCCTCAGGGCGGACTCCCTAACATGCCACTGGCTCCAGGGTCCCCACAGCTGATGTGACTGCTCTCAGAGCACGGCTGCATGAAGGCATGCTGAGGCCCTGAGCTATGGCGAGATTCAGAGGCCCCAGACCATAAAAAATAGAGAGAAAAAAGTGTATTACATTATAACAGAAAGGGTGATGAAAAAATAAATGATAAACAGTCATATTTGCATGTATACATAGGCAAAGATGCACTGAAAAACAACTAAATAAAACATACATCTTGGCAAAAGCTCTATTTGCCGTCTCAAATACCTTCTGATAGATCTCCATAGCTAGCTCTGACATGTATAGAGGCCACTCAAAATGTGAGGCTCTAAGCCATGGCTGCTTGGCTTGTGCCTTAATCTGGCACTGCCTCAGAGGCGGATGCACAAGTACACGGGTTCCCCTTTGTGCCACCGTGGAGCAATGCATGGGCTGGGTGGGGAATTGGAAGTGGTGGTGATGATCTGGTCCTCATTCAGCAACTGGCATTTCACCTCCTTGGGGCATGTGCTGTATAACCCTACAAGTTCGCGGATAACTCAGAGAATCATCCGGGAACAACAGGGCAAATAAGGGTTAAACTCATAAAGTGGAGAGAGAAATCCCTTTAAAAAATCTAGGCCCTCATTCTTTGTCCGAAAGGAGCAAAGTATAGTCTCCAGACACCCCATCTGTTTTCCCTTTGCAGATCACCTTTCACTGATGCACCTTCCCCTCTATCCTTCCTTCTGTAGACTCTTTGTTCAGCCTAGTTCCATTTTTCCTGTACAGCTGACACTTCAAAGCAATTTGGATGCGATTTGGCTGTGCCTCTGGGAAGGGAGCTCACACTTCATTGTCTGCCTAATGGCCAGGCTATTTGGCTTTGTCTAATCATTACCCAGTATGTAATGGCTGTGTTCAAAATTCTCCTATCAACAGGCTGCAGCAGGCTGCAGCAGGAGACAGATTCCTTGGCAGGGAGGTGATTCATGGGTTGGTGGATGTGGAGAGGAAAATGACTTCAATGCACAAGCAGAGGTCTGGGACGGAAAGATAAGGCGCCTCCCTCAAGGCTTTAAGGCAGAAATGCAATGGCAAAATACGACATTCACTGGGGACAGAGGAGGAGCACCAGGGTGGCGCCAGCTCTTGCCATTGTTGGGTGACTCTCCTGGCATTGGTATTTTTCTTAGAGGGCCTGTGCTGGACATCTTCACAATACCAGGTCCATTAGTGCCTCTCAAACTAGGTGCCCAAAATCACTGGTCTCTTTCAGAAATCCTGGCCCGCTTCTTTCCAGGATTCATTTTCCAGGTTAACTGGGTGCTCAGTTCATACCAACTGCCTTCTGCTGTCATTCCTTCCAAACTCCCGTTAGACAGTCCCTCAGCAGAAGGTGAATGGGAGTGAAGGGACCCCATGGACACCTCCCACTCTGCCATAAAACACTTCATTGGATATGTTTCAGGTCACCTCAGGATAGCTAGTCAGCTCACATTTCTCATCTCCTCTCTTACATTTGCTGGAGAGGATAGCAAAGAGCAGAGCCGGGCATTGCAGACACATCACATATTTCTGTTGTTTAGGTTTGTGCTTCTCTGCAATTTATGTGTGGTGCTCTGCAGACAACGCCAACTCCCACAGAAAAGCAATTCAGGAAGCTTTAGATTATGACTGTCAGAAGTGGTTATATGGAAATGGGATCTGAGACCATCAGAGAGGAGAAGGGAGAGAAAAAAAGACTTCCAATATCTGTCTCTTTGGGTTTTGGCCATTAGTTGACAGCACTAACTTGGCTTCAATAGGAGAGAGAAGGTGGGGGAGGTAATATCTCAGCTCCCACGAGGCATCCCAGGCAATGCAGATATTTGATGCCATGCGGGAGTAGTTGCAGAGATTCAGAGGTGCTGTCAGAGATCTGTGACACCCCCATTTGTCTCTCCACAGCGGCGATTGACATTTTTGAACAAAAAACAGTGTTGTCAAAGAATGGCCTTTTCTCCAAAACCAGAAATGTTTTTTTTTAAATCTTCAGTTATTCGTTTGTTTTTTACAAAACCCCCCCAACGTTCCAGTTTCACTTCTGTCGTCTCCCTCCCTTCTGTCAGTGGCAAAATGGAAAGAAGGACAAAGGAAAGGGTGGGAGAAAGGAAAGGGAAAAAAGGGAGCTCCCCCCAGAGTATATGTTAATCAGAACAAAAATGGTTCTTTTTTGAAACCATCCATTGGAAACATTTTCATAAGTTCCCCGGCTTGGTTTTTACCTGTTTTCTGACTTGCCCCACTTGTCAATATCTTTCCCCGTTTCCACCCAGCATCCCTGAGTGCAAGGGCATGACATGGCTCATGACTCAGGCCAGCAGGAAGTTTACAGCTTCTGCTGCTTCGTGCAGTTATGTTCCCTTGCTCCCTGTCTTCACACCTGCCGCGGCATGTCACTCACTCACACTTTCCCCTTCCCAGGAGTCTAGGCTGCCCAAACTCCACAAGGACATATCAGGTGTGCACTGAGAATGGGACTGGGACAATTGGGAATCATTGCACAGGTCCCCTCCAGCCCTACAAGCAGTCCTCCCCCCATCCCTCTTCTTCTGTCTCTTGGCCTTCCGTGGCTAGTGCCTCCGTCCCACTGCCGGTCACAGCAGGCACCACAAATATTATTAGTGCAATATCCTCCATCTTATTAAGACTGAAAATCACCGGGCGCCTTTGGTGCTGGTTCTCTGCTCAGTGGGGTTGTAAATGTGGCGCGTTGCTGATTTACTGGGAAGGCAGGCACGCATTAGAGAGCATCAGAGAGGTCCTTTCCTGGCTCTCCAAGTGCCCATTCCCCATCCTGAGACAGTCCTTCAATGGGAGAGACCCTGTCGGAACAGGAGGTGCTGGGCTGCTAGCCGGCAGGCAGGTGTTGGTCACACAAGGGCAGCTGGGTGATACGGTGGCTTAGCAGGCAGGTGAGTCCCAGGGCGGCGGAGATAGAGCCAATGGGGCCCAATGCTGCTCTGGAGGGAGTAACTCCCCGGGGAGGAGCCTAGGTCCCTGGGAGAGGCAGGCGCTGTGGCTATGGGGATGTTGAGGGAAGTGTTTGGGAAACTCCTGCTGTGTCGAGGGAGCACAGACGTGGGTTCATCATGTGTTGCGAAGCGGGGTGCAGCCTCTTTACACTGTGACCAATCCATGCTGCACTCTCTGCATTGTCCCCTGAGGGTAACAGGAGATTTTCTCCTCTTTTCTTTTCCCTACAGGAAGGGAAGTTTCAGCGGAAAACCAGGTAAGTGTGTCTTGTCACTCCTCTTCTGCTGAGCTTTCTGGGCTCAAGCCTTTAACATAGATCAATGGAGACCCCAAAAGGAATGCAGAATCTGGGGTACAGGGTGAAAAGACGCCAGCTGACCCTCAGCAGGATGGTTCTGCCTCGCTACACTCTTGTACTCACAGTGAGCTCCCCTTGCCAGCATCCTGCACGCCATTGCGCTGCTCTGCTGCCAGCCCCCGGAGGAGCAAATGCTCTGGGGCAGGAGAAAGCGAGAGAAGGATGCTGTGAGCTCCTTGGCGCAGGGGCCATCTCTTTGTTCTGGGTGTGCACAGCACCATGTGTCAAGGTCCATGGCTGGCGTGCACCATGCTACCACAGTGCAAGCTCACACTGCCCATCAGATGCTGCAGGAGTAGGATCCTGCACACCCAGCCGCTCCCTCGTCCTCCTGTAGGGTTAGCTGGGCACGCAGTGCTCTGCTCCACACCAGAGAGCCATGGCAAAACCCGCCAAGCGACTCTCCCAACAGCCCCTTCGTACTCTGCGCCACACCGCCGCTCATCCCTTTCACGCTAGGAACACAGCGTAAGGGCGTGGCAGACCCAGCCAGCAATCCCACCTTCCATGGTTTTATCGCAGCTCTCATTTTTTTTCAATCTAAGATTTTAGCCTTCATAGTTGCAGAGAAAATGTTGAAAATGTGGCCCAAGGGAGACTCAAAGTCTCAGAAGCTATGAGGACAAAGAGCCAGAACCCCCCAAATGACTGGGGTTTAGCACATCTCATGATTTCCTGGCACTGGAAGAGAACCTATGCACTGCAGGGGAGAGTTTGCTTTCGGGAGCTAGTGTGAGCAGGAGACAGCCTCAGGAAACCTGCAGCTTATTGGTGGGTCTGCCACTGACCTGCGTTGGGCTGGTCCCCTCACCCAGTCATGGGGCAGAGCTGTCAAAACACAAATATTGCTACTGCTAATGGCACAAGCCAGCCTCTACCCATGGGAGAGTGGAGCAGGAAGAAATGTTCCCTGGGGGCGGGTTAGCCCCTAACTGCCTGCTGCAGGGTTTCTCCAGCCTCCCTTGGAAGCACCTGGTGCGGGCCAGTGTCTGAGACGTGACAGTGGGCAGCTAGATGAACCATGAGTCTGACCTGGTCTGGCAGTGCAAGGTACCTGCATTGCGATGCATCATTAATAGAGTTTGTCAAATGCTCTGGGATCCTCAGTTGTGCTGGAGTGGGGCAGAGGGTCATCATTTTAGATCCAAATAGTTTTACTCCCCTCAGGGCTGCTCCTAAGCAAGCCTGGCAAATGGGTTTTGTTATTCTTAACAAAGGTGAGCTTTGTCTTGATTAGGATGGCCGGGAGTCACAAGATGTGAGCCAGTGTGCTGGTGCCCATTAAACATTCATTTCTGCAAGAGGGGCCAGCTTGTCTGGCTCCTAAATATTTTGTTTCTAACCGCGCTGCGTATGTGCAAGTGTGACGAAGGAGCCAGGATGACTGCCGGGCTTCAAGACGCTCTTTAATAAGGTTGCCTGCGGGTTAAACGGGTTAAACTACGGATTTTTCTCTCATTACAACGGATGATTTGACCTCACCTTCCTCTATGTGCTGTTCCCCAGTGTTTGAATCCGAACACCTATTTGATTTGCTGTTATAGCCTGACCTGACCCTCTGTCATACACGCCCCTGCATTTCATTTCCTCCCATTCTGTAAGTTTCCCGTCTTCAAAGCGTCTGACAAAGTGGGATTTTCTCCCACAAAAGTTCATGTGATAAATAAATCTGTTAGTCTTTAAAAGTGCCACAGGACGCTGTTTCTCTGCAATAGACTAACCCGGCTCCCCCTTTGGAGCCTGTGTTTCAGTGGCTGCGGGAGAGGGGTCTTGCTCGCAGCTATTGTTTTCCGCTCAGGGGCTGCACTTAGCGGGTTGCCCTAGTGAGGATAGCACAGAGTCGTGTCCACATTGTCCCAGGACATTAGAGAGACAAGGTGGGTGAGGCGATAGCTTTTATCGGACCAACTTCAGTTGGTGAGTGAGACAAGACAGGCTTTTGAGCCACACAGAGCTCTTCTTCAGTCTGGGAAAGGCACACTGCGCGCCGCAGGTCGCATGAGCTTAGCACATATCTAAGAGACCATTCACGGAAGGCTGGCTGCAGAAGTGTTGTCTCTCACCAGCAGGAGCTGATCCAATAAAAGCTATTACCTCCCCCACTCTGATGACAGCACAGGAATCAATGGTAACGTCTGCAGATCTGCATTGTCTAGCATCTCGGTGGTGGTGGGGGAGGCCCAGAGCCAGGAGAGGGCTGCCCACAGGGTCCCCCGGTAGTGGGAGCTGGCCTGGAGCCCGGAGCTGCAAGAGGACAGCGGAAGAGCCACGTGCGGCTCCAGCACCTCAGGTTGCAGACCGGTTCTTGGCCAGCCTCTCCCTCCAGCAGCTGCTCTTCCCGCACTGATGGTGCATTCAATCAGAAGAGAGGTTTGTCATGTAGCTTTCTGCCCTTCCATGGGCTTGGTGTCTATTGTCGCTCAGTCAGTCCTCCCTGCCCAGCCTGGCCACAGCCATTACGCTGCCAGTAGTGACTTATCACTCACAGACAATCTGCATCAGACCCTGGGTGTCGGGAGGGCTGCTGCAGTGGCTCCTGGGCAGAAGGTGAGTGCCAGCTTGCAAAGTGGGTTATTCTCTATCGGCCGAAGATAATTAGGTCGCTTCCCCAGGCACTGGAGGGTCAAGATCTATAAACATGACTGATAGCTGGGGACTGATGGGAATGAAATGATGCAGGCTTGGCATCTCACGAAGGAAGGGTCAAGTACAGCGGAGCCTGCTGGGCTGAGGTCTGCCTGGGAAACAGCCACTAATTTGCAGAGTTCTCCTCTGTTCCTGCCTGTTTCAGTATGTTACGAGTCCCTCCGGCCTGCCCCCTGCCCTGGGGAATGCAAGTGCTGGGCTGGGCAGGAGCGCAAACATTTACAAGTGCAAACTGAATGACTGGTAAAGAGCAGACCTGGTGTGAGAGCTCTTTAATAGTGGGAGCGACAGCAGTCTGCACCAGCTGAGGATCTGGCCTGGATGTGGGAGATGAACAGCACTTTTTTAACACAATACCGGCTGCTGTTCCTATGGCCCCAATCCTGGAACCTCTAGGCCTCATCCAAAGCCCCTTGAAATCTTTACAATGACGTAAAGATTTGGTTCAGGCGCTAGATGCAGACAAAATTCCCATTGAAATCCGTGGGAGTCTGGTCCGTGATGCCTTCCTCCCTTGCAGACAGGGCATAGGCTGAGACGCATTGCAGGAGCTGTTTATGTGCGTTAATCCCCTATGGCCTTGCAAACGCAGGAAGGGGCAGCCGGCGTACGGGGCTGCACCCATGCCGGGAGGCCACAGAAAGGAAGGAGCATGAGAATGGAGCTCAGCTCTAAGCTCACTGATAACCGGGTAGTGAAGGTAGTTCCTCGGTCTGCTGCCACCTACACACAGGTTGGACACTGACATGTTGAGAGCGAGAAGGGTGCTCGTATGGTTGCTGCTGACTTGGCCACAGACCCCAAGTGGGACCTCGAGTCATCACTTCTTCTTTCTGTGCCCCGGTCCATTGGCCGTCCTGGCTATTTAGACTCCTAGCTTTCGGAGACGGGGTGTTTGCTGGAACTCAGCACAGCCGGGCACTGGCTTCCCACCAAGCCTTCTAGGCATCAGTAAAGTAGCAAATAAAAATAACCCCTGAAAGGCTCACAACTTGCCAACAGATTTGTGTGGCACCAGGGAAACCACAGAGCCTCCCTCCGCAAATCCAGAGTGGTGTTAGCCTCTCCTTTGTTTGCTGCTGCTGCTTTGTAATGTCGACGGCAGTTTAGCCTTTCGATTTTTGACTGGCCTGCTGGCCCCGTCCCTGTGAGCACCATCTCAAGATGAATTCGTGAGATAGTTTGCAGCCGCAGATGGCCTCACTTTCCCCACTCCCATTAAACTGCAATTTGAAGAGATGGGAACTATAAGAACTGACCCATTATGCTGTTTGTTTAATTCCCAGGCAAACGTGAGAGGCTGGAGATGACGTTTTCAAATGGCTGGAAAGGGTCGATTTGCAAGGATCATGGCGGGGTGAGAGCAGATGGGGCTGACAATAGCAGATCAGAAAGGCGGACCACTCCCTAGCTTGTGCCAAATTGCCCTGAATGGATCATTTCAAAGTCTTTCCTGGCTAAAAAATAGATTAATGTAAAACGGTTGAATTGCCAGGATAAAAATCTACGAACATCCGTGGGGCTCCCAAGTGCCAGGAGCTCAGAGCAGGATTGCACTGCCAGCTCCGGGAAGAACGTCTCCCTACAGATCAGTTGCTCACAGGCAGGCAAAGCAGGTCTGGCAGTGTGAAAGAGCAGGAAAGGTCACACATTCTCATGCACCCGCATATCTGTCCTGCCCAACTTTAAAAAAGTAAACACAGAAAAGTTCCCCTCAGACACGTGCAGTTTTCTAAGGCGTGAAACAGCTGCATCTTCCCGTCAGCTCAGCCTGTCACTTCTAGATTTAGGAGGATTTATTTAAGTACCAGAGTTTTGTCCCCATGCGTTTGGGGAGGGCTGTCGGTGCCGAGATTTGATACTATTTGCATTATTTATTTATTCTAGAGTCGTTTGCTTAAACCTTTAATCATCCCGCAGAGGCACTTCAAAAAGGAGGACATTGGTGTTTCCAGAATGAATTCCAAATAGTCTCTTTTTCTGGGTTTTGTTTTGCATTTGTGATATTTGGGTGTGAAATAATGATTGTACAGGAAGCACGGCCCACAATCAAACATAAAGCAATGCCAATACTCATTCCCCAAGAAAGAAAACCATATCTCCTTCCTTTCATTAAAGTGGAAGGGTCCTTTGCCTACACAGGCTACCAAATGGCACCTCCCCTGTCTATTTGTTACACTTTTGAATACCTAATTTTTTATTACATTTGTAACCCATTTTGTGACTTTCATGCACTATTTGCGTGCATGATTTATCCTTGTCTTGTAAGATGATATATTTGCACACTAGGATCTGGAAATCAGTATTTATTCCTGCCATACATAAGCAAATATATTGTTGTGTAGATAGGAATTTGATAGCTATCTCTGAGGCCACCTAATGATCTGAGCAGAGTGTGCTGAGCTGCAGAGCCTGGGGGCAGACTGCTTGGAAAGGCCTACGTGGGGAACTCAGCACTGGAATCAGACACAGGCCTTTTGCACGGCCCACGCTCACACAAGGCAGTAGAGGAGTCGCAGTACGTGGTGAGGAGATTCCAGAATTAGCAAGCCCCACTGGCTGGAAGATGTTGGTGTCTGCACTGAACCCTCGTGACAGACACATACAGCTGTAACTCTCTGTAACTGCTGAGACCTGACTCACCCAAACCATGTCTGGCAACCCTTCCTTAGATGCCTTTCCCCCAGTTATTGACCCTGATTAGTCTGACGGGAACGCACAGCCGCCTGAGCTGTGGCAGCAGGTAGTTTGATTCTTTAACATCGCCATCTGCAGCCTCTGTTTTGGTGTCCGAATCCCTCCTCAGCTTCTCTCTGCTTTCAAACCAGGCTGTGGAGAAACCTCTGCACATCTCGGCGACCCCAAGCTGCCTTTCAGCAAAAGTGAAATTGCAACAATTCCCCTTGAATAGATGTGAAATTGCCTGGCACTTTGGACAAAAAGTTGGAGGAATGAAAGATGCAATGTCCGTGGAAGAACCAAGCCAGGGAAAATGAATAACCTAGGCTCCTTGCAAGGTTATTTCAGTCCTTGGCCTTTTCTCTGATCTGCTATCAAAAACTTTCACTGCTGGGCACCAGACGGCAAGGACTGAACTTAACAGCCTCCTCAGAAATGCAATTAAGACATCTTTCTGTGATGCTCGGAGCAATCTTGTGTGCTTGGGTCTGCCTCTTCCAGCTCTTTGCCTTTCGAATGGTTCTTACTAACAGATCAAAGGCTCTTGCAGGCCCTCAGCTGTATGAGGCACTGAAGTGAACTCTCCAATTCCCCTTTCCTTGTCCTCATCTCACCATTAAAGGAAAGCTGCCTTGATCATTGCCATTCCCTTGTTTACTGGTCGGGAGGCTTTCTTTCATCACGGTATGTCTAAGGGGCACAAACAGTTCCATTTGTTCTGGTCTGCAGTTCAGCTTTCCCTTACAGCTGTTTCTACTCCAGAGGTAATGGACATGGGCACATCAGAAAACCCATGACACAGACCAGACGGAAGCAGCGTGGCCTCATGGACTGATCTCAGATCTGGGAGCCACATGCTCCTGAGGTCTAAGAAGGTCTCTAGAATGGATGAATCAGCGTAGGAACAAGAATGACATCACAGTCCCTTCGGATGGATTTGTGTTGCAGTTTTTATCAGGGATGGACTTCTGAACTTGGATGTTTCACTCCACTGTAACGCCCTTTGCTGTCGGAGCTCAGGTGACAGATGGACCGCGTCAGCCATAGTGTCCTGTCCTCAATCCTTAGGGTCCATGTAACTGGGAGAGTCTCCAGGACATCCTCTCGGGGAGGTCCTGGAAGGGTCCCACCTTCAGTTTCCCTCTGGGTCCTGAGAATAATCCACTCACACCTGGGGTCGAATTATCAGACAGCACCCAGCTCCCAAGACAGCCCCTCCCTGTTATGCTTGGGGCTCCACACCAGCCCTCCTCCTGGAGCTGTGTGGTTCAAAGACTGGGCGTGGCAGCCTGCCTTCAGTCCAGGGTTTCACAACTCTTCTCCGGAGTGAGCTGGCTGAGTCAGTGGGCTTGGAGCACCCTTTCCACTTCACTCACCCAGTCCTCTGGCCACCTCCTTCCCAGGTGGATCCAACAGCTGGGTTGGCTGGACAAGAGGGGAGCCCAAAGGAAACCTAGGTTCTTCCTCTACCTGCCCCCTCCCAGGCACTAACTCTTCCCCAGGACCATCTTCCTCTCACCCAATGTCCAGTTTGGTTATTCTGCACTCCCAGGACGCTGGGTAACTGGCCTGTTAAACTATCTCTTCTAGCCTCCGAGGGCCAGTACCTGGCACAGGCTGATTCTCTGTTGCCCTGCAGCTTGCATGTCACTGACATGGGTGCAAAGCAGCAGTAAAATTCTCTCAGATTTTTTGGTTTTTTGGCAAAATTAAACAAAAATGTTCCTTTTGGTTCATTTTTTGAGATCTTTCTTCCTTTGCTCTCTGTTTCCTACCCCTCACTCTTATTTTCCTTTTGAAAAAGTAAGCAGCAGGTGGAAGGAAACACAGGAAAGAAAATGAGAAAGAGACCGTAAAAACCCCAAACTGGAAAAACCCATCATTTTCCAAATCTTTTCGTCTCATTTCAAGACAGGGACATTTCAAAGGCAGTAAAGTATTTAATTTCACTCAAAAAGCCGTTCTTATTTTACGAACCCATCAATTATCTTACCTTGGAACTGGAAGGCTAAAGATCGGATGTCCCGCAGGCCGCTGAATTGCCGTCTGACACGGGCAGAGCCCCTGGAGGTCAGAACTAGAGGGGGAGGATGTGTATGCACAGGCCTGTGCGCGCTGGTAGAGAAGGGAGGCTTGCTCTGCCGCGGCCCATGCTGTATTAGTTCCGTGGCTGAATAGGGGAAATGTCTGGAGCCAGGATTGCCAATCCAGCGTTATGAAAAGCTGTGTTTAACGATAAATAAATAAGGAATTAGCTGTTTAAAGCTGCCATTTCGCTCCATTTCTGGTGTGACCGTTCAGCACAAAACTCCTCTGAAAGGTTCGTCATTTCAGCATGTTTCCAAGGCCCTGGGGCAGTAGGCTGAAGATGGGGATATTTTTCTCTGAGCTGTAATGCACTTTCTGGCAAACCCACCAGAGGTTTTGGAGAGTGACACTTTGGTGGCATTTAAACCAATACAAAAATAAATTACCATCTAGCTCATAAACATACCAAAGGATGTTTTAAACTAGCCTCTTTGCAGTAGTGCAGCAGTTGACGACACAGCTTTAGTGTGTAATGAGCAATATATTAGTTTATAATTAGTGTAATACAGTAACGCTCAGCAAATAGCTTTGTGCTCTCTGGATAATTCATCAAGGGAAGAAGCAGCTTTTAATGGTTTCCAAGTTTTGCCTGTCCCCCGTAATTGGGAAGTCCAGAATTTATTATTATTTCTTTTAAGGGGTAATTTGATTGCAGCCACACATCTTCGTTTCATGTCTGCTCCCCTCCATTGCAGGGAGGGAGAACTCTGCAAGCCATAGTGTCTTGCGAGCACTTTACGTGACCCCATTTGCAGCTTCCCATTCCAGTGTTTTGCAGTGCAAGTGACCTCGTGGCCTTAGGGACTTCCCACAGCTTTGGTCCCGCCGTCTCCTGCTGCCACGGAGTCCCCAGAGACTTAGCCCTCCCGGAGCAGTCCGGCTGCTCCATGTACCCGCTTGCTTTTTACTGGAACTGGCCGTTCCCCTTTCCCCCTTCTTTTAACCTTGTAGGATCCGAGAGTGACATTTTCCTCCCAGGGGTCTGTTAGTCTCTCACTTTCACCGGATAGACAGGAAAAGAGCACATGGAGACAGCGCTGGAGAAATATTTAATAGTTAGCGCTACGGAGAGTCAATGGGAGGTAGGCACGGTGGAAAGGCTTAGCCGTTACCATCTGTCGAGCGGAAAGCAGTTTCAGAGAGGAAGGACGGTTTGTGGTTTAGGTACTGCCGGGGACTCAGATGTGGCTTAGTTCTTAGCTCTGCCACAGACTGTCTTTGTGTCTTAGGACAAGTAGTTTGTCTCTGTGCTTTGGCTGTGTGTGGGCTGCTTCTCAATTCTGCCTGGCTGGTGCCCCGCACATAGAGGCCAGCAATGAAATCATTGGTCCCCGTTTGCTAGATTGTGAAACCGAGGCAGAAGGAGGTTATGTGCCGTGCTCAGGTCACACAGCAAGAGCATAGTCCATTGAAAAATGTAGTGTTCCAAATCTTTTCAGAGCACATTACTTAAGAATCCATGTTTTTTCCAACTCCTTTCAGAAAAACTAATTTAGACATCCCTTTCTATTTATGTTTAAATTTAGTATCTGTAGACAAGTTGATCCCATACTAACAATTTTAAAATATTTTCAACAAAACTCCAGCATCTGTTTGTCTATCTTCTGACTGAGTCCTTCATTGTAACTTTTGCATCTTTTTAGACTGTAAAGCACCAGTTAATTGCTGAAACGTGTGCAACTTTGAGCAGATGAATAGTTGCGTTGATTTTACTGGGCCTATTCATACGCTCAAGTATCTTGCTGAAGCAAGGTCTGAAGGATGGGCATCTGTCATCTGAGGACTAAGAGCTAAAAGAAAGATTCAGGGTAATGTTTCCCTGGGTATGTCTAGTCCAGTCCAGGCTAAGAGAAAATCATGTGTTATGTAGTGAGACCATTCTTCTTCATTAGGATTTGCTGTATCTATTCCTTTCCCTGCCAAACTTTGTCTTTTTAAGGATACTAAGAAGAAGGGTGAATGGACAGCAAGTGTGAAAAATGGGGATGGTGGTAGTAGGGGGTGATAGGCACCTATGTAAGACAAAGCCTCAAATATCAGAACTGTCCCTAAAAAATCAAGACATCTGGCCACCCTACAAAGAAGTCTCTATTTCATGATTATGACAGAGTGGTGGAATCCTTGAAGATATCCAGGAAGAAGAAGGGAAAAAACAAATGAAATATGAATCTGTTGGTGGATGAAAAGTCTAATGATTCAGCTCAGGATCAATTGTGTGAATCAGATTGAGTGAAATCAGTTTCACAGAAGAAGTCTGAACTGCCTCTCCCTGACCCTCCCCATAGAAACTTTGTGATCTAGCAAGTAACTTGTTTGTATTTACACGCCATTGCATCAGTACGGGGCTAACTTCTGCAGATTTCCTTGTATAATAATATGGCATTTTAACTCATTTAACTGGCATTCGTCTGATGGGAAAGGTCGTTTTGAATGTGCTTGCTATTGATTGTTTGTTTGTATTACAACTTTGTGATCTGGAAAGGAATATGTTTGTAGTGACTTATTATCCTATCAATAGAGGTCTACTTTGCTGGGGTTTTTCAAGTGATCTGATTAATATAAACAGCAGATTTCATTTAGCTTTTTATAGATTTTGTTCCTTTATTAAAACTCTGTGATCCGGAAAGTAAAGTTTGTGTTTACTTAACAGCTTATTAATGACGCTGGGTTTATAGGACTTTTCCCTCTGTATTGACTAACCAGGTCTAATTTAATAGATTAAAAAATGCAGTTGTGACTTGATTCATTAAAAAAAAAAGTGCTAAACTTCTATATAGTGAAAATTAACCTCTTTTCCTCTAAGCTTGCGGAGTCTGAGAGTCTTTCCATTGACTTCCCTGGGTGCTTGGTAGGACCCCTGTGGCAGTAGAGTGAAATTCCCTGCTGAGCAGAGACAATTGCCCCATTAGTCCCCTATAGCCCTCAAGACCAGCTCTCTCTCAGCATTGGGGCCAATAGACTCTTAGTACCACACAGAGGAGACACCCATTGCTCCAGGTCTTGGGAACTTGGCAATGAAATTACGCTGCTGCCTTTGAAATGCCTGAAAAGGCCTGGTCATTTTTTTCAAGTTCCAAAGGGGTGGCCTGGTTAGTCTATTGCAGAAGAACAAGCAGTGTCCTGGGGCACTTTTAAAGTCTAACAGATTTATTTACCACATGAGCTTTCGTGGGAGAAAATCCCGCTTCCTCGGGTGCTTTGAAGATGGGAAACTTTTTTCAATAATTTTTTCCATAATTGTTGGATTGGTCTGAATTTGAGACATGAAGTAGGCAGGGGATTCCCCTGTCTGTGTGTGCCCTGAGGTGATGAGCGAGCCCAAGGAGGGAATGCACTGCACTCAAACAGCATGCTCGCACACTGGCTCTCTGTCTTTGGGAGCTGGCGAGCTGCAATCTTTTGAATAATTCTTGGCCCACTTTATTATCGGACATGGAAACCATGCCCCATTGTGAGTGAGGAAACTGCTGGGACAGTCCCTATGGAGCTTCTCTGAGAATCCCTTTGGTTCAAACATGGATTTGGGGCTCTGAGTGAATCTGGAGCTGTAGCAGGGAGATCTTGCATTTGTCTGGTACAGTCCTGCCCCCTGCTTGCATTCCTGAGCCCATGGAGACCAACTCAACTAGCTGCTCCCTGAATCCCGCACACTTTCCTCACTATCACTCCTCACACTGCAAGTCTCCCAGGATCCAAATCGAATGCTGAACGCTGTCCCTGCCAACATACCACTCAGAGGAACCACCGCTCGGCAGGTCTGGAGAATGCATTCTCTGGCACCATCCGGCTGCAGCCTCTCCGCTGGCCCTGCCAATGTGGGTGCTTGTCAATGCGAGGTGCTGGGTGCTTTTGTGGTGCTGCAGGTGTCTGGCCTGACCACAAACTGCTTTCACCAGGAGGGAATGGAAATGCGGGCACCAGACCTCTGCCTTTTGCCAGCCCCAGCTGGTCTGGAGTCAAACCACTGCCCTAGAGAGGGAAGGTCCAGGGGGAGCTGGGTCAGTGTAGCTCAGCCAACCTGGGGCACTTCTAAAGGCTAACACGGTTATTTATCGCCTCAGCTTCCGTGGGAGAAAGTCCCACTTGGTCAGAGTCCTTGTTCCTCAGAGAGGACAGGGGCCGAGCTGAGAAATTCTGAGCATCCTCCTCCATCTTCCTAGCTCGTCCCCTGTTTGGAAGCCGAGTGGAAAGGAGGCGGCTGGACCCGGCACAGACAAGTGGGGGAAGTTAGCGGCCCCAGGAGGCGAGCCGGGCGGGGAAGAGCTGCAGCGGCCGCTGCCCCGGAGGGGAGGGAGGCAGCGGAGAGGCGCCGAGCCCGGGGAGCGCTAGGGGTCGCTGCGCCCCTTCGCAGGCGGTGCCCGCCGGCCCCCGAGGAGGCTGCGGCGCAGGGCGAGAGCGGCGAGGAGCGGAGCGGTCCGGAGCCGCCAGACTGCGCGTCCCAGCCGAGCCGAGCGCGGACCGCCAGCCCTGCCTGGGAGCCGGAGCCGCAGCCGGGGAGCACGGCGGGGATGGGCGGCCGCGGGGGCCCCTGTGGCGGGCAGCCCAGGTAGGTGCGGGGGGGACTGAGTGCAGAACGGAGCGGCCAGCGCTCCCCGTGTAGACACACTTACTCCCGGAGCCCGGGAAGCGGATTCGGCCGCTACTTTTATTCCGGAGTGAGGGCGTTCACACTGGGCACTATCCCAACTAGCTACTGAGGGTTTCCAGTCTCCCTCTGCCTTCCTGGGGACGTGGGCCGGGGGCCCCCCCTTTGTCTGCAGCGGGGGGTGTTTTCCCGCACGCCTGGCCGGGAACCCAGTGCTGGGCTGGCCGGGAGTGTATGCTGGTGACTTGGTCCCCGGGGGGAGCTGGTTTCCCTTAGCTGCTGCAGCCGCTCCCCTGGCGGGCTGTGCGGCTCTGTTGGTGCCGGGTTAGGGCAGATCCAGGCGGAGCGGGCCTGGGAGTAAGGAGGGGGGCTGTGGCTCCTGGCCGAGCAGGGCTAAGGAAGCTGTGAGCTCCTGCTAGGCTGGGGGCTGAATCACAGTGAAACTAATGACATTAGTTGCTTGCAGCGTGTGTCTTCAAACCCAAGCCAAACCTTGCCTGATCTGTAGGCGGGGAGAGCCCTGGGTTGGGGAGTGACTCAGGGCCCAGCAGAGGCAGCCCTCCAGGCCGCAGTGGAAGGCATCGGTGATGGAGAGGCAGCAGCTAGCTGGCACGGGCCATTTGTGGCCTGGCTTCTCTGGCCAGGGGAATGGGGCGCCTGGAAAGTGTGGCGCATGGCCAGGTCCAGCCAGCCAAGAGGGACCTAAGTCAGTCCTGCCACCATCTGAGAGATGTAACACTTTCCTGCATTGTGCCCGGGGCTGCTGTAAAATCTCCAGCCGTAGTACGAGCGCCGGCTCCCTCCGTCTCATCCAGTAGCTGAGTCTTCTGTTTTCAGAGAGAGGCCGTGGAGCCTGGTGAGTTACAGCCAGCCCATTTCACTGTGCCAGCATTTGCAAAATGATCAGCTGAAACGACTGGCTCCTGACCAAAAAGAAACAAAGTTTTCCCGCCGCTAGTGGTCCATTACCCAAATGTGGGAGGGAGGGAGGACAGCCCAGTGGATAGGGAGCTGGACCAGAATTCAGGAGACCTGTTCCTGGCTTTGCCCCAGGCCTGTTGGCTGATGGCAGACATCCTATTTCTCCTTTCGTGTCTCAGTTTCCCCTTCTGTAAAATGGAGTTAATTAGAATCGTAGGGCTGGAGCGGACCGCATGAGGTCATCTAGTCCAACCTGCTGCTCAAAGCAGGACCACTCCCCCTAAATCCTCCCAGCCAGAGTTTTACACTCACCTCCTTCAGAAGGCAGCCTGTGAATGCAATGTGCTATACCAGAACTCTGTTATTATCACAACTGGTGGTTTTCTTCCTGGGAAGGAAAATCCAGAGGCCACCAATGGCCCCGCTTGGCACAAATTGTCCCCTGTGGCAGAGAATGCAGACAGGATTCTTAGTTTGAGGTACCAGAAGGGCCTGATTCTGGTCACCCCTCATTTCCCCTTCTGTAATTCCATTGGTTTAGTGGAGTGCTCGTGATTTGTGCCGGGGTCAGCATTGGACGCAAAGACGACTCTTCGTCAAACGAGGGAGGAGGCAGGAGGGATGGAGAGTAGCGCGAACACTGTCCTCTTCTCATTGGCCCCTCTGTGGTCAGGGAAAGGTTCCATGTGGGGCCAGTCCTAAAAGGAGGAATGTACCAGCCAGAAGGGTGGCCACCCCAAAGAGATGGAAAGAGAGGGGATCCCGATCCCACCCTTTGTCACTGGCCTGGCAGAGAGAAGAGAAGGAGTTAGTCTCTTGAGTAATAACCTCTCCTAGTGACACACGCCTGCTCCAGGACAGTTAATTTGTCCTGATGACACTTGACAGCCCCTGGGACAACAACTTTAGCAGTTCCGTGTCCTTCCTTCCTGGAATGACAAACCTGATTTAGCAGCTGTTAACTTTGGGTGTCCACCCGCTTGCTGAGCTCCCTTTCTTCGCTCCTGGCACTGGATGGGTCTGAGGCGAGAGCTGTCAATAGAGCTGACCTTCAAAATGCCAGCAGCACCAAAGAGACGGGATTCGCTGAGTGCAAGAACAGGAGTCAGTTCCAGCACTTGCTGGGCTGAATTAAAATGAAAAACTCACTTGCTTTCCCGTGGCCGAGAAGAAAATGCTGCAAATTCTGAGGGACGAACAAGGAGGTGAAAGAAAATCTGAGTAGAAGAGAGATGGAAAGAGATAGATGTGATCAACCCTGGTCTGCAAGGCTCCCTGTTACTGCTTTTTGATTGTGGATCGTGTGTTTCTCTCTGCTCGTTAAGACGTGCTCTGCAGAATCCCAGCAGCTTCCATTGTTTCACACACTGTGTGATTAGCCTGTGGAACTCGCTGCCATGGGATGTCCTGGGAGCCACCCGCTCAGCAAGATTCAAAGACGGGTCGGTGCAGATACACAGATAACAGGAATAACCAAAGCTGTAACAGGAACCTAAACCTCCTGCCTCAGGGCTAATGCAAGAGCCTTGCTACTGGGGGTCAGGATGTGTTGTTAGGACCCTCCTATGTCCTTCCAGTTCTTGCTTTAGTGACAGGAGCAGAAGACGAGAATCCAGCAGCCGGCAATACGACAGGTATATTGGGATCTTTTCCACACAAGCATCCATTAGGATCCCATAGTCCTTTACACCAATAAATTTCCCCTCCCAGTAAATTCCCACCCCTCCCCAATAAATCCCCCCTCCAGTAAATCGCCCCCTCTCCATTACCCACCCCCCCATATATTTTCCTCCCTCCCCTTCCTGGTTTACCTTAATTTTTATAATGTATTTTAATGAATCATTTCTTTAATTATTTCTTTATTTTAAGAACCAGTCCTAACATATTGTAACATAATTCTCTAACCAATCAGTCCCCCGTCCCGTCCCCCCCATTACTGATTGCAACTAATTATAGGACAGAACAAAACAATCAAGGACTCAGACAGAAGGTGTCAGAGGAATAGGTACCAGGATGAGCAAACAATACAAAACGTAGATTCTGGCACCACCGGTGTTTGCAAACCAGAGAGGCGCCATCCCCTTTGTTTGGAACGTGAGGGTGTAACTCCAGCTTACGGCTGCCCCTGCTGCTTCTTGCCTTTGCTTGGCCGAAGCACTAGCCTCAGCCTGTCAAGCAGTTTGTGGTTTTGATTCTTTGGTTTGCTACCACTGTAGCTAGCTGAGTGAAACAAACAGACTGAAAAATCCTAGGCCTTACAAGCAGGCTTAAATATCTGTAGTCTAACAAGTGTCAGGAACTGTATTTATGCGACTCTTTTGCCCTTTGTATTTCTCTCCTTTCGGAAGATTGACACGGGCTAATCAGTTTCACCCCAGCTCACAAGCAGGTCCAAATCCCGGTTCTCATGCGCTAGCCCACTGCTGTTCTGCTTTGCGATGCAAACACGGCAGGGGAGTGTTTAAATTCAGCAGACAAACAGTGCCGTGTGTTGGCATTTAGTAACAGTCACGAGACCGTGTTTCTCTTCCGATTAAGTTCCCCCAAACACACGCACACATCTGAGTGATACTTCCTGATATGTAGTCCCTAGAGCTTTGTGGGCACCATTGGGCCTTTCTGATCAGCCAAAACCATTGCAAACTCACCGTTACGTTGCAGGTATTAAAAGAGCTGGCGAAGCCCCTGGGCTGGATGCACACAGCGGGGTGTGATGGGGTATCACTTTAGCGTACTGTATCGTTTTGCATTGGAACCCCTGTGCCTCATTCCTATTTCCACCCCCCCCTCTTTTTTTGTCCATGGAATATTGCTGAGTACAATTACTCTGCTCTCCCACGCCTGTGCAAACAGACCTCTGGGCATAATGGGTCGTGACAGAAAGTCTCTTGTTAACTCTGCAGCATGGGGCTGCCTTCCTAGGGGTGGCACAGCGGGAGCAGAACCAGCTGGAGGGTCCACCTTTGAAAAGCTGCTTTACGAGCAAGCGCAAGGAAAGAAGGCTCTAGATTCCAGCCCAGATCCTTTGGTGCGAACGGAATCAGCACCTTAGCGCTGAGATCCTAATTTCCATGGCCAACGGTGATTAACTCTGCTGACTCTCTTCAGCTCCTCCTCACTCACAGCCCTGTGCTCTACTTACTGAATGTGTTAAAAAATTAAAGGCCACTGCTGTAATGGATCTAGCTGATGAGAACGGCCCATAAATATCCCATGGCAGCAATGCTCTCTTCCATTTGGATCGCTGGGCAGAGCCACTGAGTCCTGTCACCTTAGATGGCCAGTGGGGCAGCTCTTCTGGGGCATCGAATTGTCAGTGGGGTGAACCTATGAAACAGTGAAAAGTGGCCCACAAGGCAAAGGGGGCCCTGGGCCCCAGAGACGCCGGCGCCCTTCCTAGTGTTCCCGTCAGCGCCTTTTGGCAGAGGTGCTGGCAGGAGCACCTTGCACCGTCTGTAGCCAGAGCTCCACGTCTGGCTGCCTGGTCTGCAGGCGAGAAGGGAGTGTCGGGGCCTTTGGCAGGGAAGGCCGGCCAACCGGTTTCCATGCTCTTTGTTGTCCTTCTGTGGGCAGGTGGGGCTAGGCTGGGTGTGTCTCTGCCCCTGGGCACAGAAACTGAAGATGCCCCAAACCCAGACAGGCTAGTGAGCAGGTAACCGAGGCAGGTGCCCCCTGGCTCAGCCTCTCACTGCTCTGAAAGTGGGCATAGCTCTGCAGCGTTGGTGGCGTTTGGGCACCGCTGTCTCTGCTCTCTCCACTGAGAAGGAACAGCATGGGTAGCATCAGCCTGTGCTGCACGGAGGAAGGCTGCTCTTGTGATTGGGGAGCGGACTGTGACCTTGGGTGTGTCACTTAGCCTCTGTGTGCCTCAGTTCCCCCTCTGTCAGTGGAGATCGCTTCCTTCCTGCCGCCTTTACTGTCTGCTTTGTTCCCACTCCGTGGGGTGAGTTCGGGCTCTCTGTGGATCCCTAGCATCTAATGCTTTTCAGCGCAGCCTCTTCGTGCTATTGAAAGCAAACAGCAGTGGACACTCCCCCTGCTGATACAGCTGCAGGGCTGGTGCTTAGTTCCCATAGGTTTGGGGTGAGATTTGGGTGCTTGAGCCCCTTGGAATAAAACTCAGGGCTCCTGACTCCTGGCTTACTGCCTCTGGCATGCGTGGCTTTGTCTCCATTGAGATATGCTGAAGAAGGGGAACTTTCTGGAGGACAGAAAGAGGAATGGTCTGTTGTCCTGGAGCAGACACCTATAACTGTACGTTGTTTGCAGGGGAAATCTCTGCTCCTCTCTGGCACAGAGGTGTGCTTGCTCTGCTGTCCGAGGCATTTGATTAGTGTATTCTTGTGACAGTCAGGCCATCCTCAGACTTACAGAGGGACAGAAAATGGCATTTTCACACCATGGGAGATTCAGACATTTCCAAATTATTTCCTGCTCCAAATCAGACCAAAAAAGTCAAAATATCAAAGCCAAAACAAGCAATACCAAACCAAGAAAATCCAGCCTTCCCAGGAAAAAGTCTGCAGCGCTTCCAAGTGGGAAGGCCAGAAGGGAAACGTGTCGAGAGTTTCAAGCAAAGGAAATGATTTGACATGTCAGAACAGTGTTCTCCGTGTCTGAACAGCACTTTGGATTGAGAAATGTCACTTTGTTTCAAAACTTCCAACTCAAACGGCTGAGGTTTAAAACTCTCCCCTTTGGGACAATCAGAATTCTGTGCTGAATCAGTCTTTTTCCCTGGCAGATAGTGGAAAATGGAGTTTTCCAAGAGGATTAGTTTTTATGTGGAAATACGTGGCCCAGCTCCAGCGAGGGGGTCTGAGCAGGCGTGAGTGCTCAGGGGTGTCCCCCCCGCAGGGCTGGTTGTACACGGCTTTGCCTTTCGTAGCACACAGCACGGTTGCTTCCCTGCCTTTCTCTCAGCACCAGGGACAGCGCTGGTGAAAGCCGCCAGTCCCCAGCACTGCTCTTCCAGTCCCACACAAGAGCTGTCCTGCTCGCTATAGGAAGGATGCATTATTGATAATGCTGTAATTTATTTATATTTTCCTAGCGATAAACAAACAACTCAGCCTTTCTTAACTAAATATAGATGGCCTGGACGGTGTCTGCCAGCGAGCTGCAAGGTTTTGAGAAGGTGGTCTGCCGTAGCCTGGGGACATTGAGGGCAAAGAACCTTTTCAGGAAGAGTTTCAATATGCTACAGCCGTTCGAGTCCATCCCAGGAACAGATTTCCCCAGACAGTCACCCCCACGGTTTCTCGTCCTGCTTGGTCATTGGTATTTGTAGCACTTCTTTGAGTTGTGTTGGGCACTGCACAGGCAGCGAGGAACCGGCCGTCCCAGCTCTGAAGAGCTCATAATCTATGTGGATGAGACACACAGAGAGAATGGGTGGGTGATGGACTATTGCACTCAAGAGATGTCAGCAGCACCATTTAATGCCCTACTGGGCGGTGCTCCTGTGCTGCGAAGGTGAGGGAGTATGAAGGACCCGTGTGGAATTGTCTCATCCCCATTGCACAGAGGGGAACTGAGGCCCAGGAGGTTATCTGACTTGGCAGGTGTCCCACAGGGAATCTGCAGCAGACCAGGGCTTTGGATCCAAGTGTCTGGAATCCCAGGCCAGCGCTGAGACTACAAAGCTGTACTTCCCCCACTTGTCTAGGTAGCATCTGTGGTGCAACCAGGGACAACGCACCTCTCCTCTAACCCCAGCACCCCCTCTGCCGTGTGACTGAGGGCTCATCCAGCTTTCATCCTGTCCCAAGGTATTTTCTGCTCACACTCGGTAAATGGTCTCAGCTGGAGCATGATTGAAAAGGAGGCTTAAGTGACATCAGTTGATGAAGGAAGGTGCATGTTCGCCAGGCACCTTTGGGTCACGTGGGTTCGGGGGGGCCTCTGTCTCAAAGGTGCCAGGCAGGATGTTTGCTGCAGCCTGGCTCTTCCCCCGTCCCACCGCCCGCTAAGGAGGTGAGAGCCGCTGCTCTATATGCAGACGATGTTGCGAAAGTAATTCATTCATTTTCAGCATCTCTCTGACTTCCACAAGGAGAGAAGCTGGCATTTAAATTGCCTTGGAGGACCTGAAAACATCTGGCTGTTATTGACTGACCTTCAGCAGATGGATGGGGGACACAGCTCAGAGGAGGTTCACAGGCTCCGTGCAATGGGCTTGGCCCAGCTTCCTCTTCGAAGCAGTTCCTGCCAGCCTTGCCCAGTGCCGGTGAGCAACGTTCACATGGGAGTGCGCCAAGTTGCTACGGGAGCATGTGCTTCCCGCAGTGAGAGTTTCAGACAGCCCGTCCCTGTTCCAGAGCGAGGTGCTGGCAGGTTGGGTGCCACCCCAGTAACCTGCATCACTGCTCCCTTCCCATGCACACCCCATGTAGATAGATCCTCTCTGGGCTCCTCCTGACTGTCCTCATGCCAGCCTTTTGCAGGTCCCCTCTGCTCACCTGGCATGGCCCAAACCTTTCTGTGCCTGTAGATAACAGCAGCTGCCTAGAGGGCCTACTGGGCCAAATCCAGCTCCTGGCTTGAATGGGGATGGCTGGGGCTCAGCCACTTGCAAAGACTGGCTCAATAAGAAGCTAACAGTTCCTGCTTGTAGGTTTCCAGCTGCACATCTCTGGGATGTGCTCCTTCATGGGCCCCCTTCCCCTGTGATTCTCACCATTGCTGGCAGCAAATCATAGCTGGACCTCAGGACAGCAGAGCTCCGGCTTCCTGTGCACATTCTTGCTATGGGAAAGACGCCATGGTACGGTATGGGAAAGGCTCCTGCCTCCCGCGTCCCGTAGCAGCAGGTGCTGGGAGATTGGGCTTCTCCAGCAACTGGGGATCAGAGGAAAGCCGGGGAAGGAATGCATTTCCCTGCTCTGTTGGGAGCCGCCCGACCCTGAGGGAAGGCTGAACTTTCCCTGACCATGCTGGGACCAGCCAGATCTGGCAGCAAATGGCAGGTTGGGAAGTGGGATGTTTAACCCTGCCGACATGGCAGAAGGGAGGCGACATAGCATTGTTCATGCTTTAAATTGTCTAGTGTTGCTTCGCATTGGGCTCAAACTCTGCACAGAGCATGAACCGCGGGAGTGACCCTCCTGCCCTGATCTCCTTCACTCTCCCCATCTCCCAGGGGAGCAGGAGCTGCAGAATGAATTCCCCAGGATGTAGCTGTTTGCTTCTGCTGTCAGGCTAATACAGAAGAATTGCTCTCCTCCAGACCTGTTGGAATGGCAGGCAACTGACAGGCATGCACACCAGTGGTGTTGCTACGCCCGTTATAGAGAGGGGAAAACTGAGGCACAGAGCGTCTCAGTGACTTGCCCAAGGATATAAGGCGAGTCAGTGGTGGAGCCATGCGTCTTGGCTCCTCTGCCTGCATTCTCCCTTTGTGGCCACATGAAGGGGTGTTGGTCTGGCCTTGTGTGGAGCACCTAAATCTTTCCATCAAAGGGGAAAGCCGCAGTGCCCGTCAGTGGCCAGGTGTCCTGCTGTGACCCTTGCCCATTCCCCTGCCCGGCACTGCAAACAGCCAGCTTCAGTTGTAGCTAGTGACAAGCAGCTTGGCCTTGGGCTGGGGGGACTGACCGCCAGCCTTTGGGAGGGCATTGTGCAGTGCGTTGGGGTGTCTGGGTGGTCAGGAGTGTGTGGGGCTAGTGAGATAGAGACTCTTCCCTGTGAGAAGGGCAGGGAGTGATGGAAGCCTCTTGCATTGCTTTCATTCATCGGGGGGTCCCACCGTGGACAGGCCAGGTGTGCACAGCATTGGTCCCGCTCCTGCCGGTCAGGCCAGAGAGGTAGGATGCTGAGCTGCCAGAGCAGGGGGGCAGTGCCCAGCATCTTCTTCTCGTCCTCCTTTCATCTCTTCTCCTCCATCCGGGCTGGCCGGGGTGCTGCCTGAGCCCCCCCGGATGGGTCTGCACAGTTGGCCAGCACGGCTCCTTTGCGAACTGAGGAAATAGTCCACGTTTTAAAACCGGCGTCAATATTTCCCCGTCTCTGGAGGGGCCGTGAAAGCGCAGGCCTGGGTAGGAAAGACAGGCTCCCAGAGCATGGATTTAGCTGAGTCCTCACAGCCCTGCTGGAGCTCGTGAAATTGCCTAGATGCTGCTTTGCACGAGGGAGTCAGCCCGGGCGTATCGCAGCGGCTCCTGCCCACTTCCAGCAGAGAGCGGTTGCTTGCATATTAATTCATTTCATTCCACTATCTAGCGACTGAAGGGGCAGTCCCCTCTTAGCCATGGGGCCTACTCTGCTCCTGCTGGGCGTGGGCAGCGCTGGCTGTGGCCATGGAGCGGCTGGAGGGCGCTCGGCCCAGGGCACCGGAGCATTTGCCGAGCTGCATTTGGAGCCCTGAACTGGAGGAATGGGGGCATGAGGGGATTGGCAGAGCAGGAGGCAGGGCTGAGCAAGAGGAAGGTCCGGTTGGAAGGGCGGGAAGGCATCCAGCACCTGCCATGATGTCAGTGACTCCTAGACCCTGGCTCACTCTGCAGATGCACCCTGAGCAGAGGGGAGCCGTGCCCCTGCTGAGCATTTTACAGGCGACCCTGCCATGCAATGGCTGTCTCTGACCCGTTGCCCAGCTCCCAGGTCCTGATGCTCCATTTTCTCGGTGCTTTTCCTTGTTGTATTGGTGCTGGCATGCTTCTCCGTCCCTCGTACCTCCCTCCACCTCCTCTGCTTCTCTCCTTTCCTCTGGCGGCTGTCACACGGGGCCAGCGCTGTAATCCTCTTTGTATTGGTTTTTTTGTAGCATGCAGACAGTCAGGTTAGGCCTGAGGGAAGGAGATGGGGGGTGGGGGGAGAAGCCACACAAGAATCCAGCCAAAGAGAGAGAAAACCCCTGCAGATTCGTCACCCTTGCCCTGCAGATTTCCGAGACTGACCAGGCACCCTATGGGGATGCCCAGACCCTGTGCAAACCCACCTTCCTGCACGCTGGCACCACACATTGAGTCTCCGCCACCTGCCTCAGCCAATGAGTGACGGCTGGAGAGCTAGACGGCGGGGCAGCTCCAAGCTGGGGATGTGTGTGAAGAGCTGGGATTACTGGTGTCGCCCGCACTCAGCAATCACAGGCACGGTACAAGTGAGCAAAGATCAAAGGGGAGGAAGGCGCTGAGGGAAGGGCCAGGGGAGCTCTGGGCGCGAGGAGGCGACTCAGGGCTGTTATTTAATTGTACAGTGGTGAGTGGGATCTAGTTTAGCTGGCAGACACTGCGGTGGGAGAAATAGCAGGAAAATGTGAACATCCCAGGGGAGACTGGGGGGCGGTGCTGTTTGCATGGTCAGCAGCCAGTCCCTGGGCCCCGATCCCTGCCGTAGAAATAAATGATAGGAAGGGCCAGATGAGAACAGACCCAGGACCTGTCTAACCCAGTCTCCTGCCTCCTGCAGCAGTGGGCTGCCTTCCTGGGGTGCATGGAGGGGGAGCCATTCTACCTGACCCTTGGTGGCCAGAATCTGACCCGTGCCCTGAAGCAGGGAGGCCTGGCCCAGGCCAGCTTTGCTGGGGAGAGGAGCTGTGACAGAGGAGTGGGGCCCTTGAGAGCTGAGGCTGTGTGGGGAGTGGCCCTCTCTGGCCGGGTGGTCCCCATGGAGCAGGGGCACTGGCAGTGAATGTGAGGGGGCAGGATTAGGCTGGATCTGCAAAGATCCCATCGAGGTGGGAGCTGACGCCAGTTTGCCATGTGAATCCTGCCCCAGCCCCAGCCCAGGAAAGAGGCCAGTGGGAAGGGTTCACTGTAGCAGAGAAGCAAACCAAGAGTGGTGTCCAGTCTGCAGGCCTGATGTGAAGCCAGGTACACTTGCACAGCTGAGATCCTCCAACGCTGAGCTGGGCAGGTGCCATCTGCAGCAAGCGGGTGGCTCAGGGTGTCCCCGAGACCGCAAGGGAGGACAAGCTAGCCCAGAATGAAGCACCTTACTGGGTGGAAGCAGAGCTGCTTTGCTGCCCATGACCCAGCTGTCATTCACTCCCTTTAGGGAGGAAGCAGATCTGCATCCCCGTCACAGGGCAGACGCCCGTTAGCGGTCAGTGCGCAGCCATGTGCACGTGGGATGGGTGAGGGGCATGCAATGGCTGTCACTCAGGAATGCAGCTCTTCAGGCTCCCAGCCAGTGCGGAGCGGGGCAGAGACCCCACGTGCCTGCCCAGCAGAGGCAAAGGAAAGACACCAGCTCCTTTCCTTGGGCCCCTGCAGCCTGCACTCCAAGAACCGCTCTTTAGCCAGGGCGGGGAGAGAGGGAGTCCCCAGGATCTGGTGTAGAGACAGGCAGCCGGGCCGTCCTGTTTTGTGGGAGTGCTCTTCAGAGGAAGGTTCAAAGAGGCTGAGTCTGTGCTGACAATGCAAGGGATGGTTGTAGCTGGAAGAGGCGGCCTGGGCTCTCCCCTGGGATTCGTCACATGGTGGCTGTACTGTTCCATGAATCCCTGTGGTGCACAGTCCTGGGCCATGTTGTGCCATTCCGGCCCTGCCCGTCCCGCTCTCTTGACTTATGTCACCCTGGGCTAGGCCAGGCTACTCTCCTTCTGTAGACTTACGGCCAGAAGAGATCGTGATAATTATTTGATTTCCATTCCTGCATAACCCAGGCCAGACAGTTCCACCCAATAACCCCTTTGTGGAGTCCAGTAGCTTCTGAGCAAAGGAGAGTGTGTCTGAGGTGGACAGAGGAACCTGCTCTTGATTTTAAGAGCGATGGAGAACCTGCTGCATCCATTGGGAAATGGCTCCTGTGGTTATTAATCCTCCCCACTCACAGTGTCATGTCCCGAGATCTGCCCCATGTCAGGACTTGCAGCCCAGGCTGTCTCCTGATATGCTGCTGGGGATCCAGGAGGGGCTAGCAGAAGGGGGGCAGAAACACAGACTAGATGATCACAGTTGTCCCGTATGGCCTCCAGATCTGTGATTTGTGCTCAGTCTGGGTTCATAGACCACAGGGCTCGCTGGCTCTCAGACCCCTGCTGCCCACTCCCACTGGAGCCTCCCCGTCAACAAGTGCCGGTGAAATTCTCATTTAACCCCGTTGTTTTTCCAGCTCCTCGAGGTCGCTTTCCACCCATGAATTATTCCCCAGGCCCAACAGCCGGGCGTCTTTCATTTCACCCTTTCCTGTGGCAGCTCTGGCCTGGCTCATAAATATTTACTCTGGCTATGTGCTGCGTGCTGAAATGCAGTCATTACAGGCAAGGGCTGGCTCACCGGCGACTGCGCGGGAGTGGTCTGAGGAGTACTTTAGAGTCACCGCCTCGCATTACTGAGATCAACATTTCGCTCCAGCTGCATCATTTATTAAAGAGAGAGTGCGCCCGGGGAAGAGCAAAGCCAGCAGGCGGGCACTGACGTTTTTCTGCTTTTGGCAAGCCCAGGGATCAGTTCTGGTCTGGCAACGCTAATCTGGTTATCAATGACTGGCATGCTGACCACTCCTGCAGACTCCCCACCATGGAGCCATGCCCGCCCCTGGTGAGTGGCAGCCCCTGAGCCAGAGGACATAGAGTCAGAAGGTGAGAGGGGAAGAGATTTGCCCACGGGCACCCTAGGCAGTGGCAGAGCTGGAAGGAAACAGGTCTCCTGACTCCCAGTCCAGTGCACTGGCTACCCCGAGGCTCTCTTTCATCAGGCGGGCGTGGGGAGCAAGGGCAGACGCATGGAGCTTGGGTACATCCTCTGGGAGCTAGCCTGTGCCTCCAGTCTCTGCGGCTATTTACTGTGCCCGCTAGACTAACCCCAGCACCTGTGTCCCTGCCTCTGCTACAGTTCCACCGGCGGTAACCGGAGACAGAGCAGTCACCCATTGTCCCGGCCCCAGCCGTGGCTGGTACCACCCTCAATTTCACTGGTGCTTTTCATTTGTTGTCTCGTAAGAGCCACTGATGTGCACGGTGCGATAGAGGCATTGGGGATGGCGAGACCCTTCCCTCTGGGGTGGGTCTCGCTCTCTGAGGACCAGGTGCCACTGTAGGGCCCTGCTGAAGCCAGGGGGAACGTTCGGCTCTCTCACTCGTGTGGTGGCTCAGCGCGCAGGGCCCAGAGGGAGAGACCGCAGGTGGTGGTGAGGGGCTAGAAGACGGGGGATCACTCCCCTCGTTAATCTTGGGGGCCACGGCAGCTGGCCCTTGGTTTGGTTCCCTGTTTCTGGTGAGCAGAGAGTGAGCTCAGCCTGCTTCAGGTTAGTCCGCCTTGTTTCCTGGCTCAGTGCCCACCGTCTGCACCCTCAGCTGGATCCAAACGGGCCCATCCTGCTGCCTGGCCCGCTGCTCGGCTCTGTGGGGGCCTGCCTGGGCTGAACGTCGCCCCCCCCATCTCACATGTGAGGAGAGGCCACTACGCTGTCCTTCCAGCATGCTTCCTGTCTGCCCTCTGCTGAGGGCTCGTCTCACCTGTGGTTTGCCTGGAAACACTGGTGGCTGTGTGCCGTAACAGGTTGTGCTTCACAGCAAAGCCAGGCACGCTGAGACGCTAACTGCCTGAGTCGCACCAGCCCCCCACAGGGAAACTGAGGCACAGAGCGCTTAAGGGACTCAGTGGCCGGGCTAGAAACAACCCAGGCAACCTGACGGCCAGCCCCTCCTCTAGCCATTGGACAGAGCATTCCCAGAAAAAGCTGGGAGGCAGGTGTCAGCAACGACAATGGAGTAAACAGTTGCCCCAAAGTGCTGCCCCGGAACCTGGCCCCAGCTGACGCCTTCCCCCGTCCCTGCCTTGGGAAGGCTGGATGAGCTGTCGATGTGTGCTGGGTGCGATGTTTGCTCAGCTGCAAGCCAGCTGTGTCCCAGTTCCTGGAGAAACTGGTTACCCTGCGATTGGGCCTGTGGCCTCAGAGAAACAGCTGCTGCGAGGCATCCCGTCTGTCTGCCGCCAGAGCCGGGGAATAAAATGGGAGAATGGAGCAGCCAGGCTAGGCGTGAAGCTGTCTGAAGGCTATGCCTGCTTGGATCCATCCCTGGCAAACTCCCAGCATGGAGCTGGAGAGGCTGTCTGCCATTTTGCACCCTGCAGCCTGCCCATGGGCTCAGCACACCCAGCTGTTCAGGGCCTGGGCCGTGTCGGCGCACGCTTGTCCTCCCAGCACAGTTCTCTGAAGGGAGGAAGACGCACAACAGAGGGGCTTGGAATCTGGGTGGGGGGAGGATGGTAGAAAAGAGACAGAAAGAAAGGCCCCTCTTTACACCAGCCCCCCAAAGCTACGGGGTGCTGTGAGCACAGCACGCTCCCTCCCCATCACTCACAGGGTCGCTGGTGCTGCGAGGCAGACGCGCGGTGCCGTGCCAGCCAGGGTTGTTTGTGGGATGCCAGCACTTGGCATTCCACCAGGGAAACCTCTAGAGGCACCAGCTGAGCCTCACTAACTCCCACCGCCTCGTACAGCTGGGGAAACTGAGGCCCAGAGCGATGACGCGACTTGCCCAGCTCAGTGGCAGAGCCTGAGGATCCTGACCCTGATCCTCACCCCATGTCCAGTCACTAACCCGAACCCCTGGCAGTCAGAGAAGTGCCGTGTGAGAATTGCTAACATAGCTGCAAAGGCACAGCACAGGAAGGTGCTTGATAAAGGCGCGGCCTAGCAGGCTTCCTCATGGGCAGGCAGTGAGCAGCCCAGAGCTCCCTGCCAGGACTGGTCCATCAAGCAGGGCTCATAAATTCCTTCCTCTCTTGTCTTGTTTCCTAGGGCCTCAGCAGCCAGGAGCGGCAGCTGCGGCAGATTTCCTTGTCCGTCCGCCGGCTCATCGCTGCGATTTGCAGTCATGCTTTATGCATCTGTATAAGATTGCAGCCACTGGATCGTGTGCCCATGCTGCTCTTTAAGATGGGGAAGTAATGGACATACCTCAGCCACCAGCATTAATTTCAAGCTTATTAGGGTGGCGTGCGTTGGGCTCGCCGTGTTTGCTCCCTTCCTACAGCCTGCAGGCAGCAGTGCTCACGAGAGGATGCGGATGTTCCTTTCTGGAGGGAGGCTGAGGGAAACACTGCCGGTATTTTCACAAGGGGCTTCCACAAAGACTCCCCCCCCTCAGGCTGTGGTATCCCTGCAACCCAGGGGCACGTGCGTTGGCAGACAGGCGGGCAGGCCCGGGTGAAATCCTGCCAGCTGGCAAACAAACTTGCATTGAATGCTCCTGCTGGAAATATGTAGCCTGTGCTCCTGAAAAATACCTGGATGTGTGAGCTGGCCTTGCGTGCACTTTACAGTGGGGATTGGAGGATATCAGAGGGTCCCTAGGATACTGTCTCTCTCCCCAGCAATGCTTCCCCCCACTCATTTTCTGCAGATCCTTGACACTGGGTGCGACCCAATCTATTCCAGACTGCTGATTTCCTCTCCAGGGCTATCGGAGTGGGATACAGGGGTTAGCCGTCTCTGGTTGTGGTTGCTGGAGACTGACTTCATCACGCACGGTTTCCCTGCAGTGGGGTGGTGGAGTTTTGACAAACGCCCACTGTCCCATCCTGGGGGTTTTCCAGCACAACCACGGCTGGAGTACAAGGCAAGCAGTAGCGAGTGGGGTGTAGAGGGGCAGGGCCCTGTCTGGACGAGGAAAGCCTGGGCACAGCTTAGTGACTGTCTCTTGTAGAAGAGTGGGAAAGGTCTTAGGGCCATTTCATTCATCTCCTGGTAACCAATGCAAGCTTAGAGCGTATTACCCCTTTCCAATGCATATTCAGTCTGGCTTTAAAAGCCTCCAGTCCTGGATGGTGCTGTGTCTGGGTGATCCTGCACCTGCCACTGTTCGCTTTACAGGCAGGATAGAGGCAGTGGCTGGTCTTGCGTTTAGGATACAGGACTGGGGCTTAGGAGACCTGGGGTCTGACTTCTGGTAAGTCTCTTCCCGTCTGTGTCTCTGAGGATTGTAAGCTCCTTGGGGCAGGAACTGCCTCTCCCTCATGGTCTGTATACGGCTCCCTGATGTCACTAGGCGCTATTGATATAGAAGGAATTCTGGAGATCTGAGTTCATGTCCCAGCTCTCCCACGGTCTCTGTCTGTCACCATGAACAAGTCACCTCGTTCCACTGTGCCTCAGTTTCTCAAGCTGTAAAACAGAAAGAATGATAGACTCTTTTGCAAGCCTTTGTCCCCCTTTTCTGTCTAGAATACAGACTCATCAGCAGCGCCTGTTTACTATATATACAGTGCCTCACACGGCAGGGCCCTGATTTGCAGTGGACCCTAATGGTAATACTGTGTTCAGTCCCTGTTTGAAAATATCTCACTGCTAGTTTACTCACTCTTTACTTGTAGTCTCAGCCTGTATTTAGTGTGTTTCCTCTACATGCACAGTGTAGGTGTATATTGTGTCTCTTCTGGTATAAGTCACAGGAGTGAAAATCAAGTAACCACTGAAGTCAATAAAACAAACAAGGAGACCCGGGACACTCTTAAAGACTAACAAATTTATTTATCGCACCAGCTTTCGTGGGTGTAATCCCACTTTGTCAGATGCGTGAATGAATGAATCTGATGAAGCAGGATTACATCCGTGAAAGTTCATGCAACAAATAAATGTATTAGTCTGTAAAAAGTGCCCCAGGATCCTTGTTTGTTTTGCGGAACTAGACTAACACGGCTCCTCTGTCACACTGAAATCAACGGAGTCACACTAGTTTAAAACGGAGACAATGGGGTTCTGAATCAGGACCCCTGGATTATTTAAGGGATTTTTGAATTAGTTAAAGGGTTATTTTCTTGACTGGGTGGCTGGTTTGATTTGGAGCTGAAATTTGTTCGGCTTAATGATGTCATCAGTACAGCTGGCCAGGAATTTTTCAATGAAACCCTTTTTGTTGGAAAAAATGTCCATTTGTTGCATAAACACCTCAGTTTCCAGTGAACTTTCATTGGGAAAGGTTTCTCAGGTGCAGGGTGGACTTTCTGGTCAAAACCAGAGAGGGGATGTGTGAGTGTGGATATGTGCATGGCCCCCCACGGGATGGAATATGCCTGTTCTGTGCATGCACATCCCATCTCCTCCCGCTGTGTGATCTAGCAGCCCTGCTCCGTTACCATGCTGAATGGGAACCCGGTATTTTTTAGCCGGGGGCGGGAAGGCACACAGGAGACTAGCTGACTGGAGTGGCTGTGGGTCATTCCAAGTCCGCTCACACCCAAGGAGCTGTGAACCTCTCTGATTCTCTCAGGTGGCGTCTCAAAGGCCGTATCGTTATTCAAGTGGCTGTTTCTCTCTCTGCTTTCAGATGCACTGATGTTTGCCCTGCTCTGTGAAGATCAAACCTATCTGAGATTGGTGGAGGCACAAGAGGTGGCTGTGAAACCCCAGTAAGAGGTAAATGTCTCTGCCATTGCTACGGTGTACATGGCACGGCCTCTTCGTGCTTTCAGAGACCTGAGAGAAGGGGGGATTCTTAAAGGGGCACACTGGGGGGGGGGTTCACTGCAGGGGTGGCAAGGTGCCTTTTTACCCTCCTTTTTCTACACATAAAAATACTTGGGGCCAAATGGCGGTCCCAGTTCTCTGATGTAAATCCAGAGTAGCTCCACTGGAATCACGGAGGGTTAGGCCAGAGTAATGACAAGCAGAACCTGCCCTTCTAAACACCAGCAAAGCAGGGGAATTGAGCCCGTTTCCCAAAATCATCCAGAGCTGTAGTTTAGAGATGAGCCAAGCCCTGGGCTGTTGACACCGTGCCCCCCTCTGTGTGTGGGAGCTCGGGGCCTGGGCATGGGTTGCTGGGCATCCTTCAAGTTAAAGAGCCACTCAGACGGGCCACTCGCAGATGGCAGGTCTCCTCTCTCCGCCTTGCACCGATGCAGCCTTTACACAGGGAAGAGTGTCCAGGGTCATGCAACAGCTGGGAAAGCCAGAGAAGAGGCAAGCACTGGACCAGACTGATCCCCTTGTCCCACTGGGTAGGAGTGAAGCATGTGAGATTGGAAGGAGAATTTCAGGCGTCTCTCCTAAGTGACAAATTCCAGGGACTCCTGTCTCTGTCCCTAGCAAGGGGAGTGCGTTGAGGCCACGTTGCTGGCGGGAGGCACAGAGCGTGGGCAGGACATCGGTTCCGTCTTTCATCCTGTGAGTCTGCACTGTGTTCTGGGACGCCTAGTGCCAAACCGGAGAGAAGTCAGTGCATCTGTGTGCTGCTGCCCCCCCGCAGGCCATCCCCTGACCTGTCCAGTACTGGCATTCTCTCTTCTAGCACCCCTTCTCTCTCTCTTTTTGGTAGAATGAGTGAAAGAGACATCCAAAGTTTGAGCACATGGGTTCTGGTGCTCGCTGTCTGCCTTATCACACTATGGGGAAGATTTTCACTGGCCTCATCACATCACAGAAGCCATTCAGGTATGACGAGCTAGATTTCGTGGTTTACTCACAACACTCCTGCACGCCAGCCCCCGCCCGGGGCATCTGAGTTGCAGGAATTGGGGTGGGTGGGGGATTTCAAATGGACTGTTTGGGGGTGGGACAAGGGTCTGACTGGCTTCCTTCTTGGCTGTGAAGTCCAACTTACGGCTTAGACGGGTCAGTTGCACGGAGGGAAAAGCCCAGGCACTGGTGCTCTCGAAGGGAATGGTTAAACCCATGCTAAACATCCTGTCCAACACCAGGGCTGGGTTCAGTGAATTAAGGGCTCTCTGCAGAGATTTCTTGGGCTTTCTCGTAGCAGCATACAGAAGGCAATAAGAAGGAGCCAGTGGGAGTCAGTGTCTGCTCTCCAAAAGATGAGGCACCCTCATTACGGCTGTGTGGAGCCTTTCCGGTAAGGCAGAACAGTAGCTCTCTGTGTGAACAATATAGTGTCCTACGAAGACGCACAGCACTTAGCCTTAGGGAAGAGATGGTTTTTCTGAGCAGTTTGCCAACAAATCTGTTAAGTGGGTTAGGAGTTATAATGAGTTTTAAATGGGCCCTTTAAGCATTATTTTTTGTGAGCCTAACCCTTTTCTGGCTCTGATTTTTTGGATTTGAAATCTGATTCACTTCTTGACTATAGCAAAAGCTAAGGCATCTACGTTTCAAGTCTATTAATGCAGTAATTTAGTCTTGGCCATTTCTGTCTAGGCCACCGGTTGTCACAGAATACATCTGTCGTCAGATAGACGCACTAGTCACAAAAATAAAGGGTTATCCCTCTGGTTGTGATGGCACTTGTGAAACATGCACTGAGTGCAAACGGATGCAGAACCCAAAATCACGGAGCAGTACACCTATCTCTGACGTGTTCCTTTGTGATTTCGTTACACAGCATATCCTTAGTGAACACACAAAACATTCCCTGTCTGCAAACATCAGTAACATCTCTGGGTGTATCTGTATTTTGTTAATAGCTGATCAGATCTGTTTGAGAGTGGCAATGTAAAGACACAGATGTTTACGTTTTGGTAAGGTAAGAAGCTGTGAGAACGATTAATCTTTCATTCTTTTGCTGTCCGCTATTTAGTATGTGAAAAGAAGTTAATAGCGTATTTTAAAGGTGAGCAAAGTAATTCACTTATTCACTAACGTCCAGTTGCAGGACATGGTTTCAGTTCTGGATTTTGGTTCATTGGTGTGTGACCTCAGAGCGATAATATTGTCGGACTGAATCCTCAAAGGTATTCAGCCACCTGACTGGCACTGAAATCTCTGGGCGTCAGAGCCTTTCGGGGTCATGGAGAGGCTGTAAAGTGTTAATGTGGCTCCACAGCAGGCTGACAAGGGACTAATGCTTGGAGTCCTGTGCTGAGTTAGCTGCAGATGCTGCGCTAATTCATGACTTCCTTTCTTTCTAGTGTATGTGTTGCTGGGAGGAGAAACCTTGCAGCATCCATAAGTCTGAGTCCTCACACAGGTGTGGGGGTGGGTTTGCATATGTGTATGTCTGTATACACGCAGCAGAGAATCCTGAAGATTCACTGCACCTGTCTGCTGGCATGGAACGTCAGCCCACTCTGACTGCGTTGTGTACCATGCACGTGCACAGCAGCCTCCGTGTGAGCCAAGGAAGGAGCAAAGGTTGCAAACTAAAGATGCCCAGACTAGAGGTTTCCAGCCGAACTAGAAACAGAACATTAACCATGGCTGGAGCTGGTGCTGCTGGCGGAGAGTTCAAAAATAATGAGTTGCGTTCCTCCTCCCCCCTCCCCTCCCCAGTCAGATTGGCTTAAAACCATCTGATTTTTACAAGGTAAAACGTGCTCTGTTTATTTGCCTTCTGGTCTTTGAACCCTTCAGAGTCATGTTTCCAGCCTTCTTTCTGCAACCAGGTGGGGTAGAAAGTCCCGGCTTTTAAATGAAAGCTAAGCTTCTTGTGTGATCACATAGCGGTTGGAGCGGAGGCTGTGCGAAAAGCACCAGTTGCCACGAGACTCACGATAGATGGCGACACTGGAAAGTCAGGCGCTCCTGCAGACCTCAGCCAAGATCACGGGTCATTGTGCTGGCAGCTGTGCGGGCGTGAAGAAGAGAGAGTCCTTGGGCCACAGAGCTACAACACACCCTATGTCAGTATAGTTTATGGTGCTCCGGGGTGTGAATAAACCACCCCTGGAGTGATGCAAGCACCAGTTTGGATGGGGCTACATTGGCACGAGAGCAAGTGGCAGAGCAGGGACTGGAACGCGCAGCCCCAGACCCTCTTCACTGGAGCCTAGGCCACACGGCTTCTTAGTTAGAGGGAGCGTGGAATAAAGCCCCTCAGTAACAGTCCCTCCTCCCCCTGCACCCACGTGCGCGTGCACGCACGCACACACTCTCTCATAGCAGTTCTAAATCATCACAAAATGTAGGATCGTGCCATGGTTTATCAGGAAATGATTCCTCTGTGGGTAGTGGAGGTCCCCTGAACCACAGCAGTGGTGTATTACGATAGCAAATGCCCCAGGGTGGAATTAACACCATAGTCCTCACTCCAGCCTCTTGGGTTTGCAGATTCAAGAAAACAAATTGAAACACCTGGCCCTGGAAATAAGATCTCATCACTAATATGCTAACATGCCAGGATCTAGCGCTGCTTCCTTGAGATTGGATTTAAATAGCCACATAAATCAAGCGCTAAGATTAAGACATTTCCAAATGGAATCGGGAAGCACTTTGGTGAAGAATGGCTCACTGGGAAATTAATCCCCTGCACAGGCTGGTGGGCTCTAATTGGCAGGCTGGGCTTGCTGGTCCATAGAAGATGTTATCGGCATTGTCGGTGTGAATTTGCTAGCGCTGATCAGCAGAGTGCTGTCCTCATGTGGAAGCTAATTCGTTGTGGATCTCTTTGTGCGGGAAAACATATTTAGTCACCTGAGGTTTCGTGAGCTTTGTGTGAGAAGTCCCAGATCTGTGGTTAACTGCTGAAAGAATCCCTAGCAAGAGTGTCATCATGCGGAGCGACAGCCGCACCTCCATATTTTCTGGTTTTATATTATTTATCAGTTGCTTCTTGCCTGGGGAAGTGGTGCGTTCGCCAGCACTTGAACTCCTTAAATCGGATTGACCGTCTTTCTAAAAGATTTGTGCTAGCTCCTCAAAGTAAGACGTGATGCAGGAGTCACTGGGTGAGGCTCTCTAGTCTGTGCTATGGAAGGGATCAGACTGCGTAATCATAGTGGTCTCTGCTTGCCTTCCGCTCGGTCACGTCCTTTGTCCTGGTACTCGGTACGCCGGGTGATTACCAGTCTAAGAAACCTGATGGTGGATAGCTGTCGCTGGATGGAAGTGGTAAGACATCCGCATGGATGAGCATCCTGAACCCTAGCCTGCTTATTTTATTAGTTGCGCTCTTCGCTACCATTTAGCATCAAACAGTCCCTCTCATTCAGGAGCTTCAACTGAACAGGAAACACCACGGTTTTTATTCTAACAGGACTGAATTAAAAGGCCTGAATGTCATCTGGAAAGCAGAGCCCGGGACAGCCCTGCCTCCTGGCACAAGTACACCCTAGTAGTGAATTCCGAGAGGAACAGAAACAATTCTCTTTGCTAACGAACTTGTTCATCTCTTCCAAGCCTCCCATGCCATATGCTGGTGAAATCCCTGCTGGTGTGTGTGCACAGCTGTGTACGCATGAACCGGTGCCCTACATTTTGGGCAGTCATTGGCACTAGGTGCAAAACAGGTGTGGCGTGCGTCCATTCCGATTTAGTAGCATTTCACGCCCAGTTACGCTGGTGCAAATGGCAACAGGCAGGACAGCGGAAAGTCAGGCCCACGGCATCTCGCCAAGGGAAGGATCCAGTCAGTCACCACATCCATCTCCCTGTCAGCGCATTGTACATTTAGGAGGACATATGCAAATCTGCCTGTGGGATTTTAATTTCTATTTAAGATTAATGGGAATTG
This sequence comes from Pelusios castaneus, assembly GCA_007922175.1. Classification (NCBI taxonomy): domain Eukaryota; kingdom Metazoa; phylum Chordata; order Testudines; family Pelomedusidae; genus Pelusios; species Pelusios castaneus. Next base: position 711,744 of record ML685932.1, on the reverse strand, counting down.
TCCATCTTAATAATTAACTGCCATAATACTAACACCTGGCCCAAATGTCACTGTTTTCATCCGTGGACTTCCAAGTGCTTTACCAGGAAATCTGTCATTATCCACATGGGGAAACTGAGGCACGGGGCAGGAATTGACATGGCCGACATCATCCAGCTAATGGCAGAAGCAGGATTAGAACACAAGCCTCCTGCAGCCACAAGCCCGTGTGCTGGCCACTGGGCTACACTGCCTCCCATAAAGTGGCTTTGAGACTCTCAGCCTGGGTATAACATGTCCGATGCACAGTTTTTCTGTGCAGATTTATCTAATGCTCACACCACTGGGTTTCTGGCCGTGCTTTTCTTTCCCTGTGTGCGAGTGAGTGTCTGTGCGCACATTTGGGGCATGGACAGGTTTGACTTGTGGGTGTGACTTTCAGCAGAGGATGCACTGTTCTCTTGCTGCGACAATGCAGTAAAAAACCCAAGAGAGGTGCTGTGATAATGAGCAATAAGGGCTGGGCTGGTTCTCTCCAGAAGCCTTTTAATAATGTATGTGCAAAAGGCAGCAGTGAGTTTCAAACGTTAATTATTTAGTGACTATCAGTGGTCTGAGTCTAGCGGGCAGGGCAGGCTGTTTACATTGCTGGCAACCTGGGTGATGAGCCCAGTCCTCAGACCTGTGCGAGTTGGAGTTTCCTCTCTGGGGCAGATTGCAGCACACAGGCGGTGCACATCCTGCACCACGTTGCTGAGGGTGATGTCAGGTGTTGGCGGCACTGCGCAGATAGCCGACGCAGCGAATCCCAACTGGATCATCCAGTAAGACAGAGATCCATTTCAGTAACGAAGGCACCATTTCTCACTCAGCCAAACAATGACGCTGCCTTTGAGACCCTCTTTTCTACACCTGTGTCAATAAGTTGTGTATCGCTCCTCTGATGTGTGCGGTTTCCACCCTCTGACATGACCAGATCCCACCCTTTACTTTGTACTGGATGGTTTGAGCAAAACATCTCTATCCACCATATTCTTAGGACATCTCTAACCATCATCCTGTCATCCCGAAGGGTCAGGGTGACCTCGCTGTCTTTGCGGAACGTCCTTGTACCATTCCTAGTCTCGGGATGTTCTGGTACCATCTTTCTGGAATGTGCCTGCGTATTCGGTGTCTGCCACTTCTTTGGGAATGCGTGTTTCTGCAGTACCAGCTCTGCGCTTTTCCGTTTCTGTGAACTTGTGCGCGAGTTCACAGCCTGACTTCTGCCAGCTTTGCTTTATAACAGCAGGGCTAGCCTGCGATGTTAGCTCAGGTCTCACAACTGGCCTGTTACACTCAGCTTCGGGTCTCAGGTTCTCGCTTTCTATTACAGGTAACACTGACCGTTGGTGTCCTTTGTATTGTGGTAATGCCTGGAAACACCAGTAGGGACCAGCTTCCCGTCATAGCTGGTGCTGGAACACGCAGATGAAGAGAAGCCCCTCTCTAGCTGGACAGGCCAGGCGAAAGGGAGAATGTGGGCACACAAAGGGGAAGAGACTGAGCCCTGTGCTGGGACAGAAATTTACTCCGCTGCCGTAGCCATTAGACCACACTGCCTCCCATTGCCTCTGGGCAAGTACGGGTTTGTGTGGGCTTTGAGGTCCTAGCGAGGCCTTCTCTATGGAGACTGGAGCCATGTGCACTGGGCTGAGGGTTGTGTGCATGCCCCAGGATGGTGCAGAGCAGCTTTTCAGGTTCACCTGCATTTCAGCACACGGGAGGAGAGAATGTGGGAGAGTCAGGGTTTGCATCGCAGTCATAATGTTCTCAGCTTCTTTTCATTTTGCAGCATTCCTCCCCTGTGAATGGAGCGGTGGTTACACCAGACAAGCTGGCAGGGGCTGCATCTCTCTGGGGACTAGCAGCTCATGTCATTTCAGGTGCTGCCGTAAAAAGCACGTTTGGCTGCTCTCTTCAAGGTCAGACAGAACAGGACACAGCTTTTGTTTTATGTTTGCATGCAGGACTGGAGAGCCGCGTGCTTTTACAATTCCTGTATGCTTCTAGGAGATAGGACTTTTCTGAAAGGGCTCCAGGGGGGAAATAACAGTTCAGTTGGAATGAAAACATGCGAGCAGCAGCCAGGAAATTATCCTGGGATCTCTGAGGTTTCCCAATGTTGGTGTTAAACACACCATCTGATTTGCATTTTCAGCTGGAACCAAAAGGAGGTTTCCTGCAGCTCAGCAAAAACAGGAAGCACTTGCAAGTGAGCCTAGAAAAATCCTATTGCTGTCCCTGCACATGTTCCCAGGCCGAGGTCTCTTTCTGCACAGATGAATGACAGAAAAGGGAGGCATAAAGTGGAGCTGATCAATGGAGCTCTATGTAAGCAACAGCTGTCACTACCTGGCTAGCCCTCTAACTCACTTGAATTTCTCAAGAGCTGTCGCTCCTACCCCAGCACCTGCTCGGGTGACTTGTTGTTCATTAAGCTGAGATCCTGGAAGGAGGGAACAGCAAAGTCATTTGTTAAAATCCTGTGAATCAAAACACGTGATGCCAAATGATTCATTTGCACTGAGTGCATTGTCCACTGAACACCCCCCTCGGAAATTTCTGACAAGGTGATCACGCTCAGTTCTCTGTGGGGGCTCAGCGCCTTGGAACTCAGACCCCTTCTTTAGGTGCCCACATACTGACGTATTCATCCACCCACTGCCCGGCACCCAGAGCTGGATCTCTTGCCTTTAACCCTTCTGAGCCTCAGCGTGGCCCTGAGACATAACTAAGGAGGGTGATACGGTGTCGTCTAGGAGCAGGGGAAGGGAGCCCCTGCAGACGGCCAGAAGATGATTGTTTCGTCTTTCTAGCATGGGGAGCCAGGAAAATTGAGCTTTCCTGGGGCTCACTTGGGCGAGGTCTATGCTGCAAGCGATGGCTGTGACTCCCAGCTCAGGGAGACGGGCTTGCGACAGCTCTCGGGCACAGCATGCTAAAACCAGGAATGTAGCCACAGCTGCCCCCAGGCCTGCGAGTACCACCGCTGTCCATGGTTCTGCAGCTGCGCTCCTCTCGTTAGTTCGCTAACTGGAGCCGAGCTAGGGGACATCTGCGCAGGCTGGACTCCCACCTCGCTCCAAGTGCAGTGACAGACGGGATCCCAGCTTCTGTCCACACGGAAACCCCAGCGATTCTCTGGGCATCCTCAGCCCACTGGGCTGGCTCTGTCCTCGGTCTCTTTCCTTTCCTGGCCGTGTTCCTGTCAGTTTATTGCCGTAGTGTGACAGCCGTGGGGCTGGGATGGAGAAAGCTGCCTATGGTTCATCGAGTACCTAAGTCTCCTCAGCGCTTTGCATGCCTCTGAGCACGGCGTATCGGCTTATGGGCTGTGTTTGCTTGCCTGCTTGCCAAGTTTCTGAACAAATGGGCCCCACGAGCCAAAGGTGGCTGCTAAGGACAGTCAAAGGTTGGCTGAGGAAAAGGAGATGAGCAGCTCTTAACTGGCCTGTTTGCAAGGTGAGGAGAGAGCTACAGTGTTTTGGTGCATTTTGTATGATTACCCGGAACTGTCCCCAGCCCTGCACATTCCCCCCAGCCCCCGCCTTCTGCACAGAGCCAACACGCCCAGGGCTGCCCTCCAGGCTCCAGTGCAGCACATCTGCTCTTCAGTTTCAGCCCCTGCCTTCTTGTTTGCATCGAACCACTTGGCTACAGAAGGACGTTTTTGCTCTACTTACTAATGGCCATCAGACATCGAGCTCAGATTCAGGGTCATATTAAAGCCTGTGCTTAAATCCCATTGACTTGAGCAGGGACGCTGTCCTGAACCGGTACCTAGATACACATATTCTCTGGGACTGCATTGGGCTGCAGGATAGGGTGCCAGTTTGGTGTTCATTTGCTCTCCTCTTGCTTTTAAAATATTCTGACTAGTGGAGTTATTTGGTGACAGACAGACAAGAACTCCACCCCTGAGCACCAGGAATAATGCACAGTATATCCATGCCTCCTACGCAGGTTTGCTTCCTACCCAAAAGGAGGAAGGTTGGGCAGACATGAGAGAGAGCACCATTACATGACCACTGAGGGGTCTAATATGAGTCTGGCCCTCTCTTGTCTGTTCCGCCTGGTTGAGTTTTAGCGGCAAACGGGCAGCTGGTGAATGGACAGATGGACAGGGAGGTAAAACAATGACTTTGGAGGGAATCGGACAAATACCCCGTCTTTAATGAATTCCTGAAGGATTGGAAGCCATTGAGGTCTTCAGCTGGAAGGTGTCAGGCAGGTACTGAGAGCTGTTATTGAGGAAACAGTGGAGCTGTACTGTCCTAGGTCCCTGAAACACACTTCAACGTACAGGAGAGCAACGATCTAGGTCCATTTTTAACAGCACCACGGAACGGTACCCGTAATGCCTGGGAGGGGGCATAGATCTGCATTACTGTTCACAATAAAGCAAGCCCCAGGATCTCTGTTTATCCCTCAGATGATGCGATCGATCCCATTAACTATTGAAAAGGACACTTTTGTTCCATAACAAGTTACTTTTCTTTCCCCTTTCAGCAAAGTCTATCGTCTCCACATTCAGAAAAGATTCAGCCCTTCGTTAAAACTGAATTATGAGGGGATTTGAAAGGGAGAATAAAATTTACGGCCAGAGATGTTGTTACAAAATACTTCCAGGATAGGTAATTGTGTAATTATTATGGGCGGGAATGAAAGTGATGGTTCATTAGCAGGAAATGACCATGAAATAACAGTAAATAAAGTCAAATAGAACTGATGGAAACTGCAAAACCTCTAGTGACTGCAAGCCGGACAGTGGGGTGTATAGCAACGTATAGATTTTAACCCTGGAGTGGCTGGTGTCTTGGGTTCATTCACTTTTCACTCCCACGTGCTATTCCCACGTTCAGAGGATTGGCTCCTAATACGACCCAGAAACTGGCGCTGCCCATTGCTATCACCGCTTCTGTATGTTGGAGCCTGGGGAGGATTTCACAGTGAGACACCCCAAGAAACATGGCCTGATTTTCAGAGGTGCCCAACCCGCACAGCTCCCGGGATCAGGAGCAGCAGGCACTTAATGCCTCTGCAAACCAGTCCACTTTGAGGTGCATGACTCTTGATGATGCAGTAATTTTAGCCCCCAGGTGTGAACACAGGGCAGCATGTTTTGCGTGGAGGAGGGCCCTGAGTTCCCAACTTCATGACAAGGGGGTGGCGCGTGGTCATCAGTTCGGAGTCCTGGGTTCTGTCTGTAGCCCCTGCTACATTAAACCTCCATCCCAGTGTAGACGGGGAGTCCTAACACTGACCTCCCACTAGACCACGATTCCTGCTCCCGAGAGAGACCGGGGAGCCCAGGGCTGGAATCCGGGGTCCCAGACATACAGCTCAGGTGCTCACTCGCTACAGGTATGGCTGGATGGGAACGGGCACAGCGAATATTACCCGTGCTGGCAGGAGAGGTGGGATAACTGTGGTGAGAGGGCAATTCTCCCATCAGCCTACCGCTGTTGATGGCCCAATGGGTAGGGCTGTTTCATTGCGTCGCTCAGCAATGTGGATTTTCACACCCTGGGTGACACCTCTATGCCAACCTAATCTCCTAGCGTGGACCTGGCCGACGCTACGTCCCCCAGCAGTACATCCTTCGTACCGGCCCTCTGGACAGAGACGCATGTCACCCCATGCCCCTGACTCTAATCTACGGTTTAGTCCCCAGAAGCCTATTGCATCTCTTTAACTGTTGGACAGTTGTCGTGGTGGAAGATGCAAAGCTCCCTGGCTGGCTAGACTGGCCCAGAGCATTGCAGATATCTTGCCTCTAGCTGCCAGATGGGTTAGCTGGAAAGGTGCATCAAACACCAGCAGCTCTGAGCTTGCAGAGCTTAGGAGTAATTGATTAATACAGACAGCTGCAACATCTTGTATGGGAAGAAATTACACAATGGCGTGGCGCTGCCTCTCTGAGCCCCCCAGCTCTAATGCGCTGTTTGTTCAGATCAGCGGCAGCTCAGCACAGACAAATTCCTGGGTTAAGGGGATATAAATATTGGATGCCTTCCCGTTGTGGTAATTATTTGCCAATATACAAGCTGGTGAAGAAGGAGGAGCACAGTGTCAGGGCTGGTAAATTGGCTATTAAACACGGTGGCTGCTCCCCCTGGAGTAACAAGGGTGCAGTAAGCCAACCGTGAGCGGGGAAAAGGAGAGTGTTCAATGAGAGGCATGACTTGCAGGGCCTGCCGGAAATCCCTGGCCGGGGGGTGAGAGCAGGCCTGTACCCGAGGGGTTTCTAGGAAAGCGGGATAACTTTCTGTCCCTGGGCAGAATGATCACTGACAAGATTTGGGGGTGAATGCCCTGGTTCCTGTAGCAATCCCTGGAGGACTGGACTGAAATAGGATGCCCAGAAGCAGCTTCTCTCCACGGTGCAGCCCTCCCACGCTGGCCAGAACACCAAGGGCCATGGCAAACGTGGGCCCCGTTTGGCATGAGGCTGGTGACTTGCACGAGCCACCAAGGCCACAGCCAGAACGCAGCGCTGGGCAGCCAGCTGCTGTGACTGCTCGCAGAGGATCAGAGCTGCATGTTCCAAACGCACTGGAACACAGTGCTCTGCTGAGTGGGGTGCTGCGTCGCCTGTCTAGCTGGGCCCCAGCTGCGGCATGCTCCTTTGCAATCGCAGAAGTGGTACGACTGTATTCCCTCCTGCACCAGTGAGTGCTTCCCCCACGTTTGGTTTCCCCTCTTCTTGGGCAGCTGTCTGAACCCTCCTGGCCTGGGTTAGCGCACGCTGCCTTACTGTGACAACAGACACCCGTGGGTTTGCTCTGGGGCGGTGTTGGTTTTGAGACAATGTAAATGCACCATGAACAAATTCTGCCCCCAATCTTTTGACCCACCACTCAGACTGTAATGAACAGGTTTGGAATCCAGGGTGTAAATTAAGGGTTCAGAAGAAGGCCAGACCGTGACTTTAAAAGCAGGGACACAGATGTAGCAACATCTGGTAACCAGAGAAGTTTCTCCATTGCAGCCCAGTATTTTCTGTTTTGTTCTTGTTTCCCAGCAGGGAGTTGAAAACACATTGTTGTAACGCAGAGTAAATTCCCCAGAGTCATGGAAGTGCCACCCTGGGGAAGACAGGGGGAGAAACTACTTCTCCATCAACTTCACACGAGCGTGTCTGAAAGGCAGGAGCTGTTTCCCAATGAGTCTTCATGTTCCAGAGCAGTTCAGAGGCCCATTGGGGTCTGAACCATGACAGAAAGATGGTAGTGTGAATGAAGTAGAAGGCTGGGAAATGCAAGGGAATCTTGGCGTGAGAAACTTGTGCTCAGGGACTTGAACGTGAGCTGATCTTCTACCTTTATCTAACTTGTGTCTGGGGCAAAAAACGTGTTGCTGGGAAAGAAGCCAAATTCCTAGACTGGGGTGTTGAAAATACTTAGCTCCACCCCGTACACTCCTCCCCCCTCACCCCCCCCAAACGGATGGTCACTTGGCCTCCGTTAATGCTGCACCTAAGGGATGGAAGCTGTTGTCATGGAGGGGGGGTGAGTTTGGGGAGAAACAGTCGCTTATTCTGTCCTCTGGTGTGTGTGTGTTCACTCAGACACCCCCAGAGCACCCAGTGGAATGAGGCAGGAATGACACCTTGCCAGGGACTGTTTATCAGATTGGAAATGGAAGGGAGCTAAAGTTTGCAGGCCAGCCACCCCACCGCCTGTGGCCGGGAGAAATCTCCCTGAGGGTATGTGTGAATGATCTGTAGGGTCTCTGTTAAGAAGCAGGAGAAGCCAAGCTTTTTTCTCCCACTGTTGATAAAAAGGGATTGGCTGTCCCATTTACTAATCCCATTGCAGTAGAATTTCCAGCCGGGGCAGTTGGGAATGGCCCTGGGAGAGACGGGTTGGCCCACAGCTAAGCCTTATCAACGCCAAAGGAATTTTGCAAGAGTTTCCCACCATTGGCAACCCCGGTTCAGCTCCCCCATTGTTAGCCCTTTGGGAGCCCTGGTGGAGAGGGTGCTCTGAGCTCTGTGGCATCTAACCTTGCTCCAAGTAGCTCTGAGAGACGCGGTGCGTAAAATGCCAGCAGCAACCAGCCGTCTGTCCGCTCCAGGGCTCTCAACATAGTTAGCCAGTTGCTGATGTCTTCCCTCACTCTGTTCACACAAAGCCCCACTGAATGGCTGAGCAAGGCCTGGAGACTGGAGGTGCTCAGCCATTCCCATTGTTGCTACCCTACAAAAGGCTGTAATGCCATTCATCCCTGTTCGCAGTGTCGAGCCGGGTGCCCCTGACTGCAGCATAGAGACAGAGCGTGGGCCGATGGGGGAGTCTGTGGGTCAGCTCTGACAGACAGTTGGGGCTAGCAGCCGTGCAAAGAGAAACTCTTTGGCATTTATTTCCTATTTGTATTTGAATTTCTTATCAGCCATTTGAATTGGGGCCAGAGGTGCTGAGCTCTAGAGATCCGTCGCAGCTGAGTTCACCTGGGGAGGGGTGGAGAGAAACTTGGTGCCCTGCAGAACGCTCCATGGTGTCCAGCAGAGGCTGGAGCAGGCCAGAAAGCCGGCTCACCCATGAAAGGAGGAAAATTCAAGCTAGTTTATCTTTGAATCCGGTGGGAGCAGAGGCCGTGCTTTGATGTCTCTGGTGCTGCTGCTGCTCCACGGCTCTCCTGGAGCGGGGCTGAGAGGAGATAAGTGTGCATAGAGAGCAGGGAGGGCCGGAACTGGACAGCCTGTACTAGGGGGCTTGTCCATAATAAGACAGCACCTGGCAAAGAGGGAAGAGAAAATGATGGCCAGGGAAATGCAGCAATTATAGAGGCTGGAGGAGGGGAATTCCTGCTGGATGCCCTTGGTTTTAAAGGAACAAGGCATCAGCAGGAGACCAGAGCCTCTCTCGGATGGTCTGACTGTCAGGTAGGAGGAGAGAGGCAGCGTGAAGAACCTGCTTGCTGTCATTAGCAGTCTAGCTGGGTATCTCAGTGCAAGCCAGTCAGAAAAACTGAGCTGGTAAATCGAGGGCAAGGCTGCAAATCCAGCTAAGATGAGCCATGAGCACAGGCTGGGACAGTGGGGTGGCTGCTCAGCGTCACTGGGACGGGTTTGGATTTGCTCCATCCCCTTTGATCTTGGTCCATCCCCTGGACGGCTGCACACCTTTGGCTGCGCCCCTGGACTCAGACCCCGCTTTCCATAGGACAGGACTTAGTGTGGGTGCCCAGGGGCTTCGCCAGAGGGGATAGGTTAACAGGCACTGCTGGTCTGGCACAGCTCGCCGGTGCCTGCAGAGAAGCTGTAGTGCTAATGACACATGGGTCACACTTTGTATTGCGTTTCCATGTACGAATAGTTTGTAAAGGGCTAAAACATGAGTCAGAGATGTGTTAATAAATAGTTTATCAGTGGTTTTCCCGAGGTCGCTTACAGCGTACTTCTACTGATGTCCCTATTGCCATCTAGAACCCCTGCCACTCCTGTCTGGAACGGACCCATCACTTTGACCCCCTTATAACCTTCCTGTAAATGGAGCTTTAACACAGAGCGTGACCAAAACCTGTGCGAGAGAGAGAAACGCAAAGGCCACCCACAGAAATGCCCAGGACGGACTCCTGCCCTCCTCTGGAACCAAATTCTTCAGAGAAGAGCAGGGGAGGAAAAAGATGGAAAGAGGGATTTCGCTGTAACCCCCCCAAGCCACCATCCAGAGTGTGTTCGGTGTGAACTCTGTTCCGTGTGCCTGCAGGTGCTATGATGGGCACGCGAGGGGGTTCCCTTTAGATATGCACCCTCAAGTTTGTGGGATTTGCTCCTAGCCCAACCCCCAGTGCTTTCCTGGGGAATCCCAAGACCTCCTGGAAATGGATGTTCCATCTTTGCCAGGCCCAAGAAAGAATTCTGACTTGGATTCAAATTGGAGCAAAGTTTCAGGCCAGTTCCTCAGCCTCTTTAAACTCTTGCAGAATTGAATAGAAATAAGCCCATTAGAATTCCTCAGTACTTACTCACCCAAGCTGTGGGGTTTAATAGTGAGGGGAAGCCATGCTGTGGGAGTCTGTAGACTGATTGCCTTCAGCGAGGCTGGTTTTCTCTGCCAAAGTCTGCTCCACTCCACAATCAATGTCCTGTAAGAGCCGGGAAGGAAAGGAGAATTGAGCACCCTTGTCAGCTATTCACAGCACTGAACAGCCCATAGATCCTGGCTCGAGGAACCCAGAGCATTTTGCACTTAACTTGCCATTACTGACTTTCCAGGCTCCATACAGCAATGCCTTTGGGGACTGTAAATTACCGCTCTGTACATCTTAGATCGGTTTTGAAGTTTGATATTTTGCAGGTGATTTAGTGGTGAGCACAGGGGTCAGTATTCACAATCCTCTCCATTTCTGCGTCTCCTTGAAATCAAATGGCTCTCATTCATGTATCCTCCCAATGAACTCCCCGGCAGATGCATTGCCTGGCAGGCTGCAGTGCTGGCCCTGGAGTGTTGTGATGGCTAAGACACGCGATTCCATCTCTGGATGCGTTGGTTTCTTTCTTTACACAGGGGTTCGTTAGATTCCAGCACTGGGAGATGACAGAGATAAGTGAAGCGCGCGGGCAGATCAGTAGATAGAAGAGATTCATTTATGACCATCAGCCAGTCTTAGACTTGAGGAAGAGGAATGTGTGGCTTGGCCACATCTATGCCCAATTCACCAGGGGCCCGGCAGAAGAGAAGAGGTAACGGGGCAGTAGAGGAATGTCTCTGAATGTGGAGCAAAGCACAGCACTGGTTAGGAGAAGGCTCTTTGGGCATTTCATGCCTGGCCACTTGCTGGAGAAGATCCAGTGAATGTGGATTTCCCACGTTGTGGAGTTTACATGGCGCGCTGGTTGCCGTTGGTGGGGCGGTGGCTGCCGTGGGGCTTGGAGGGCACATTTTTAGCTGGTATGTCTTTTGATTACTGGCTTGTAGTGTCATTGTTTGCCTCCTCTGGGCTCCGTTCACCAAGCTCCTCCTCATTGCCTAGTGGGAGGATCTCAGCACCTGTGCGAAGGCAGTTGGTACAGAGGGCATCACAGAGAACTGGCCTTGCTCTTGGGATCACTGGGCTATCGTCAGAAAGGTGCCTTGGTGGAAGGTGCTTGATCTCCCACCAGTCCGTCAGCGGAAGATTTTTCTGAGCTGTGTCTGTTTGCCCCTTGCGAGGTCAAGCAATCATTTGCTCATTCAGAGCAGGAAAAGGAACAATGTGTCGGGGTCCAGCGAGGCAGCTGGGTTTGCAAACATGTGCCTGAAGTTCAGGCTGGTGCACAGTAAAAGCCTAACAACTCTAATCTCATTGCCGCCTGACTCCAGATCTCTGCAGAAATCAAAGACAGCCCATTCCTGGTAACACGCTGGGATGTCTTAGTGCAGCTCTGCCGTCACTTCTCTCAGTCCTCATTAAACAAGACCTGCAGGGATCACTCACTCAGCTCCTGGGATCAAAGTCTAGCTAGCCCTGTTGGGCTAATTTGTATTGTGGTTGCGTGGGCCTTTCATTGATGTGGGATGCTAGCTAGATTCGAAGCTAGGATCCCAGCGGTGATGAGCCACAGCATTCGTTTTCCTTCTTCCTTAATATCTTCATGGGCGGCAAAGAGCAGCAGCCTCCCTTTCCGATGATCACTGTGGATTCGCAGGGTTGGTGCAAAACTAAGCCACACCGGGGTTTTCCTGCCTGGCCTAGAGATAGTCAGGTTTCCCACTGACAAGGCACAGAAAGGAACAGCCCCTTGGCTGTAAAGTTTGGGTGAAGTCACGGGCATTGAGAAGGGCCCTTTGTGGTGCCACATCAAGTTTGCATCTCATTTTTGGTTCCAATTAACTAACCAACTGGCTGAAGCCCTTCCCTCTGCCATGGTGAGAGGGTGCGGATTCCACTCCGCAGCACGGGTGATTAGGAGTAAATGGAACTCCAGCAGTCTGAGGAGATCAAGCCAGAGTCAGCTTATTCCTACTTAGAGATGGGCTGGGAACCATTGGATATAACCATGCTTGTGTGCTCAGGAGCCTAAAGGCCTGCTATAGACTCCTTCAGCAGCACCTGGCCAGATGTCTCATCTTCCAACAGGCACCCCGCATTGGAAACATTGCTTCGACCACTGGCCGCCATGGGACGGGGTCTCATGTGGATATGTTGGCCGGTGGCTGCTGGCTCTTACGGGCTGCTGCAAGAGTGGGGTAGCAGGGGGACGACAGGCTACCCTCAACTCTTTCTTTCCCCGAGCTCCCCACTGCACCTGCTGACAGCGTTGTGAACTTAACGCACTAGTGCAGTCTGACAGCTAGCGATGGATCTGCTCTGTGTGCGCTGGTGCCCCAGAATCCTACCGTATCCAGAACCCAAGGCCAGCTGAGTGGGAGAACATCATGGCGTTACCTGCGGGGCCCTGCTGTTTTAACCGGCCATTCCCAACCATCATCCCTGACGGAGGGGCCACAGGAGCCCGGCTACCCAGCTGAGCAAAGGGGACCCCTTCTCTGCCTGAGAACCTGGAGCTACGGCTCCCGGCCAAGCGCTCCCTGGGGAGAGGGAAAGTTGTCCTGGGATGCAGTGGACTGAGGACAAGATGGCAGCAGTTCTGGTGATGCCCCAAATCCTGGCTCCTGTCTGGGCTGCTCAGTGTTGGTGCAGCACACGCTGCTCCCGGGCCTGCCACCAGACACAGGGTTTGGCCGTGCATGTAGACTCGCCAGTTCTTTCTCTTTGCTCCGCTGACATAAGCCGGCTTGGGGTATCTGCTAAACTAGAGGCTGGGACTGGGCTCCGGCTACGCTGTTCTGGGACAGATGTGGTTGTTTGTCTCCCCACAGTGCACATAGAGCCTGGAACATGCGAAGTCATCGCCGCCCACAGATGCTGCAATAAGAACAAGATTGAAGAGCGCTCCCAGACAGTGAAATGTTCCTGCTTCCCAGGGCAGGTGGCAGGAACGACCCGCGCGGCTCCCTCCTGCGTGGATGGTGAGTACACAGCGTGGGGCGAGCCGGGTGCATGGAACCTTTGTGCATGCCTCGCATAGAGCCCCGGCCACCTTCTGGGGTCTGTAACCCGGGCCCAGGGTGTAGCCAGGACAGACATTTCCACTAGATTCCCGGCACAACCACTCCAGCCAGAGCAGCCTCAGCCCCCAGCCCCACACCAGGAAGGGGAAAAGCATGGTTTCAAATGCACCCCACAGGTTGATGGGTCTGGGGCTGACTCCGTCTTGTCCCTGGTCCACGTACCGATATCCAGACAGCCTGGTGATGGTGATGCTCGGTGTAGGCCAGAGTCTAGTGCTTACATCTGCGGGAGTTGCTCCTTTGTTCAAGCAGTAGGAGTGTGTGCTTTGGGTGCTCGATGCACTGGCTGGGGAGATCAGTGGAAGGACTCCCTGGGATGTTAGTGGGCTGTGACTCCTTCCATGGGTACAGCAAGTCCCTGGTTCTATCCGGGCCCCTGCTCCAATGGCGGCTCATTGCGCAACATTGCAGAACCTCCAACGGACGTAATAGCGGGCTGGCTTCTGTTGGGAGCAGGGAGGCACTGGTGCGCAGACAGGCAGGAGTCCTTCCCGGTTTTGCTTTATGTGCAATGCAGACAATAGCAGAGCTCTGAGATTGCTGCCCCTTCGCAGAGTGTCCTCTTGTGTATCACACAGCACGAGGCTGTCCCCTGGGGCACTCCACAACCACCCCAGGCAGACGTACCACCTAGAACTGGGGCCCCAGCAAAGGAGATGACTCTGAAGGCAATTACTCATAGGGTGGCTGGCAGCAGCCCCAGTCGGCCTCATTCTCCTTCCCCTTGTTACAGGTTCCCCATCTTGGAGACCGTTCCCCGTGTAATCAGTGGTCAGTGCAGACGTGGTCTGCATGTCCCTGCAGCGTGGTACTAGGGGAGGAACTGAATGCCAGCAGATGGGGTCAGATGTTTAACTGAGCCAGTACACTGAATCCACGCTGAGCACTGATCTCTTTAGAAAATCTGCCAGCACCTGCAGTGCTGAGCACTCAAAAGTCGGGTCAGGGAAGAAGGCAGCCACTACATTATAGAGGTGACACAGCGGATGTGTCCACCCCAGGCTGTTAGATCTGAGTCACTGCCACCCTTTGCCTTTGGGCTTGGACATGATCGGTTCCTGAAAGATAATAGAGTACAGTATTAGGAATGAGAAGGCTTGAAAAATCTGCTGCTTTCGGGCTGAGCTGAGCCAGCTGCTGTATTACAATGTAACAAAGGAACTGATGCTGCTGAAGATCTTCGATGGGCCCTTCCATACACGCACGTCGAGTGGTGCCAGAGCCCCCGCACCGTACCTGGAAACGGCCGTGATTTTGCAGATGTGGTGCAGATTGCACTGCCCTGCAAGGAGCCAGACTCCGTAACGGCGCCTGCCTCCGGTATCCAACATGTTACAGTGACTTCGGTGCGGTGGGCTGTGAGACATGCCGCATAGTCACCTCGGAGGAGCACTAAGAGAACATCCCGCCCGCAATATTTTATTGAATGGTGTCACATGGCGTCACAGCGGATCCATCAGGAGTGGCAAGGTGCATTAGTGATTTGCTGTGGTGCGAATGTGCTGTGCACAGCAGCAAGAGGTGACTGTATAGACACAAGCCTCCTGTGACCCTCTCCGTGGCCAGAGCGGCTCCCTGTAATTAGGCACCACGCAGGGATTGGGTACTCAGGAGTAACAAAGTTGAAGGGCAATAATCACCCTAACAAGAAATGCTTAAGGGAGTGCCCACAGCGGTCTTCCTGCTCTTGTTACGGGTGAGAGGCTCAAGGGATGAATTGTTTTTCCCCAGACTTGGAGGGGAAAGTGCGTTTCACTTTGGCGCAGAGTACCCAGGGGCACAAATAGAGGGCTAGAATGAGTGAACCCCCGTGCCTGGGGCTGAGAGCCCCCACTGCACCAAAAGAAAGCCAAGCAGATTCAAAGGAAGTGAGTCATTAAAATGTGGGCCAGGTGCAGTGGGCATAGCTCTGAGGCCAAGAACAGCCAGACTGGCAGGGAGCGAATGCACATAAAAGGGGTGCGCTGTGGTGCTGAAAGACGCGGAGGGGTCTTGGTGGAAGAGCAGCGAGGCAGGGCACCCTCTCTGTTGCAGTTGGATTTTCGGGAGGGCTAAGATTGCTCTTTGTTTGACATATTAACAAGCCTTTCATCTTCAGAAGCAAACTGGAAAAGAGCTAACTGTGTCTGAATGCAGTCAAACACTTCTCTGTATGCCTGCCTTCCCTGGGAATGAGTTTCTGGCACCGTTTCACTGGGCACCCCTGCTTTGGCCTCTGCGAGGGTCAAATTAGGATTGTTCCTCAACTCAGACCACACTCTTGCTGAACTTTAGGTTGCTATGGTGATGGGCTTTTTCATGCTTTCTGTCCTCGGATGATGCTGGCCTGCTCTGCCTAATGGTTCCTCAGTATGTCAGATGCAGCTGGGGGCAGTCTCGCTCCAATTCTCGTCCCCACTCTCGTGATGGCCTCGGGAGGGGCCCTGTGGCTCGGCCCCAAACGGCCACCTCCGGAGAGCAATGGCCAGGCGATGCTCACCCAGAACAGCTGGCGATGGCCCTGGTACCCTGCCATGGAACCTCTTGGCTGGCGCTCTAACGGGGGGCTCGTGGTGCAGAGGTGGGCGGTCTGTTTCATCTGACAGTTTGAGGTTTCGAAATTGGGCATTGTTCTGATGGGAGCAAAACCTCAGAAAACTCCCCAATCCCCCACAAAGGAGAATGCCGAGCTTTGTGTCCATTCTGCAGCGTTCCAAACGTTTCCTCTCAGTCCAGACTGTTACAATGACCTGCACGACATTATATGTGTCGCAGGGTGAGCGCTCTCTTTAAGGCAGCTGGCCGGGGTCCCAGCTGAGGGTATGAGCCTAGCTTAATGGACATGTGGGACTTCTCAAAGGCCTGAGAGAGCTCACTCTGGGGTGGAGCCACAGGGAGTGGGCCCTCTCGGGAAACCAGAGGAACAGAGTCCAGCCAGGGCTCAGAATGGGAGTAGATGGGGTCCCAGCTTGGGGGCTGAGTGCTCTCTTCCAGGTGCAGAAAGATTTAAGAGTAGCCCAGAAAGGAGGGGGAACTGGGCCCAGAAGGTGGGCTGAAGGGAAACTGCAAAGAGAAGAAGAATCTTTTGTTTGTTGGGACTCTTTCGTTTGGACATTTGCTGCCTGAGAAGGGGTTAGGTTTTTCTGTGACTTGGCAGGGAACTAAGCCACATCTTGAAAGTGCAGAAAACCAAAGGCGATGTCTACACTTACTAAAGTTAGTTTGAATTAGTTAATTTGAACTAACTAATTCAAACGAATTTTAGTTAGTTCAAATTAACTAGCAAAATTCATGGCACTTGCTCAGTTCAAATTAGCGAATTGCAGTAGGGTGTGTTGTGGGGTAGCCATGCCCTATATATATAAATAAAATAGCACACAATTTCAAAATTTTAAAACAAAAAGTCACTTTCAAATGAAAAATGGAAATGCTTTTTTCAGAAAATGTTGAAACAGGACAGGTCAACATTGTTGGAACTTTTTTCATTCTCTCAACAAAATTCTGGTGAAATCGACCCAGTTTCACAAAGTGATTGGATTTAGCTGGAATACAAATAAACAGGGATGCCAGAAAATGGTGCAAAAAATTCCAAAAATACCCCAAAAAACTTCTTTTGAAAATTTGCACAGGCATTCTGGACCAGTCATCAAAGAAAAATGAAAAAAATATTTTGGGTTTGACATGAATTGAAACAAAAATTGTTCAGCTTTCATTTTTCTTGTTTGAGTTTTCTCCCTTCTCTCCCATTTTTTCACCCATTGGAGAAGGGATTGGGGAGAAAAACAATTCCCCCAAATTTTGACTCATCGTTGATGAAAAAAAATCAAATTTTGAACAGTTTGAAGACTGGCCATCTTGTGCAAAAAGCCATTATCTGTTCCAGAAACTAGCTTCTCATTGATCAAAGGTTGATCCTCTCTGATAATAAATACTAACTCCCCACCCTCCCACCAGCCAGCCCACTGCCCATATCTGCTCTATTCCTCACTGTCCTCTCTCCTTCCAGCCTCCATAGTCCTGCAGAAGTGGTGGTGTCAAATGGAACCATGTCTAGATGGAGAGGAGTGTAAGGTGCTGCCAGACCTGTCTGGATGGAGCTGCAGTTCAGGCAACAAAGTGAAGACGACCAAGGTATTGATGCCCTGCTGTTCTGGGCCACAGGCTTGCCATGGAAAATGGAGCGAGCCATTGAGCGCGTGGCATTGGCAGAGCTGGGCAGGGCTCAGGACTGGAGGAACTGGGAGCATTTACAGAGCGGAACAGAAATGTTTTGGGGAGCTGGTGTGAGAAGCTTCCAGACTGGTCTGAGATCAGTGTGCTTAGTCCCTCATTTCACCACTCTCTGTAGTGCCCCGGTGGAGGAAGAGGAGAGAATTCCATACCTGGAATTAATGAAAGCCACCAGGGCTTTTAAATCTTTGCCATCTTTCAGGTTGCTTATGGTAATGCCTGAGCACCAGCGCAGAATGGGGCCCCTTGTGCCACGCTCAGGCCCCCCATAGCAGACAGTGCCTGGTGTGAAGAGTTTACCAATTAAATGGAGCAGCAGACACGGGGAGGGGTCAGGGGACCATGAGATGGCGGCAGGTTAGTGTCCTGCTTTCTGTGGGCTTTGTTAGGAGGTCCCGTGATGGAGCCAGCCTGAAGTTGTGAAGGGATTTTCCTGGTGTAGATATCAGAGTTGCTGCTCCACGTTGGCTAGCAAAGGACTGGTTTGCAGTCTGTCCTGGCATTACAGGGGTGCTGGCTCCCTGCTCCCTCTCCGGAGCAGCACAGCAGGTTCCTCGTCCCATGCCTTCTGCGAGAACAGTGCAATTCAGTCAACGGCTTTCTGGGATGTCAGCGCTCCCCCGGCTGGAGCAATCATCTGTGACAGAGAGCTACATGATTATTATTTTCATGGCTTGCTGAATGCCCCGAAGAACAAGGTATAATTAAAATTTTATCAAACTCATTAGTAATTACAGATATGTCATGGTTAATCAGTTGCATAATTTTGTAATCATTGTTCACAGAGTTGAGTATAATTATTCTTTATGCTTTAGCTTTGCTCACCCTGCACCCCCTTCTGTAAAATTATCCTTCAAAAAAGTGATGCAGGGATTTATTTATTTTTATTATTTTCCTCCACAAATTGCACGTTCATGATAAACAGTGTTTATGAATGCCAGACCAGACTCACCAGCACAGGCAGCTGTATTTCCAGACCATTCTCTTTTCTTCCCCTTTGATAGTGCTTATATAATCTGCACGGCCCCCATCGCTATCTTAACTTGATGTTAACACGATGATGCCACTTTCTGGTAAGGGGCAACTATTCAGCTGTGAAGGGTGCTTCAGCTGCTGCGGAGCCTGTGTCTTCTCCGCCAGCGGTCCTGATGCTCTGCCGGGCGACAAAGCAGTTTATTATGGGTCTCCTCAGAAGGTGCCCTTCTGGTTTCATCTGCACTTCCTCTGGCCTTGCTACAACCTGGAGATAGGGTGACCATAAAGGACTGCCCCTCTCTTTACTCCAATCCCAGCCACCCGGAATATTTTGGCAAAGCTGGGCATGTGTCCCAATTGCTCTTGATCAGTTGGCAAGAGCCATCAGGATGCCAGCCCTGCGCACAGATGGAGGTGGTGGAGGTGGGTTGGGATCGGGCAAGCATCTTACGTTGAGAGGGGCTAAGAAGTGGCTCATGGGCACTCCGCAGAGCAAGAGTGGCTTGGGTGAGCAGCTCAGGCCAGCCCCATTTAGGGAGGAGAGCTGGGGTAAGTGGTTCAGGCCAGCCCCATGCAGTGTCCTCTTTGGAAAATAGAGTCACCGTGCCTGGAGAGGGAGTCTGACGTTTTCATGAATTTTGGTGCCCAACTTGAGACTGCTTACAGGGGCCTAGTTTTCAGAAAGTTCTAGGCGACCCCCAGCACTTCACATGAATAGCAAATTACTGCTAGTCAAAGCAAAGTGTGCATAAACAATCCGGAGGGTGAAATTTTCATCAAACATCCCATTAAGTAATTGCAAATATAGAATACGTTTGCATCTATTCAAGTCTGTTCACTCACCGTTCGCAAGCAGGGAAATCACTGGATGTGTCGGGTAGCTGGCTCGCTGCAAACAATTTGATCATTTCCATCAGCAAACAATCCACAAACCAAGGATTCTTCAGGGACATCATTTGGTAAATAATTTCAAACTGCAGATAAACAAGAGGAGAGCGTGATGTTTTCACAGTTCTTCCCTGAGTGCAAGAAGGGAGAGCTCATTCCTCTGAAGAATTTTGTCCCAAATTATTTGCTCATCAGGGAAGGGAATCACCTGTTAAAACTCTACACTTAACCCATTTCAAAATACAGTATAGTCAGCACTGAGTGTTCAAAAGTTATGAGACAGACTCCCAAACATCATGGGATTGACTTAAAAATCACAAGAATTAAAAAATAATACATTTGGGGTATTTTTATTTGCCATCTGGTTTCTAAAAATTTAAAGGGGTGTTTTTTCAAGCTTTTCTCTGTAACCAGGAAAGTTAGAAATTTATTTTTCCTTTTTAAATAAATGCAAGCTAATATGTTTACATAATCACATGACTCCAGGAGCTGGGGCTTTAATGAAAACATTAAATGTCATCAAACTCACGAGAAAAAAATTGCAGGTGTTGGCAGTACTGAAAATATGCTGCAATGCTTTGCGAATAAGGCTCAAAGATGCAAGAAGCAGAGAGGAGGAGAGCCACAGGAAAGAAGGGTGGGAGAAAGTAGAAGGGGAAAAGTGGCGAATAAGACTGGTCAGCATGGAAGGAATTCCTTCTCTGAACTGAAGAAGAGCTTCTGTGTAGCTCAAAACTTGTCTCTGATCAGCAAAAGTTGGTCTAATAAATGTCTTGTCTCTCTGATATTCTTGGTTGTTTGCACACCTTCAGTACTTTACTGAGTGACTATAGGGCCACGAGGCTCAGCAGGTAAATAGAGCTGGGTGGGAACTTGATTTTCCATTTTGCAGGAAATTTCACAATTTCAAAAATGTTTTCGTTCCAAAACAGGACAAAACAAATATTTTAAAAAATGTATTGTGAAATGAAATTTCTTTAAAAAGTCTTTTCAGGTTGATCAAAACATTTCATTTAGGGCAAATCAAAACTTATTTTTTGATTTGAACCTTTATAAACTTTTAAAATGTTTATTGTAGTGGACTTCGTTTTGAACATCATTTCAAAACAAAATATCAGAGCTTTTCATTTTGACAATGACTAAACGGGGTGTTCTGGATTTTTTCTAAATAACATTTTGTCAAAATCTGCACCTTTTTGGAAACATTTTGATTTACACAAAAAGGGCAGGTTTCATCAAAAATTGTTTTGATGAACATTTCTGAATAGTTCTACTGGTAAACTCACTCACTCTTCCCATCTCTCTTTCTGCATCACTTAAACTAGCTTCCCTTCCTCCTTTCTGTTCTCTCCATTCCTCTTTGAATGCTTGGGCTTAACTGCTGCAGTATTAACAGCTGGGTAGTTGAGTAAGAAGCACATTTCTTCTCCTTAACTGTGGCTGTGTGCTGTGTACAAATTATCCTGTTTTGGTTTGGGTTTTTAATGCTTCCAGTTTGATCTGCGTGCCATTGTGCAGTGGATGTGCTGAATGTGCCTGGTACTTGGCATGTAGAAGGGGCCAGGGATGGAATTTAAATAGCAATATTTCGAATGCATGTACAAGTCTGATGGGTGCCTTGAGTGAAATCCTTAGCCCTACTGTGAAATCACTAAGAAAGGCCATTGTAATGGGTAAATAGGGTATGAACAGCTGACGGCTGTAAATCTATCCATGGTGCTCAGAATACCCCCGCATTTAAAAGGCTGGGAGAAAATTTTCAGCCTGTTTTTCATTAAAAATATCTAGCACACAATACATGCAACGTTGAAGAAGAGCATGGACTGGGATCTATTTAGATCATTAGTTGCGTAGTCTATAGATTCTTCCCAAAAGGCTTTTCTTTCTGAAATATATGTAGATGCCGACATATACTCACGTGCACCCATGTACCTACAGCCTTGCTAAAGGGTTGGTGCATGCCACGTCTTCTCTTCTAGATCGCATGACACAAGAGTTGTATTCAGGCGTTTATCCCATTACTGCCAACAGCATCTGCCTCTTCCTCTGGCCATTCCCGTGCAGTGGGAGTGGCTATCCCTTGGTTACGGCTGGGAAATGAGGCCACGGAGAGACAGAGCTGGCGGTAGAACTCAGGACTCCTGCTGCGATCAGTCGACAATGCTCCCGCCACACAGCGACCGATAGTCCGGTGCAGCAGGCCTGAGGGATTCTGCTCTGAAGCTGGTTTTACACCCGTGTAGCTCTGTCACATTCAGTGGGGGCGCCCCCAGTGCATACTATCGTAAATCAGAAGCGACTCCATGGCCGTCACCCTGCTCCTTGTCCAAGGCTGGACAGATTGGGAACGGAGGACTGCTAGTGTGAGCTCTGACAGACTCAGAGAAGACTCAGAGAAGACCCATCCCCCTGGTCTTACCAGCTCTGGCAGGGCTCCCAACACCTCCCACTGTGATCACCCTGTGCGCCCTGCGAGACTGGCCCAACACTGCGTGCAGTCACTGGTACCAGCGCGTGGTGCTGCTGAGTCAGAATGCTAGCGCTGGACCCCCTTCTGTGTTGGGGCGGAATGGTTACACTGGGCGATGGAGAACCAGCCCTATGGAAAATATGGGGGGGACCCGCTCTTGGGAATCCTCTGCTGCCACAATGGAGCCTAGCCCTTCACAGGTTAGGTTTTACGTTTTGCCTCCTTGTACCACCACGGGTGCATATCGCCCGTGGCCTGGATACATTGTTATTTCTAGTGTGTTAGAATCAGGGCCAGGACCACATTGTGCTAGGTGCTGTACAGACCCGGAACAATGAGCTGCAAAGGCACAAGAGATGTCAAGTGGATACAGACAGGCCGGGGAGCACAAGGAAACTAAGTCTTGTCTTCTTCCAAATCCCTTCTCTTCAGGAAATGCAGGAAGCGATTACAAGTTAGTAGGTGTGGAAGACATGAGTTCCCCTAGGTTTTAGGAGAAATCACCCAAATATAGCTCTGCCTCTCCTGCCAAGAGGTTGCCAGGCAGTTGTCTGACATGCTCTTCTCCTTTCTTCACAGGTCACACGATAGTTTCTGTGGAACTCTTTCCGGAGACGTGGCCAGCATTATGAAATGGTACGCTATCATTTTCATTCAGCTGCAAGAAGTTCCTGCCGTGTTCTGCAGATCCGGGAGCAGAGGCACTTGCCCGGCGGCGGCAGGAATGCAGCAGTGTTGGGATAGGATGGCTGTTCCTCTGAGCACTTTATTGTTCTTTCTACAATGTATCTGACGGCACTGTGCTCACTCCTTGTTGGAGCAGCACTGAGGATTACAGAGAACGTGACTGATGCACCCCTCTGGTCTGGAATACTGGGAAACTTCCTTCTTCTTCAAGTGAAAAACCATGCCTAGCTACTGGTTTAAGGCAAACTCTGAGGCATTGAAGTAGCGATTGCTATTGAGTCTGTGGTAATGGGTTCTGAATGCAGCTGAAAGACTCCCTTTCACTCTGTCTTTTCTCTTTGCATTGGGGATGCACATGCCAGGGAATTCTTGAATCACATAGAATCTCTTGACAATCACAAAGAGAAAAAATGGCTTTCTTCTTTTCCTGCTGCATATTCAGATTGGATAAAATAATTGCCGTGAGAACCACATTTTCCCCCAAAGTCTTGAATAGGTGTCATTGTCCTAATTTTAGAAATCAGTGTCTGTACAAAATCTTCCCCATCTTTGGTTCATTGTTTTTTTAATGAAGACGGGTTTCCAGGAAGAGTTTCTGGAGACACGGGGCCAGAATCTGATCTGTCTTCCATCGGCATAAAACTGGAGTAACTCCACTGAAGTCATTGGGGATGCTCTGTCTTTGTCTCAGGGTGACTGAGATCAGAATCTGGCCTCGTGTACAACAAACGTGACATTGCAGACGGAAACTTGTGATGTTTTGCTGATGACACCTGACGTGAGGCGAGACACTCACTGAGTGTGTCATAAGCAAATCTAGGCTCTTTTTTCCTTGCTCATTATTTGCACGGACCAGCCTGTTAGTTCCAAACCTGATCTCTGTAATCCAAGTCACAGGAGCCAAATTACTGCTCATGTTTCAGTAGTATTTCAGAGTAATGCACGGGGGCAAATTTCTTTCTCGTCGGTCGGTTGTGCCTGGCGCAGTTTACATTGTTATCCAGAGAGAGATTGAGATGGCTTAGTTCCATTGATTAAACAGAAAGAAAAACCTACCAGCTTCCTGAAATGAGTTCAAATCCTGTTCCACAACAAACTATTGTTCCAAATTTCCTACAAAATATAAGGGGGAACCCCGTCTAGCCCATTTCTCTCACTGCAGACGCAACAAGGAGAAAGGTACAACTCTTTGGTCTGGGGCCTCGACTTGCCCTGCCTGGAAGTCAGTGGAGAAACTGCCATTGCAGTCACTGGAATAGGACTTGGCCTCCAGAGGAGAATTCCAGTGGGCGTTAGGTACCTGACCCCCTTACGCTCTTTGGAAGTCCCAGCTCTGAGAGTCACAGAAGCTTGTTGCACAAGTTGATTTGCTGAGGAAGGGAATTGTTAACATACTTAATTCATACTGAATTCATAGGACAGTAATAGGGAAAGTAACAGATGGAAACCTTGCTACTCTTCCCCAAAAAAGTCTTTCAGATCCAACCCTCGCTCTGACCTGCCCAAGGATGGTTCTCTCAGCTCAGGAAGGTCTGTGCACGTAAGCCTTGGACATGAAAATACCGTGTGACCATTGATACTACAATGCAAAGCAAACATCTGACGGTCGCTAAGGAGTGGTGTGGAGAAGAGGTGTATTCCAGGAATAACAGGAGGGAGTGGTGTGGTACCATGCAGGCACAGAGCAAACAGCAGCACATTTCAAACACAGCCTGAGTCTGTTCCACTTTGCAGCGGCCTGGCGACAATGATACATCTATACAACCTGCTGGATTTGTTATTTAAAGGTTTTGGTAGCGGGTATGTAAGACCTGCCTCGGATGCGATGTAAATACCAGACTGTGAAATATTAAATTCATTTTAATCTCTGCAAAGCATCTTTCCATTTTTGAAAGAAAAATGGTGGCGCTGAAGAGTATTTTTCAAACCAAGCAAGAAAAGGGCAGACAGAGGGTCTGGTTTCTGAGGCCTCCCGTCTGGGTAGATCCTACTGCTGTTGAAGTGCTTGGGGCAGGGACTGGCCCCTTCTGATGAATGGGGCTTCTTGTCATTAGGATAATAAGCAGATAAGTCACTGAAGTCTGTCCAGAGCTAGTTCAATCCTCTTTCTTCATGGAGTAGGTGGTGCAGATGCCCAGTTCATGGGAATTTTCATTGCTGGCATATTCAGATGACATACAGCAGATTCCCCTGAAAAATCAATCAACCAATCCCATGGGAACTTGCTAAAGTGAACGGAGGAAAAATGCATGCTCCATGCCATGAATGAGACCCAGCACGGGAGAGTGTCACCAGACACACAATGAAGAGACTTGGTTGAGGTTAGCTGGGAGGCACCTGCTGTCAGAAATGAGTGTGGCGCCAAGCTGGTGGCTGCCAGAACAGACCTTTCTAAAGACAGAGAAGATTTGGGGTTTGCTAAGGGAAGGACTGACTGGATGCTCCATAGCTAGATAATAGGTTTGCTGTATATGTAAGTATGTGTTTGCTCCAAGCAGCAGCAGAGTGCAGAAGGGAACTGTCACAAAAAGAGGTTTAGCTGCAGGGCCATTGAGATCTTCCCCCTCCCTGGGAGCATGGAAAGGTGTGTTAGTCACATTTGGCATATATAGCTATGTAAATGGGAAACTGCGAGGCAAAAGCAGTCAGCGTGGATTTAAAAAGTGGGATATTAATGCATCAGAAGTGCTTGATTGCAACAGGAATGGGTAAAGCTGCATGTGATGCTTTCAGGAAGGGGTTATGGATGCTATGGGGAGCAGAAATATGATGCCATATGGGAACAGGCATGATATCAATAGCAAACCACGGTGCAGAATGAAAATGAGTAGCTAGCCAGAGTGGAAACAGCTCCTGCCCAGCCCTAACTCTCAGGAGCCTTCTCACACAGTTACAGGCATTCTAATGATTTTGCATGAGGTTCTGATGATCCTTCTGTGCAACTGGTTAATGACTTCTGGACGTTTTTGGAAGGTGCCATCTGATTTTGCTGGGATAGCAAGGTGATTGCTGAATGATCTCTGTGAAGTCTGAAGAAATCAGGCTTTGCTCATGAGAGTTTTCTGCACTTTCATTCTGTACGGTGCTGGCCATTGGCAAGTCAGCCTCACACTCCTGAGGTAGTAGAATTTCCTCCCCAATAACTGTGAGAAGAGTGATGGTTGCAGTGGGACAAATGCTGCCTTCCCCTGCATATCTCATTGCACCTACTTTGCCTTTGCGACTGCATGGTGTAAGCAAAGAAAGGAATAGTTCTGCATACAGAATGCTGGAAACTTGGGACCGCTTGCAAGAATGAACCTCCAGTGTCTTGCTGAAACACTTTGCAAACACTTTATTGCCTGAGGGAGATGCAGTGAAAAAATTGGGTATGTATTAATTTCATTAATATTTAAGGATGCTTCTGAAGTGAGTTAGTGGCCCAGAAACTAGTTTGAGGTTTTGCAAATGGTTGGTAGGTGAAGATGCACAGAGAGGGTTGTGTTGCTCTGATTTCTATATCAGGGCACATAGAGTTTTTGCATAGGTGTGATATATGAAGGGAGGCGTCAGATTGCGCGCCTTCCTTATTGCCTAA
>ML685932.1:663188-685846 GCA_007922175.1 Pelusios castaneus | reverse complement strand
GATATATGAAGGGAGGCGTCAGATTGCGCGCCTTCCTTATTGCCTAATTATTTATGGTGGAGATATATGAAGGGAGGCGTCAGATTGCGCGCCTTCCTTATTGCCTAATTATTTATGGTGGATGGGGAGAGATGGGGGCTTGAGTGGCTGGTAAGTGACGGCCTTGGTCATTTAGCCTCAGTGTTGAGCTGAGGTCTAAGACCTTCCTTCCAACCTTGACCTTAATGCAAACAGCATGCAGCAGCCCTGCTAACGGAAAGCTATAATTTGGGGTGCGGTGGGTGGAAAAAGGACATATTTCCAAGCTCTAGTGGCGCTGGGGAGAATGGTGGAGGGAGAGAGTGGTAAAAAGAATAGATATATGGTTAAAAATAAGAAAAGATTGCCCTCCAAAGTGGGGTCCATTTGGCACGGGTGCTCCCTGCAGCCACCCAATGTCCGAGACAGAAAGCAGCCTGGTCTGATGGGTATGCGGTGCCTGCTGTCGTCAGGTAATTAATGCAATCGCAATCACATGACTGGCAAGGCAGGGGTCAAGATTGCTCACTTACATTGCTCAAACACTAACAGTGCCTGACATTTCCGATGTCTGAGCTGGAAACCTAGCAAGAGATCATTTCTCTCAGGCCTAGCTAACATTTTGGGGTGAAGTATGCAGAAACTCCAGGGCAAATCTAGGGTCCTGTGGCTGCCGTCAATTGCTCTGACCAAAGGGAAGTGCTAAACTAAATGCTGCTGTAAGTGGACATCTAGATACGAGACTGACGGTGAAATTACAAGCTGTTGGTCAGATTTTTATTCCTGGCTGATAGGAACAGCACCTACGAGCCATACATGCTTCAACACTTTCAAGCAGATGTGGCTGACAGCTGGATTGTGATCTCCCAGGTGGCTGTCATGTCCAGGTGTGTCCGTGCTCTGCCAGCCCCCTCTTTCCCATTGACTGCTGCTATTTCCATTTTCTTACAATGCAGCCCTATTAGGTGTTCATTCTGCTCTTGAATGAAGCATGCCCATTCTGCTAAGTCATGGGAGAGGCTCAGCCACGGTGGTAACAAGGGACGCTATGTATCTGGATGTATAGATGGTTTTGCTATAGCCCCTCTGTTATTTGTACCTTCTCTGTCTGGCCAAATCCTGAAGTTTCACCTTTCATGAATAGCCCCTAGCTACTGTAAGATGACAGACAAATAGCTAGGGAGCCAGACAATGATACCCTACGAGTGCACCTTTGAGATAGGCCTTTGAAACCTGTCTGCTCTCTATGGACACTGAAGTTCCCCTTATGCTTTTTGTAGGCTTTCCTCAGTGTCTTTGATCCAGTTTCCCCTTCCAGCCCCCCATTGTGGTCCTCCTTCCTTCCTAGAGGCAGCTGCATTTCTGTGCCATGTTCTTCAGGGGGAAAGCTGGGACAGAATGATTATCTGTTTCACTAGAGCTTCCCTTTAATAGGAGAGATTGTTTACAGCGTTCATTTAAAAAAAAACCAATTATTTACCCCTTTTATCATTCAGTGACCAGATTATTAATCCTCTGACAGGTTATGTGAAAGGTTTCATTTCACATGAAAACTCCTCCATAAAATACACCTGTTTATTGTCATGCTGGTAAGCTTTCTGCCCTTTATTTGCCTGACTCCTCTGACGTATTTGCCTTTCACTCTGATCAATGCAGTCATGAGCACTTGCGCATCCTGTACCGCTCTCTGGCATCCCTGACTTTGCTTGCACGGACTGTGGACAGCGCTTACTTTGTTGTGTACAGAGACATGGATGTTTTGAGAAAGAGAAACCCTTAAGGCATTATTAGTAGTTAAAATACTTAACATTGAATTTTAGCGTCACCAGAGAGGAAGGGTTTACACCCCATTTCCCCAGTATATTCAGTTACTTAACTGCCTGTGTAGTCCTTTGGGCTCCTATTGCCACATGGACTTAGACTTCCTTTCGTGAGGGTTTGAGAGGGAAGAATCCATTGTAAATGAAGCTAGAGGTTTTATTTCTGGGGATGCTGATTTCAGAGCTGTCGCGTATGGCAGGAATTGTCTGAGGGCACAGGAGTCCCCAGGCTCTTTTACAGGATTTGAAGCTCCGGGTGTTAGTGGATCTCTGATTCACCGCTGCACAGAAGGGCCTGGCTGGCCAAGTCTCTGAGGTTCCTGGGTGACTATGCCAGGGGCAGGACCAATGTGTTTTTATTGGTCTGCAGATGCACCCTAGGCTGGGCTGCCTCACTTCTTAAAGCCAGGTCTCAAGGGTCCCCACTCTGTGCAGATGGGGACGCAGCAGAGCCAGGAAGGAAGCTCCTCCATCAGGCATCCAGGTAAGGAAATGAGGGGACTCCTGGGGGCTGGCAGTCTGAAACAAAGGGCTATCGGAGCAATGCAGTCTGGCTTGCCTATTGATTGCTTGTTTGCAAGTATAAATAATTTATTGGGGTGTTTTTCAGACAGACTGTAGTGGGGTAAGAGAGATGCTGGAGGGAGAAGGCAGGCAGGCAGCTGTGTGAACATAAAAGTGCTTCCTTCGTACTCCCAGGTTAGCCCAGCAGAAATAAGCAAACAGGGTGAAGTCCTGGTGGCCTCACTGCAGTCAGTGGCAAAATTTCCAACAGACTCAGACTGTGATGTGATGCGTAAAGCACCAAGGCTCTGCAGCATCTCAAGAGCACCCACGGTGAATGAGGGGCCCCAAGGAAACCTCTGATGGGAACGACATTCCTCGTTTTGGGTAGTTTCTGATGGCTTAGATCAGGGAGGCTGGAGGGTTAGCATCTCTCCTGGTACACAGCCATGTACCACGCTAGCCCAGCATGCATGGATGAGCCCCACACTGCCTGTAAAACAAGCAGCTGTGCCAGGGGTAATCACAGAATCATAGGGCTGGAAGGGATCTCCTGAGGTCATCTAGTCCAACCCCTGCTAAAAGCAGGACCACTCCCACTAAATCACCCCAGCCAGGGTTTTG
This sequence comes from Pelusios castaneus, assembly GCA_007922175.1. Lineage (NCBI taxonomy): Eukaryota > Metazoa > Chordata > Testudines > Pelomedusidae > Pelusios > Pelusios castaneus. Next base: position 682,880 of record ML685932.1, on the reverse strand, counting down.
TCTAACTGAACCTTAAATATTTCCAAAGACGGAGATTCCACTATCTCCCTAGATAACCCATTCCAATGCTTCACCACCCTCCTAGTGAGAAAGTTTTCCTAATATCCAACCTCAACCTCCCCAGCTGTAATTAGAAACCATTGCTCCTTGTTCTGTCCTCTGTTACCCTCGAGAACAGCCTAGCTCCCTCCTCTTTGGAGCACCCCTTCAAGTAGTTGAAGGTTGCTATCAAATCCCTCCTCAGTCTTCTCTTCTGCAGAGTAAATCAGCTGCCTCTCCATGGAGGGAGCACCGTATCAGGTGGGAAAGGGTTAAAGGGTGTGGCACAGGAAACCCTCTCAATCACCTGTCTGGGCTCTGTATAAAAGAAGAGGCTGGGGAGACTCTCACTTGCTGGGTGGGAGAGAAATGGGGATAGGCAGGCAGGAGGGCATGTGTGTGCTCTAGTGTCTCTTTTAAAGGGGCTGGGCTGAATCCTCAGGAGGGCTGGGTGTTTCTGGATGGTCAGGGCTGTTACTGTGGTTGGGCAGCGAAGGAGGGTTTTGATGGCTGTGTTGTTGATTGTTGCTCAAAAAGTGGGTGAGTGGTGTGTGCTCACAGGCCTAGGGTAGGAGCAGGAGGTGGGGGCTGTTTGATAGGCTGGGTAGAAAAGTAGGTGGAGGAGATTCACTCTGGAAGGGAAAATGTATCTCCTCAACCTCTCTGCTTCCAGGGGGCTCTCAGGAATCTAAGGAGCTATTTTTGCTTTGCACGTCTTACACTTCTTCCTGTCCGTGTGCTGCTGTGTGTGTTCACACCCACGGCATGGGCTGCGTGATATGGGACTCCAGGGATCTTTGAGTCTAGCTGTCTAGGGCAGGCCAAGTACAGGCTGAACAAACCCCAGTTCATTTCTTCTAGGGGAAATGAGCACACATGTGCATGAGCCATAGTGGGGGTTCAGCACAGGGCCCATGGCTGAGGTGACCAGCCTTTTGAAAGAGCTCAGCTGCTCCCTGAGAGAAACAGCAGCCCCAGCTACTGAGTGGGTGCCTGCTGGGAGCAGCTGTGTCCTGTTCTCTAGGGATGAACGTGGCCCTGCTAACAGAAAACAGTGCAGAGAGGTGCAGCCTGCTCAGCGCTTGGCCAACTCTGTTGTTGCTGAAACTCCCAAAATTGTGGCTAAAACTCTAGTCTGCTTTTCAAAAGGGCGACAGAATCCTCCAAGTGCTGGGAGGTGACACACCACCTGTGTGTGGGGGGAGCTACAGCTCCTGGCTGTCAAATCAGGAAGCTGGGGTCAGCCCAGCAATGCAGGGCACACCCCATTTGCAAAGCAGCTAACTGTGGAGGTAGGGCAATGAGGCAGGACCTCCCCAGGAGACTTTCTGCTCTGCCCAGTGCAGGGGAAAGCAGGCTGTGAGGGGATGGAGAGCAGCTGCAGCGCTAACGAATGCTGGGGCAGGGCTCGCTGGGTGTGCTCAGGGTTGGTTCAGGCAAGGAAAAAAAAGTGGCCAGAGGGAGGGCACTCCATACACACTACACCTTCAGCCTGCTTTGCAGCTGAAGAGGCGAGTCTCTGGTCCTAATCTTGGTGAGGTAATTACTTGCTAAAGCCAGGAAGAGAGCTGAGGGAACCCTAACCCAATGTTGGATATTAGGAAAAACTTCCTCACTAGGAGGGTGGTGAAACACTGGAATGGGCTATCTAGGGAGGTGGTAGAATCTCCATTTTTGGAAACATTTAAGGCCCGGTTAGACAAAACCCTGGCTGGGGTGATTTAGTGGGAGTGGTCCTGCTTTTAGGAGGGGGGTGGACTAGATGACCTCGTGAGGTCTCTTCCAGCCCTATTGTTCTGAGGGCTGCCAGACCTCACCCAGGCTAGGGCTTGAGTGAGTGGCCAGTGGCTGTTCGCGACTGCCAGCAAAAGCTAGAGAGTGGCCACAGAACACGCTAAGAGCGGGGCCGTGCTCTCCCTGTCCGAGATGGGGTTAGCTGGACAGCGGGGAACTTAAAAAAGCTGCCGAGGTGCAAGGCAGACTAAACCAGGGGCCTGTGCCTGATCTCGCCCTTTGCGCCTTTTGGGGAATAAATAAATAATGGTTAATTTTGAAGCCCTAGTTTGTCATTTTTAATCAGCTTGCTCGGCATATTTCTCCAGCATGAAAGAACTGCCAGGCACCTAACAGGATGGAATAAAATCATAGGAAGGCCCTGGGATTGAGGGAGAAATTTTGCATGGTCTATACCAGCCATAAAACAGAGTCCTGTAGCACCTTATAGACTGAAGAAAATCTGTTGGTCTATAAGGTGCCCCAGGACTCATTGTTTTTTGCTGTACACAGACTAACATGGCTCCCCCTCTGGATATTTATACCAGCTGAGCAGTTGCAAGGGGAGCCAGCTCTGCTGGCATTGTCTGTGTTGCTATCACCTTTCACGCAGCTTTGTCTGAGAGATCTGGCTTGCACCTCACTTGCAGGGCATCAGGAAACTGTCAAAACCCCGAGCTGAGCACTGTGATATTAGCGACTGGTCTTATCACACCCTCCTGCCGAGGCACTGCTAAATCCCGTTATCCAGTCACGCTCATCACTTCTGAGGCCTGCCTGACAACCTTGGCCTTGGCAAGCAGGGAATAAAGAAAATGAGGGCTTTAATCAGCTGGTACCTGGGGGAAATTCCTGGGGAGGTGAGGGGATAATGGCTGGCACAATTGCTTACCTCAAAATCCCAGCTTTAGCTTTCACACCTAGGAAATGTGTGTTCCCATGTCAGCTCAGCAGTCTGCTCCACTGTTACTTAGCTGTGGCCCTCAGCTTACTTTTCCCAGCCTTGAAGAAGGGTTCTGTGTGGCTCAAAAGCCTGTCATGTCTCTCTCACCAACAGAAGTTGATCCAGCGAAAACCCTTACCACCTAGGTCATCTGCAATATCTGTTCCTTACACAATGCTTTCCCCGTGTGGATCTTGAATGAGTTTATAAACTGGTCAGTATCATCACCCCCATTTTATAGATGGGAAAACTGAGGCCAAGAGAGGGGCTGTGACTTGCCTGAGATCACCCAGCAGATCGGTGGCAGAGCCAGGCATAGATCTCTGCAGAGCAGTGTTCTATCCGCTTCTAAGCAAAGTTGCCTCTGCGCTGCATAAGCGTGTTAGCATCCATGAAGGGGGGAGTTGGGCCCTTGATATCAAACACAACAAACTTCTCTTCCAATTCTTAGTTACAAAAATGTATCTGACAAACACTCGATTCAGCTGAGACTGACATGCCCGTGCAGCTGCTCCCAGCTGTGCTGTTTCCTCTAGGGAAGCAAGTGAAGGTGTGTGGGTCGCCTGCAGCGAGTGGCTTGGGAAGATGCAGGAGGCTTTTGTTTCATGAATGTTGCATACACTCAAATGTAGCTTTTTTGGCAGATTAGGCATTCAGCAACCTCAGAGAGTCTTTCAGGAATCAAAGACTCCTGCTGCTGCCCCGTGCTCACTGTGTGGCTGTCTGTCCTGTCCTGGTTCCGTTATCTTCAAATGCAAGCAAACAGCTATTTTTTTCACGTGGGAAGGAATTCCTGTAATTGAGCCAACATCTTCAGCTTCTCTGATGGGCCAAAAGCAAAAATGCAGGGAAGCTCTGCCTCTGACTTCAGCAACTGTGCCAGAGATGTTGGCTCTTGCGGTGTATGGAAATTCTAGGACCCCAGTCAGATATGTGTCCCCCTGCCAGGGTCTTGACCCGCATTGGGGGGATGCACAAGGACACAGCCTGTATCCCCAACTCCTTCAGCCTCACTCCCAGGGCCCTCTGAGTCGCTTAGCACCATTCCTGGCAGCAGCATGGGTGCCCACGTGGAGGAGTTGCATGTGGGCAGTGGTCAGAGTCAGGTCAGCTGTAGGTTGGAAGTCCCCTGTGCGGTGCCTGCTCTCACACCTCTGGAATCCATTGCCTTCTGCTTAGAGAGGTCAGACGGGAGAAGCGGCTCATTGCTTCCCGCCGTGCTTTGGTTTCGTGGTGTTCACCGTTTGCTGCATTCAGACTGGATACAGTAGCTGCAGAATGAAAGTATGCTGCACTTCATACGCTGTCCTTGACTTCTGGGGAGAGGAGACGGGCAGGGGAAGAAAATCCTTTTCCACTTGCTGCCTGCTTTGCCCTTTGAAACAGTTAACGGGGTTGGGAGTTTGAATGATGCTCATGCTCCTCATTGGGTCAGGTGCTGATGTTCTCATCCGCATGAGCATGGCCAGAGGCCTCAGGTCCCTTCCCTGGCATCAGCATTCTTAGGGACAGTTTCCAGTGTCAAGGCATTTTCAATCTGTCTGTGCCAGTGAACTCTGCACAAGGGGCTTTACTTAGAAGGATGCTAGAAATGGATGGAGGCTGGGAAAACGTGGGATGCAGCATACATTGCCCCCAGCCTATCCAATGGGTAAACCCCGGCGCTGCCCAGAGCTGAAATATTGGGTGGCCCCTTTCCCCTGAACACCAGCCCTTGTGGCCAGTTGCTTGCGTGCAGTATGGGTGTGTTTGTAAAGGTGAAAGGCTTAAATCGTTCCTTGATCTAGGAAGGGGCCTAAACAATTGATTCCTTCCGTCTCCTGTTTATCTATACTTCCACCAGAATGATCCCGTACTTTGACCAGTGGTGTCCTCTTCCAGTCAGGACGGCAACCATCTTGCTGTACCGTGAAAATGCAACAGCCTATTTTTTTATATTGATTTCCCTGAGTATTGAGAATAACGAAATTGGAATTAAAATCTATTGGGAGAAACCTCTTTGTGCAGAAGGAGAGTCACGCCTGCCTGGAGATGCTGTTCTTAGGGCTTCGTGCAGGCTGATTTGATCTGGTATTTCCAGCACACAGAGCTGTTACTTTCTGTGTGTTACTATAGGCAGGGTACATTTTCCTAAAAGCCGATCGGTTCACATGCCCACTGACTTTTGTTCTGGGTGATTGTAGGTAAAATATCTAAATGTCCAAACTGTATAGATTGTATTGTCTATATCTCCCTTCACCCTTTGCTCCATACCTGTCAGGTTAGAGTGTGAACTGTTCCCGTAGCACTGTGGGCCCCGGTTCCTGATTATAGCTACTCCTGTGTAAGTTCATTAATTCTGACTGTTAATAAACAACACACATCTTATCCTTCTCGAACTGCAGCTCTCCCTGTTTGGCTAAGCACTGTGGCTAATCGGCTCAGAATTGCAGGGAACCACTCTACAGAAGTGTTGAGCAGCACGTGCACAATAATATGAAAACATCATGTTGTCTACAGACCGTCTGCCCTTAATGCTTATTTTTCACTTACTGCAATATGGTGTTTAGTAAAGAAATAGCCCTTGGGGGTGTCTGCTGAGTGCTGACCTGACGTCTTCTGTAATCTGTACCGCCATCAAAGTAATACATATAAATATAGAAAATCACTGACTCTCCTGTTGGAGTGTAACCCATTTCAAAGGAAACAGCTACAATAGCTGCTTCTCTCTCACAAGTAGAAACCATGAGGGTTTTGTGCCTCCTTTCCCCTCTCTCTTTTCATTGTTTTCAGGGGAGACACATTAAAACGTCAGTTCTTTTCCTTTGGCAGAACACAAAGAATAGATGTATTTTTAACAGTAAAATTAAACAGAGAAAGAACAGCAGACTGAATTCTGTATTGCTCAGTGTGCAGTTCTCCACTGGCAAGTAATTAGCCTGCATTTCCTATGGGACGAAGTCTTTTCCATCTCTCTTTCCCGTGCTTGACTCTGTGATTTTTTTGCCACTTCCTAGGAAACGTTTGAAGCCATTCCTGGAAGGATTTTTCCCTTGAGAGCTACGTCATCCTATCCCATCTATTACCAACTCCCAGGACACCCTCTGCATTCTCCTGCCAAATCTAACTGTGCCTCAATGCTGCAAGCATTACAGCTGACCTTGTAGGGAACAGTGAGGTGATGTGTTCATATAAGAACAGCATTCAGATGAGCAAAATTATACATTGTTCCTGCCTCATTGGGCATCTTTATGGCTCAGCTGCTGAGCAGTGGAAGTTTCAAAGTCCACATCAGTCTGGTCCCCCGCTGGCTGGAGTGCAGCAGTGGGACGGAGGACAGTTACCCAAAGTGTCTGCCCAACATGTGCACTTAGCTCTTTGGCCGTTGGCCAAGAAAATGCAGCAAGCCCACCCCTCCAAAAAACAGGGGGTGTGTTGTTCTCTTCTCCTTTCCTTGAGCCACAACTAGAACGCCTTCCACCAGCCTCTCCAGCCAGCCAAAACTTCCCCTCTCGCTGATGGTTACAGCAGCATTTTAAAGACGTGATCACAGCCATTAAGTAATGATGTGACCAGAGCACTTCTCAGCCCCGGTCTTAACACATTTGTGCATTAACTGAGGTAGGAATTTGCACTGCCAAGATTTATGTGTCACTGGAGGAGCTTTTAGTCACAGGAAGCTGTCACAGTTAAGGGACTTTCAATATCATCTCCTCGGGTGTTGTAATTATATCCCATTCAATTAGTCTTCGGAAAAAGCCTTTTGTATTAAGGCTTGGCAGGGAATTATTAGAGAATGAATTAAAGGACAAGGATTCCATTTTACTTCCCAACAATAAAGGCGTAATGTATAAAATATCCAAAAATTACAAGCTGACTAAATATAGAGCTCTGCTAGGAGGTGAAATGAAAGGTAAAATGAAACTCTTTGAGCAGCCACGACACCCAGAACAAGAGGGGTATTATCCAAGAAATAAGAAGGAAACATAATTAACCATCCACCATTATGCTGAGAGATGTAAAATTTGAAATGGAAGACAAAATTAGGTGAAATTGTACAGCCGACTCCAGTTTATTTCTGCTTTGTAAATCACTGCTATCTGTCAGGAATAATAAAGAGCCCATCGAGCTCACCTAACAAGGATGTTACCACCTCGTTTCACTGCTGATTCAGAGCAGACATGGGAAGACTGGTTGCAAAATTCACCTTTTCTGCTGGAAATGATCTTAAAGCTTTCGTCCAAGCCCCCAACGGCTCTGCCCTTGCCCATAATGTGAAATGTACATCAGAGTGAGCTGGGAGGGAAGCAGATGGTCAAAGCGCCAATTGGCTATCTGCACGGCTCCCTCCATGAGCGCTCACCCTGGGATTCTGGGGGAGGGCAGGTTGATGGATTATGGAACCTGGCGAGGGCCCATCTAGTGACCAGTACCAGCTGTTCAGGAGAAGGTGCAAGAAACCGCAGCATGAGCAGTTAGGGGCTAATCTGTCTTGAGAGACAGTTTCTTCCTAATTTGCAGCAGGAGGTTTTATAGCCCCTTTGTACATTTTCTTTAATGTTTACTGTTCTAGTTCTAATTCGGGATGTTCTTGTTCTCCATTTACATGTTTGATCTGTCCCCTGCTAAGGTGTTGGCCTCAGTGGCATCCTGTATCAATGAATTTCAAAGTCTGTGTGCATCGTGTGGGGAAATATTTTCTTTTATCAGCTTTGAATTTTCCACCTTTTAAACTCCATTGTTTCTTCTCTCACCCATAGAAAGAAGGGGCAAAAACTGCACCCGTGTAGCTCTTTATCCCAGACGGTTGCGGTGCAATACCATTTGCTCTGGCTTGCGGCTCTCTTGCCAATCCCCTTAGTTCCCTTTTCACAGTGCACGCAGGCAAAATACACTTTACTTTTCCAGGAGGCTGCAAGGTTTTGCCAATTTCACATGGTTACGGGGAGTCAGTGCACCATCCTGTGCAGCTGTAATGCCACATTTACTGCTGTAAGACGACAAAATCCCTAGATCGGATCAGGACCGTAGAGCATTTAGTCCTGTCACCTGCCTCAGACTGCAGCCAGGACCTGCAGCAATTCTGGTGCTGGACAAGCAAATGGAATTGCAAATCTATATGGGTACGGTATTTCCTCCTTGTCCGATGAGGCACTCTGAGCATGTTGCATCTCACAGCTGCCCGCCCCATTAGGGCGTTAGATGATGCGGGTAAGAGAGCTGCCTGCTGAGACACACACACAGGCCGGGCATAGCTGGGACCAGCTCCCAGAACCCATTTTGACTGACTGTTCAGGCGTTTTCTCATCGCTGGCCTGCACTGTTTTTCCAAGGCAACCATGCTGCCAGGGGTCTCTGTACAAATACACCCGAGGCAGCTGGAGCATATCTGCCACTGAACTGAATCAGGTCAGCAGGAGTCGTGGAGAATGATGCTATTAAACATATAAGCACCTTGCATTTTCTCTGCTTGATAAACCTGCCATGGGGCCCGCCTGGCGCGCTCGTGGGGCTGCCGGAAACCTGGCTTTGTGTTGTATTAAAGGTGCTTTGGGGGAGATGTTGCTAAGGAAGGGAGTGAACATGGCACTCAGAGCATTCCTGTGCCGTAAGGGTGGTACCTGCTGCCCCACAGGGAGCCTTCCCAGGAGCTGGCTGGTGACACCTCGTCTGGGACTCGGGGTGCTTCCCTCAGCTCTCCGAGGGTGCCGCCTGCCCCATGCACATCGCTGGGTGCTCTTCGGTCCCTCTGGGACATTATGGGTGCACTGCTAAATAGACGCCACTGCAGCCAAGGAGGGAGGGAGTCGACAGAGAGCCTGACGGTAGAGCGTTTCCTTTCCCCAGGGCTGTTTCTGCCTCTGCTTCCCATGTTCTTCCCTGGGTGGCTTCTCTGGCTGGGCCGGCCTTTCACGCCAGAGGCAGGACCATGCGGGAAGTGGTGGCAGGCCTGGACAACCTGTCTAGGTCTGGGAGGGCTGCACAGAGGTGACCCAGGGCTGGGCTTAGGGTTCATCTCAAGCAGCAGAGCTGAGATCTTTCGTGCGCGGTTTCTGTGAGATTTCCACCATCTTGGCTCTAAATTGGACCCAGACAGGAGGGACACAAGCTGTGGGGCAGCGTCAGAGCAAGGGTTAGATTGTGACCCCTCTGGCCTGGCTTGTGCCCCTACTGCTTGCTGGCTCCTCCCCCGGCCAGCTCCCTGGATGCTGGAGCAAGTCCTTGTTAGCCGATTGCCTTCAGGTGCCTTTTCCTAGGAGGCATGGGTGATAAGCACAGCAGCTGGCATTTAAGTTTCCTGTTTAAGACACAGGACGCTGGACTCCCGTTTTTGTCTCTGATGGAGAAAAACTGCCCCTGCTGCCTCCCCAGGCCTCCCTTCCCCTCTCCGAGATGGAGACAGCGCTGGGCTCAATTCATTAACGCCTGCAATGTGCTTTGAGATGCGTGGAGGGAAGGCGGCAGGGACGGACGGCGGTGATAATTAATAATGAGGTCTGTGCAGCACCGAAAGAGGCGGATGAAAGCAGTGTACGTGGTTTGTGCTGGACACGAGCCGAATGGCTCCCCACAGTTGCAGGCAGTTTTTGCTGTGTGTGATCTCATGTCAAGAGAAAGGTTCCAGCAGTCGGAGCTTTTTGTGTTGTCTGTAAATGAAATCCAGATATTCTCAGATGATTGCACCAGCCTGCACCATTCTCTGCAAAGGGGCAGTGTGTAAAATACTCCAGCATGGGGACACAAAGTCGCCTCTGCTGTTAGGGAACATTGACTATAGTTTTTATGACATATCGCTTTCCCTCCCCACTCAGCCCCACATCTCCCTTGGGTGTTTCAGCAACGCCTGCCTCCCTACCCAGAGATTCCTCCTGGCAGCCAGCAGGAGAACATAAACGTGAAACTGCCCTTGCTGGGCGGATCAATGCCTGGCTAAGTGATGCGAGAGGGTTTAGCGACAGGAGATTACTGCTGGCCCGGTGCCCCCTGCCACGCTGTGCAGGCATTTAGGGGTGGGCAAATGGCTGTGCAGCAGGTGCTGGCTGGCAGATTCAATTAGCTGGCTAGGTCTATAAAAGAAACAAAATCAGAGACAAACCATACCAGGTCTCTGCTAAGCGTAACAGCTCGCAGGAAGGAGCTGAGCAGAGTAACAGCAAATTTACTCTGCATAGTGCCAAGGGGAACTGGGGTTTGTATTTTATTCCTTCTTTCTATTGCAGTAGCACCCAACAAAGATCAGGGACCCACCGTGCCAGGTGCTCTACGTACATCTAGTAAGAGACCCTTCCTGCCCTGAAGAGCTCATGGGGATCGGGGCAGGGGGATGAGAGGGAGCGTGTCCAGACAAGGAAAAGACAAGGCAGACAGTGGGTGAGAAGGGCAGCAGAGATGTCACCCATCAAGTCGGTGGAAGGGCAAGCAGAGAAGTCAGGTCCCCCAGCTCCCAGTCCGCCACGCTGCCTTTCCTGCTTGGAGTCCTCTTTGCTCAAAGACGAATAGATTTTTTTGGTTAATTTTTCTTTGTCTGGACACGCTCCTTCACATCCTCCTGCCCTGATCCCCACAAATCAGAATTGGTCACCCTGAAGTCACTCCGTCATTATCCTAGTGGCCTGTAGCTGATGCCTGCGCCCAGGGGAAGTAGATCTGCTCTCGATCCCATGGAGGACTGCGGTCCCACAAGAACATGGGCCAAGGCCCAGGGGAGTGGCAGCCTCTCCACTTCTTTCCCTCTGGGAGCGGAGGCCATTCTGGTCCTGCTGCTCAGCCCAGGAAAGGAACGTGAGCACGTGCAGGTGCTGAACGAGGCGTGGAGCCAAAGGAACTCATCACACCCTCTCTCCTCCATGAGGGAGAGAAGCAGGTTGCAAATCTGAGTTGATGAAGTCTCACATTGTCCCTGAGGAGCAGGTTCGGAGGCCTTGGATCCACCTTGTTGGGAGTAGGGATATTTCGGTGGTGCCTGGGGATCAGAGCTTCATTGTACAAGGCACTGTTCAAACCTGAGTCTGCACCTCTGGAAGGAAGTGTGCTGCTCTCAGGTAGAACAGAGCTGTGCACTGCCAAGATAACACTTGTGGATGCAGGAGACAGAGCTGCCTCAGGGACCAGCCCACGTCTGCAATAAAATCCTCAGGTGCCCCAAACCTCGCCCCTATTACTCCAAGCGCTGCCATGCTGTTCTGACTCTCCTCTGGCAGCGCCCCAGGGCAGCAGCGATGTGACAGAGTTCTTTAAATACATCCCAAACAAGCACTCTGCCGTGCACACGGTTCCCCCGGGAGAGGCAACGGACCCGTGCGACACATCAGTCACGCCACTCAGGGCACAAGCGGAAGGCACTCTGAAGCCATGGCGAGGGATGACTCAGCATGGAACAGACATTTGCATTAGTTTCCTTTCCCAACTAGACAAGCTAGGGCACGGGGAGGTGAGAACAGCGTTTTCCAAGCTCAGAAAAGTGGGGCACCAACATTTCGGTGTAGGGACAGAAATAAAATTGGCCTCTTTTCCAGTGCTCACAACTTCCTCTGCAGTCAGCTGGGATTTCAGCTGCCTCTGTGTCTCAACGACCAGACTCTGCTTCTGCTTCGGAAGTCAATGGCAGCTGAGGGTGCCAAGCACATTGGAAAAATCAAGCCAATTTTAGCAGTGCCCAAGTGTGGATTTGGCTCCTAGCCATAGATACCCAAGTTCTGGCCCAAGTGCCCATCAGTCCCCCAGAGTAGAAGTGGACTAGAGGCTGGAACTCCCCAGTTCTCAGTTCCCCTTGCTGCAACCTACTGGATCCCACACCCTCCCAGCGAGAAATCCTCATCTGTCACCGTCACCCCAGGCTTCTGCTCCACAACCCCCAACTCATCCATTTTGTAGAAGGAATAGGGAAACCATTACATTATTCTGCACCCCTCATACGTACCGCATCAGCCTATTTGCTCAGGGGCTTATATTATTTATTTAGGTTTTCTTTTATTTCTCCCCTACATCTGGATGGATTTTCTCCCTCCACCCACCAACTAAAATGCATGTCGTTTTTCAAAAGGACTCAGACTCCTGTCACGGTCTTGAGCTGCCGGGGACTAATATTTCTCTGTCAGCTCTGAGCTGGCTATACAAACACACTTGGCTTTACCAGCAGCCTGTCCCTTTGGAACAGAGGGGCACAGAGCCTTCTCGGACTCAGTCATTGCAAGGCCTTATGATTACAGCCAGGAGATCTTCCACTTGCATCACTCCCCAAACTCACACAACTGTGAACGTTTGGAAATGCTTTTTCTGCATCCATCTCCTGAAAGACAGGCTCCAGTTCTGACAGGAAGAAGGGCTCCAGTTCTCTCTTCATGGGCATTTCGGGTCAAATAGTTCTCCACGAATTAGGGAGGGGAGAATGTTCCCATGTTGCGGAGTCAAATGATGGCTGTTTCACAAGGAGTTAATAACCTGCTACAGCTGCCAGCTCATGAAGTTACTTTGTTGGCTGTGTTATATCTGGGAAGCTCTCTTCAATTTCAGTGGGCTGGGGAACGTTAAAACGTAAGAACACTGAAATCCAGCCAAGGACGCTGGATGGTTTTATTTCAGGACCTCAAATACGCCTCTGTCACAGCGTGGCTCTAAGGCCTGGTGAACATCTAGGGGAATCTTATTTCTCCTTTCTGTTTTGGGCAGCACCTCTCTCCACCGGCCTTTGCTCTGCACGGGGGCATCCTATGTACTCCCCACTGAAAAGCCTTGTTTATTGTCCCAGTGCACGGCTCCAGGCCACAGCACAGAGCACTTCTCCCCCGCCACTTGCCTTCTTCGCTGGCTCTTTGCACTTTTGGATTCCAGTGCGTTTTCTGAAAATTGAGTACCTGGCCCCTTTCTGGGCTAAACACACCTGGGGAAGGGAGCCCACCTCCAGAGCTGTGTTGCGGGCAGATTCTATTTACTGATTGGATCAAAGATTAAAAGTAGATTTTCATTTTTATGAAGTGATTTCTAACCTTGTTTTCCTGCCCGGAAAGGCTGCTTTGGATGGAGCTGGGAATGATGCCATTGGCTTGAGCAATGCAACAAGAGAAACTACAATTTAATTTGTACATTTCCCAGCCTGCTGTTAATCTCCTGACTTATTGTGAGCATTTGATTTCTGCAGCTTTACTTTGTAATAAGGGGATTAGCCAGAGCCATAGGTCTCTTGTCCAATGCTCATTTGCTGGGGAATACCCCTAACCATTGTCGCTAATGAACGGGTCAGAGGGGTAAAACTGAAAATCTGAATAGTGCTGTGCCCCACGCCTGGGAAAACGCACATCTTTGAAGTCAAGGAACATTTGTTCATCTGCCTAGTCAGCCAGACGCTGGTCTGAGTCCTTTAGCCTTCTGTTTGCTCGGGGCCCTTGGAATCCTCTTATCACCGGGGTCAAAGGGCCAGCGACGGTACAGGATACCTCCACGCAGTGAGCCGGGATTAGCTAGAGCTGAGCAAACAGCTGTCTCAGCAGGGCTGGGAGGGGCTGAGGTATGGAGCTGTCGACTCGGGCTGGGCTGGGCGGCTCAGACACACCCAGCGAAGCCGTCTGTTGGTGAGAGGTAGCTGGGCCAGGGGCATGGCGGTCTGCCTGCCGTCTCCTACTCTGAACTTCACTCCTGCTCAGGTTTCGACCTGTGGGCCCCAAGGTATTAAAAGTGCTCTTGGAAAGAACTGCTGGTGGCCCTGTTTCTCCTTCGCTTCCCACCCTGGGAAGCCGTGGCTGGCGACTTTGCTCTCAGCTGCCCCCGGCAGCAACAGCTCCTTGCCTAGGGGATTTCTCTCTCTCTGGCTCCCTCATTCCTCCCTTCTCCCTCCATGTATGGGGGCTGCCCAGGCGTTTTGGGGACCTGGCCAACAGTCACTTAGCTTCTCTGCACCCCAGTTCCCTGCCCGCTGCTGGCGCTACTAAATGGGTGAGACTGAGGGTAAATTCACTCAGGAGCGACGTTGCTTTCTATCCCCACCATCTCATGTTGCAGGTTACGCCCGGCAGAAGCTTTATAAAGATCTGAAAGCTGTCTGCGCTCGCTAATGATAACTTCTCTGGCTCCCACTCAGCTTTCTCTAGGAAACCAAGCTCTGCTATTGACCGTCTTCCCGTAAATGCTGGTTTCCTTCTGTGTGCATCACTTCCTGCCTCCGTCTAGCCATGATAAGAAAGGTGCTCATGGCCTGTGCGCTGAGCAGTAGCCCCCTGCGTGCTGACGGAAATTGTTTGAGTCCTGAGCTTAGCTCTCTGCAGACAGGTATCCACATCCCCAGTGCCAGTTCGTCTGTGCTGGCATGTTTGCTGAGGGCACGAAGGAACGGCCTGGCCAGAGACCGTTCTCCTTTGTCCCTCTCCGCCTGGGGAGCAAGCTGAAGGTGTGCATTGCTTTGCCCCATGGGTAAATGGAGGATTTCAGTCCTCAGGGCTGCCACCTTTGCTCAGCTAAAACAGTTTTCAAAGGCGAGGGGGGTTTGTTCCTTGGCTCCACTGAACCCCTGCAGCCGGTGTGTGCCCCGTCTGCCTTCTTGCCATCCATCCTCTTGGCCACAGTTGCAGGCCCCCACTCAGCTGCAAGGGAAAGAAAAATACATGTGGCTGTGCAAGTCCCTGGAGACAGGAACCGTTCTCGTTTATAAATAATTGTGTAATAATCCCACCACAAGCTCCAGATGAAACTGCCGACGACTTTGTCTCCATGCTGCTGATGGGAGACATAAATAATAGCTCAAATTAGGAACGCAGCTGGCAGGCAGCGAGACCACCGCACGCACTCACTGCTTTAAGGGTTTTTTCTCAGATCCTTGCTCTAAATTGGAGCAAGCAAAATCCCAGGCGGTTAGAACCAAGCCCGTTTCTGCCTAGGCTCCTTGATAGCCCATCACTCTTGTGTCCGGATGGAAAGGCTGGAGAACACCTAGGCCTGGCTGAGTCAGGTGGGTCCCTGTGGTGCCAAGTGGCTGAAATCTCAGATGCGAGTGGACTCGGCAGGCGAAGGGGTGAACGCCAGCCTCTCTGCACGCCTCTGTATTGCTTGGGAGGACGATGAGACTTGAGGCACCGTGGGGAGGATGATGGCAATGGTTAGGTTTGCTGCTTAGACTAACACGGCTGCCCTCTGGTGAAGGTTAGAAATACTGCGCGCCGGGAAATGTCTTCATGGCATCATGGCCCAGTGGCTAGTCTATCAACTCTGCTGTGTAGCCGTGGCTAGGTCAGGCACCTCTTTCCTTCTCCACCTGTGTCTCCCTCGGCCATTCAGCCTGTGAGCGCTGTGGAGTAGGGTTGTTTGGCACGGTGTGTCCCCTGCCCAGAGCAGTGCACCGAGGGGCAGGCACAAAAGGGGACTATCAGAACTAGGAGGCGCAAAAACCAAAGCTTCAAAAACCCAGAGGAAGAGGGGATCGTAAAACACCGCACAGGACTGGGCCAAGCCTTGAGGGCAGCCCTTAAAATCAAGCAACTGCCACTCTCCGGATCCTCAGGATTTGCTTGGCCCCGCTGCGTTTGAGCCGAGCATGTTTAATGCGTGCCAAGCAAGCCCTGAGTTCCGAACTCCCCATTTCCCGGCAGACCCTGCAGGCCCACCTGGCGCAGCAGTTCCCCGAGCAGGGATTAATGAGGAAGTCACTGACTACGGCAGAGGGAGCACAGAATCCTCACCCCACGGCTGGGCAGGTGCGTAGAGAGGAAATAATGTATGTTTTCAGATGTTCCTATTTGTTCCGGCTAGGACCAATTCTCCACCTCACAGAAGAGTGATTAAACTCTGCTCGCCTTTCAGAGGACTAAGATTTCATTCTTAATCTGGGATTTTAAATGCCAGAGGGGTGGATTTTAACACATTTGTTTGTTGAAATACGTTTCAGTCCACTTGCAAAGTACCCCTAATTGCCAGAGCACTGAGGCTAAACACACCTTGGCTCGCGCTTTCCATGTAGCAGTGCTGACCTCACAGGGAAAGGCCGGTTTTGGTAATCTCTGCCTTCCTGCTGAGCCAGTAGCCTAGAGACTTCACTGAAAAGAGAGAGAACGATGTAAAATTGATTTACGGGTAGCAGGAGACATTGCATGATGCTGGGATCAAGTAGCGATCCAATTAAGTACTTGTTGATGCATTTGTATCACTGTACAACAGCTAAGTCAGTCAATTATTTAAATACACTGGGAATCATGTCCTCTGGTTATGAAAGGGGCTGAACTCATGTTGCATTAATGACAATAATAAATAATGTGGATGCTGAGATCAAAAATGATTCCATGAGTGCTGAAGTCTTAGAAGAAGTCGGGAGTCTGAGAGGATGAATGTGGCTCAGGAGAACTGTTCTGTCACAGTGGGACAAAATCAGAGCGCGTAAAAATCTCCGCAAAGACCAAAGGTGGAATATGAAGGCTTTGCCAATCCATTTCTAATAATGAAATCTCCATTAAGGAGCTCTTACCAAGTCTGAATCATGCATAAATTATTGCACATGTTCTTGAGGGCCAAACAGCAAGCTGGAGGACGTGGGAGCAGTGGATTGCATTGGCTGAGGTCAGCAGAGACAAATGCTGGGGCATAAAAGCTGGTTGTGAAGTGGAAGGCAGAGACAAAGCAAGTGACTGTTGACAAGAGCAAGCATCTCTTCTTTTATGTGCTGCTCCTCAAGACCTAGTGCCGGTTTATTCATGGGGATCTGAACTACATCAATAGTTTAAATGCCTGGACCTTTAATTTTTGGCAGGGACCCATTAGAGATGCTCTGCACTCAAAAAGTAGCCTCTGTATGTTACTGCAATATAAAAAGACAATAATAATAATCATGCCTGGGCAGAAAGGTAACTATCAAGTCCTGCAAGGAGTCTTGGGCACTTTTAAAGACTAACAAATGTATGTGTCGCATGAACGTTATCCATTTCTCCCATGAGAGCTCATGCAATAAATTTTGTTTTGCTGAACTAGACTAACATGGCTCCCCCTCTGGAATGTATCAAACCCTTGGAATGCTATCATGCTAGCCATTGTGAAGAGTTTACGTTGCCCCATCTGGAGTGGATACCCCAGGAAAGTTCTGTGTGGAAATCTTAATGAACCAGCCATTTTACAAACTAAACCAATGTAAAATTCCCAGCCTTGTAAATCTCTACTCTGGTCTCAGCAGTAATCTGGTAACTCAAGTCCTCTGCTAGCTATTAGAAACTAGCTGCACATATCCAAAAGTGTGGCACTAGCCAGTGAAAAACAAGGAAATGAACAAATGAACAATATTTGCTAAAATCCAGAGTGAAAACGAGAGGTGACTCCCTGGTGCAAGCATGCGGAGAACCTGGGGTGAAGAAAGACGCCCACTGGCTGGGAAGACACTGTGTATTAGAGCTCTGTGAGGAGGAGAAGTAGCCAAAGAGGACAATTTCAGGAGTAAAAAAGAAATGAAGCACAACCAAAAGCATAAAGCTGAACCAGGCTGTGTGAGGTTAAAGTTGTTAGCATCGCAGAGGTTAACGCAGCCGTAAACCTTTGAGGCTTTCCTCTGAAGCTGAAAGTCAAATGAGTTGTGCCTTGCTCTTCGGTGGGTATAAATATTGTTATAAGGAGCTGCTTGCTGGCCATAACTCCTGAACCAAAGGGCTGATTTATGTCTGAGAACAGCGGTGGACTGATTCCGTTCCCTCGGCCCTCCTCACTCTGCCTCAGCATCTCTCTCCTCCAGAGGACGTTTTCCATGACTTTGTCTCTTTGTTTCACACAGAGGCAAAGGAGGAAGACTCTGAGCCACGTTACCACCATTCTTCATCCCATTTATTATTCCCATTGCGGACACCTGCCGGCCTTAGCTTCTCCCTTCCCCAGAGACCCTAGGATTAAGGGAATAGGCAACTGGTAAATCAGCCACCATAGGAGGATGAGAAGGACAAGGGGACAGTATGGGGGATCGGCTTCTGGTAGATTTGTGTAACCCAGTGTTCCTTCCACTATATTGCCATGGCTCAGCCCCCTTTCCCCACACTGCCCCTGCACGCTCACATCCCAGGAGAGGCTAGACGGACAAGGCAGCTCAGCTCCTGAAGAGGCAGAAGGAACGAAGCAGACAGCAGCTTCAGGGCCTTCCACGAGCCACGAATCTTCATCGAACCAAGAGGGAGCATGTCATGGGGATAAGCCTGCCCGGACGCTGCTCCGAGTGACTGAGGGCAGAATGCATGGCTGAGCTCCTTGGGGACCAGTAGCCAGATTAAGTGCTTCCCTCCACCTGGCCCAGACAGCTGGCTGTTCCTGCATAACTCTGTTGTTTCACCTTCATGAGCTGCTGGTGGAATTTGCTCTCTGATTTATGTACATAGTTGAAAAAGAACAGCCAGCTGTGAGTAGTGTTTGCTGATTTTTTTCATTGGCACAGTATAACCAGGGCTTCGCACAAGGTGCAGATCGTGAGTTCAGGAGCAAAGACACAGCCACCATTTCTCTCTGCCGGTATTTGCTTTCCTTTACTTCCTACCGGCCACTCCCCAGGGCAGGGCTGAAGGCATGCCCTCCCGGTGCTGACCACGGGAGAGAGATTAATAAAGGGCGTGTCCGTGTGGAGGAAAGTGGATGAAAAGGTGGCAGTGTAGCTTCCCCTTCTCCCAGACTAACGAAGCAAGCCCCCGTTTTAGCTTTTCAGAAACTCTCATCCATTTTGTTTGGGGGAGTAGCTCCCCTATCTTCATGCTTTCCCTGAAATCTGCCACGTTTTGAGTCTCTCTCAATTTTGTTCAGAAAAGAGTAACTACTTTAGAAGAGGTCCTTGTACCATTCTGTTGTCTGCAGTATCTCCTTCCCTGCCTCCCCTCCAGGTACCGAGAAGGATTAGCGACTGAACAGAGCAGTGATTGGTGCAACTGAGACACAAAAAATGATGATAGCATGAGGTTGAGTCTGGTGGAAGTAAGAGAACTCACTGGAACATTGCTTGGTATGGCCTACAATTGTCCCAGATGATCCCAGAATAATCAACGCTCTGGTGTTGCTATATTTGTAACAAACACACCCTTAAGAGAAGAGTAAGCATAGACAGAAATTCCAGTGTAGCATTTCAAATGGATCTATCCGAGGTACTGCCAGGGCCCCAGCAGACCAGTAGCTGAGCAATTTGTTTATTCATATAACACGCCTATGAGGTGGGGAAGTGTCATTACCCATCATTTTCTGAGGGAGAAACTGAGGCAATTAAGCGATTAGCCGAAGGTCACGCAGAAACGTCCCTCTTCAGGGCCTTCAGCGCAAGGCCATTCTTGCTTCCTTTACAGAAAGCATGAGAGATCCTGTGTACACAGAGAGTGCGAAAACAGTGCACAAATTATTTAAGCAGGCGGAAGATAATTAAGTCTAATCAATCTGGATTCTGCCAGATTATAGCTCTGGAACAGCATTAATCTCACTAATTACTTAATTTTACTAACACAGTTCTCAGTGAGCTCAACAATGCGTTCAATGAATCCAGCACTGAGTAATAGATGGAGTGTGATTGATTTTGAGTTGAAAAACCCTTCAGCACTGCAAATTTTACCATTTTATTAATCAAATTATCACTTTTAGGGCATTTGAGATTAAACTGCTCCAGCCTCAAAGGAAAATCATTTTATTACACTAGTGGATTATGCAGAGTGTGTGACAGAGAGGACATCAAAAAATGAAGAATTTAGACTAAATTAACAGTTACCCCTAGAAACATTTATTTAGGTACTGGCTGAGCACTGACGCTAAAAGCATTGTTTGATCAATGGGTGTGAGCCTTTGTCTACTGGGCTACTGATCCTCTTTGTGGGGGGCTAGTCTGCCACAATGTAGCCGGATACCTGCTGCAGGGGAGGAGAACGTGTTAGCAAACAGCTGTTTTCTGTTCCAACCAGTCCACTGGAGGGAGGCGTATCTGCATATCCCTGCAATTCCTCTATCTATCTATCTATCTATCTATCTATCTATCTATCTATCTATCT
>ML685932.1:625720-655499 GCA_007922175.1 Pelusios castaneus | reverse complement strand
CGTTTCCCAGCCATTCTCCTTAGAGCAGAATATCTGAGCGCAGGGGAGAAGAAATGCATTTCCCAACTATCCTCCTTAGAGCAGAATATCTGAAGGCAGGAGCCAAGAAGTTCATCTGTTTGCTCAGCGGTGGCCTGGCTTTCAGAAGTGGGACACTAGCAGCTCTCACTGCAAGGTGTAGAAGGATGCTCAGCTCCTCTGGAAGGCCAGCAACACAGGGTGCAGGACAGGTAAAAGGAGGCAATGTCTTCCACTAACAGGCAGGTCCAGAATCGGCAGCGTTTGCACACGCTGAATAGCACTGCACCCTGCTTAACTGGAGCAGTAAGTGCAAGCTCTCCCGGAATGGGCCTAAGGACAGGAAGAAGAAAGAATGTGAACGTGTGTGTGTTCAAGAAGAAAAGGAACCCTCGCTGTGGTCCAGTTTCTTCTCTCTACAAGAAGGATTATTTCTGGTCTTTAGGAGAGAGAAGCAGGGCAAAGAAAACTGCTCCGCTAGGGTAAAAACCCTTCTTCAGCTGGAACACATCCACAGCCTCAGGACTGCTCTCAGTTGCACCAGTGGACGGTCACTCCCGGGCGTCACACCCTGCTCTGGCCCGTGGCACCTTCTCTTTGCTCTTGCAAGACCCGTGCACAAGGGTGATCCCTGTGCTGCAAGAACCAGAGGCCATGGTGGGACCCATAAATCGTAGGAAGAATCCCTCCCCATTCTGCCCTCACACTGCCGAAGCACTTGTGGCCGACCGGGATAAAAAGTGCCGCACATTTGAACAGTCAGGGTCTTTCCCAGCAGTTGGTGTTTCTGAGGCTCATGGGAAGTGCAGAATCACTCCATGGGGAAAGTCACTTACAGCGTTGCTGTAGCCACGTGCAAATCTCAATTCATAAGGGGCGCTGGGCTTTGCCATGAACGGCAAGCGAAGCAGGCTCCAGCACTTCAATTCAGCTTCCACTGTCCCTAGTGCTGGTTTGAAAATAATGGGAATGTTTGGTGTCAAATTGTATTGTACCGTGGGTATGAGGGGACGGTGCGCTCTTGGTTCACGGTGATGCTGCGGAGCCATCGCGGAGAGCAGGAGGGGGATTTAACACAACTGCTCTTGCATAGCATAAACAAGGAGACAAGCAGCATTGCTTAGAGACTGTCCCTTGCTGGGAAAATGTTTCCTGAAAAATATATTCTCTGTTCATGGTAGGAGAGAGTCCACGCTGTAAAACTGGAAATCCTCGTGTGTGGGGTGGAGCGGGTTGTGTGGTGACATGTTTGTGAGGTGCGGCTTTTGCGGATCTTGTAGCCGGAGCTGGTGTTCTCCTCTGGGAAATCTTATGAAAACATCACGATTGGGTACAGCCTGGTCCTCCCTAAAGCGAAAATCCCTTCTTTCCCTAGGTTTAGAACGTCTGCCTGCTGAGAGTTAGCAGCCTCTAGAGAGGTGTCTCCCCATGAGACAGAGGACTCACTGTGGAGAGAAAGGGCCCTGTCCAGAATGTCTCACATGCTGGCATTTTCCAGAGTACTGAGGAAGACCAGTCCTCAGTCCCCCAGGGGGAAGGTGCCTTTGAAAAGTTGCTCATGACAGCCGGGACAGCTCTGCTGCAGGGCTCAGCAGAATGGAAGCAGGTTTCTTTTCACGCTGATACGCAGTTCGGCACGACAGCTCCGGCCAGTCTTGCCTCTTCAGTATTTGGGATTCACAAGCCACTTCCCCAAACGTAAGGAATTAGAAGGGAAGCAAATCAGCCCCTTAAAAAGAGAGCCATTGTTAGTTAGGGAGGAAGCAGGGGACCAGGCATCAGGTTCCTTCGTCTATTAATCAGAATTTGTGCTGGTTTAATTAGTTTTGATTGGAGTTTACAAATGGAAATGCATCTCCCATGACATCTTCCTCACCCCCTGGGAACCTGAAATGAGTGTTTAGCGCAACTGCATCTGTGACTCCTGCACAGTAAGAAAACAAAGAAAGCTCCATGCTTAGGCATCCAAATCACCATCCCAATTGCCAGCAATCACCCCTTCTTGGGAACCTCAGCAGAGAGGCTAAAGACTGGTCCTTCAGGGTAAGTGACCTGCGTCACCTGCTCCTAGAAGGGGTCTGTCTGGGCCGAGGCACATTGGCATCTGGGGCAATGCATGCAGGGGTTTGCATACCTGTTCTTGTGATTCTGTCTAGATACAGGAGCCAGAGAGGAACAAGACTGCTGAGGTTATCCGGTTGTGTCCCTGCAAGCACGAGATTGTCCGTAGAAAGGACTGCTATCCTCAGGGCCAGCATCTTTTGCCTGGAGTGAATTTACCACCAACCAAATGAAGGAAATAGAGTTTGCTAAACAGCGTGAAATTGTTTTCAATTTCTCCTTCACCTCCCTCCTCCAGGGTGGCTGGTCATGAAATGCAGGGAAAGTGGCTTTTGAAGATAGTCAAATTAATGAGTCTTCGCTTAAAAATGAAATAGCACAGGGCAGATATGCAAAAATTGCAGTTTTTGCTGCACTTCTGAATGATTTAATGTAGCTGCATGTCCAATTTCCTCTCTGCTCAGAGTCTCCGACTCACCCATGCAAAGTCTTTCTTCTTTTGTATGGCTTGGGTAGGTAGCCATGATTACACATTGCTATCTAGATTTGATAGCCACAGAAAGCTGGTGAATGTCCTTCAGGCCCTGTGAAAGAGTGAAGGGCCTGAAGTAAGTCCCTAAGAAATGAGCAGAGTTTGCATCTGAAGTGAATCTGGCACAAGAGTCTTAGTTAAAATACAAATAGAAATAAAAATGTGAAACATGACTGCACTTGTCTGAATGAATCTCTGATGGGCTCCAAAGAAATGGAAAGAGGAAGACAGCCTTGAAAATGAAGAGAAATCTATCTCCATGTTCCTTCAAGTGGCTGACACTCTGGGAATGGGTCCAAGGATCAGCCGCTATGAGATGTGCAGGAGTTACTGGCTGTCCCATTCTGCAGGCCCTTATGCTTGACAGGAGGTATCTCAGCAAGTTGAACAGCCTGTCTTTTGATGATGCTAACACCCTGCCTCCCATGCGCAGCCCGGACACCTCTCCAGAAAGAAAAAGCTCCATAAAGGGAGACTTGATTACATCAGTTCCTCCATTCATGCCCGGAGCACTCGGCATACCTGGATTAAATGTTGAGCGTGCTGAATCACACTGTGAGCTTCCCCGAGCTACGGACTCTGTCTCCACAAGAATGGCACCTGTGCAGCAGCAGAAAATGGAGAGTTGCTCTGTGGTGGTTGTTATGAGATTGTCAGGGCCCATTTTGCCAGGCACTGCTCAAAGCGCAGCCCTTGCCCAGGAGCGTATCATTGACACAGACAAGACGAGGGAATGGTGGGAAATGACCCACCCAAGTTCAGCGTTAAAGGCAGGGATAGGCCCTGGATTTCCCCGGGCAGAGCGAAATCCCTTCGCACCAGACCACACTGCCTTTCAGCAGAGCTCCCAAATGTGGGCTGGACTGAGAGCCTGCCATCTCACAACTCAGCTGGTAATAAGCACCTTGCAAAGACCCTCCAGTGATGGGATTGATTTTCACCACGCCCTTGGTCCATGCACTCCAAGTCTAGCAGGCTCCTTACAGGCCTGGCAAGTGAAGCGTTCCCACGCTGGCACAGCAAGACTATGGCGATGCTGGTGTCTTGTACTGTGCCAGGACCACTGTTTCTTTAACCCGACCCGCAGGACACAGCCCCTGGCAGGGACATGAAGCGGGAAGCTCTCTGCTGACGTATTCAGATCTTTGCCTTCTCCTCTGAAACTACCAGCAAAGGTTGTTAGTTAATCCCGGCAGTGACAAAATCAGGGGAGGAAAATGAAAAAAATTGAATGTCTTTAAAAATTAGCTTCATCTCATCTGGGATCATGAAAACCGGAATTCCTTAATGCTACGTGCCCGCTCTCACCGCAGGGCAAAGTTAATGTGACCTCGCGGCTCTAACCTTACATTTCCAGACCTCAGCCTACTGGATTTCTTCTAAGTGTGACCTCAGAGCTGAATTCTCCGGGTTTCTAATGCTTGGTGTAAGGATAACTGCGAACATCCCTGAAATGTAGTTTACCTCACGTACTGATATGTACGCTCACCCTTAACCAGGTGGTAAGATAGATTTTGTCTGGGAACATCAACATGCCACCTTTCCAGAAAAAAAGCCCTTTGCTCCCTTCCCGACCGGGAGGGGATTCCTCGGTGCTTGGGACCTTTGCTTTGCTTTGGGTGTTTCTCAGACCCTCCATCAAAGGAAGGAAAGGGCCTTTACGAAGGGGGTAATACATTTGATTCACCACCTAGAGGGATATCATCTTTCTTATTAGTGTTTGCCATCATACAGTTTAATTAAGGTCACCCAGTGGGCCTGTAAATGACATCTTAATTAATAGCCTCAGATATCTGCCTCTGCCAGCCACTCCTGCTACAGAGGCAATACCCAAAGAGGAAGGCGAAACATAATAGAGCGGCTACACCCCCTGCAGTTATTAGCCGCTCAGTGGAGGAACGACTATATAGGCCTGTTCTGAACAAATGGGGATATTCTAAGCATGGTGACCAGCCAAGTATCCATACAGACAGCCACTCAGGGGAGGCTTTATACAAGCAGGCTCCCGCCCACAGGTATAGTGAGCTGCACCCATTATGGGGCCATACCCCTACAGCCACCACAGGGAAAATTAGAGACCAGCAAATGAGGGGAGTGTGGGAAAATCACTGCGAGAAGATTAGCACACATGATGTATTAGCAGGAGCTAAGTGCTCCTTTTACTATAACCAGGGCCCACGAGACACACTGGCCTTTGGCCCCAGGTGTGGGTGAACTGAATGAATCAAGTAACGAGGGACCTGACCACCGTCCCCCAAAATTCAGCCCCAAACTCTTTGGGAAGAAACAGGTGGATAATGCAAATATAGGTCACAGGCACATGATTTTCAGCTCTACTGAAATCACAAACGGTTTATCAGTGGAATGGTAAAGACAGTCAATTGGTGCACATGGGTGTTTAAAACTATTCAGGATCTGGCCCAATAACTTTAATAAAGAGAAGAGTTTGTTAATGAAGACAGCCTCTTATTCCAGCCGGGTTTTCTCAGTTACAGCTAGTCAAAAATTTTCAAATGTTGTCTTTTAAAAGGCATTTTTCATCAGTATTTTAAATTTTGATATCCAAAATATTTTTGAACAAAGTTGCCTCTAATGTTTTGACCGGCTCTATTTTCAGCCTATGGAATGGAGGCCAGAGGTCCAAACTTTTGCTGTTTCTCTTTTGAGACGAGTCATTTTTTAATGAACAGCACCTGCCACTGTTTGATGTTCCCTCAGTCCAGTATGACACATTGATTTTTCTCCATCCGAATAAATATCTTTCTCTAAAAGAAGGATTAGCTATTTAGCTTGTTCCTTTGTCATCAGATTATAATTGACTCACCTCAGTTAGTCAGAGAACCTTTAAGTGGGCAATTCAAAATTAACCTGCAAGGCTTTTGTATTTGAAGCCAAAAGTTTTTAATCTTGGATATTTTCAGCAAATAATTATCCAGGAACCCAGTTGGCCACAGTCTCTCCAACAAGAGAAGTTTGGATTTAGTGCAATAATAATGAGTTGTTAAATTCCAATGGTTCCACAAGTTATTAGTAGAGCAAAGATTAGATTTGTGAATTTTAGGACCGAGAAGCCTTAAAGGAGATCAGACTCCCATTGTGCTAGGCATTGCTCAAACACATAATGAGAACCCAGCCCTGCCCCAAGGAATTTAGAGTCTCACAGACAGGCAGAGATGATGGGAGGAAGGAAGTGCCATCACTGAGGCGTGGAGAAATTAAGTGATTTACCAGAGGAGCCTGCACCAGAGCTTGGCATCAAACCTAGCCCTCGTGGGTCTCAAACCTAGGCCGAACTCACACAGCACCCTTCCTTTTGCGAAATGTCTCATAGGTTCGCAGGAATTCTGGACGACTGCCTGTCAGTTTCTCACTGTTGCCTTTCCTTTTCAAGAACAATTGAAGTGAATAAGAAAATAAAATACTTTAACAGATGTGGCCTTTCTTTAGCGCAGCCAAGAGACAGGAAGGGTTCCCAGGGACATCCGAGCAGCTCAGCTGTGCAATGGGTGGAGCAGTTCTGGTGTCTGCAAATACTCTCTGCTCTTTGAGTTTGAGCTGAGAGCAGTCCCAGCCTGTGGGCAACGTCTGGGAAGGAAGGAAGAGCAGCAGGCAAAGGGCTGCGTCTCTGCACTCGTTGTCAGAAGATTCTAGGGAAGAAGGCACTTGGTTGTGAAGAACTGCATTACTGTGCGGATATGTTTCTTTCTCTTCTCTGGTTGATTCATTTGAGCTGGGAGCTCTAACCAGGCAGCACTGGGTGCACATGAGCTAAACCAAGACACAGGAGGGCGCATGCCCCTTTTCCGCTTGTCTTGGCCCTCGTCAGCATTTCCTTCTCTGCGGGGAGTGTTCTGCGCAGATGTGCGTGTGAGCACGCAAGCCGTGCAGGGGCCATATAGGTGTGACCTACTGTCAGGGACTTGCACATGGAGAGCTGTGTACACTCCTTGCTCACGTAGCTTGCTGTGCATGGGTGTTTTGGGGTGCATATTTGTGTATGCACATTGGCATGTGTGCATTTGTCGAATATACTCACGTCTGCTCACACAACACAAAAAGCTGGGCTCAGAATATGCCCCAGTTTTCTTTTAGGCATTCTTCATAAGTGTCTGGGTCTGTCAGATGCAGGTCTCATTCATTTCCACCCCTCAGACATTTCATTTCCACCCGGATTTATGCCCAAGGAAGGTAGGGGACATGCATTCTGGGTAATCTCACTCCTCCACGTTCCCCTTTGCTTTACCGCTCCCATCTGCAACAGCCAGAGCATGGCTAGCTAGGTCAGGTGTGAAATAAAGGCAGTAGGACCAGGGAGGTGGGAGGAAGACAGGTTGTGAAGCAGGATGCAGAAAAACAAAACTTGGGGTGTTTGTTTTCTGGCTGTCTCTGAACTGTTTCTAATAATTCCAGCCTGTCTGCACCCAAGTCAGAGAATTTATGCATGTAAAAAATAAGACTGAGGAAGAGGGGCAGAGCGTTGGCTCCGGGCCTGCTGAAGGAGAGATGAGAAATCCAGTGTCTCTTCCCTAGCGCCGCACTCCTATTCTGTCACCGTGAAATCTATCAGCTTTGTCCCCATCCTAACCTGAGCATTGTTCTCTGTGACGTTGTCTCTCCTGTCGCTCTGTCTCAGCACCACCTCCCTGGTGTTTGACACAGCGGAAGGAACAGGTCTTTCAACGAAAGATTAGGGAAATTTGCAGGAGGCTCTGGGTCAGGATTTCTAAGAGCACATTTTGCTCCTCAGACGGGCGCTTTGCTGAGTTAGTGGCCGCGCCAGCGACTTTTGTAAAACAAAGCCAGGAGACTGTCAGAGGCAATCACAAGCACTTTAGTTCCTGGGGTGGGGCCGAGAGATACGTCTCGGTCTATAAATCCCGTCCCTGGAATTTGGGGATGGCAACCACAGCCCTCAACTCAGTCTTTCGAAGACCCACTGTCCGCAGTCTCAAAGCCACAAATGCCCTGAGGAAAGGCCCCAGCCCCTGGGAAGAAATCTGTTCAGCCCTAGAGGGAAGTTACTCCTAGGACGGAGCCAGGTGCTGCAGTCAGCAGGCTGTACCGTGGCACCGTCCTGCCCTGTTGTGAGAACCGAATGGCACTTGAAAGGCTGAGGTGCTCTGGGGGTGGAGGGAGCCTTGGACAAGCCAAGAGAGATGTGTGTCAGTTTACCCCCTCACTGCCCCACGGCTCCACTACATGCGAGTGTGAGCTCTGGCACTGAGGCCTCTGCGTTATTCCCACACGGCCCCAGGCAGCGGTTAGAAGACGCGGCACTGATGTGCGTAAAGTGCGTGTCCACCCCAGCGTGCCTCGAGTGCAGCCAGTGAAGCGTGCTGGTGCAATTTGCTGTAAACGCCATGTGAGTGAGGAGTCCAGCTCGTACTTACAAAGCATGGACTATAGAGATGCCATCGCATTGGCTCATAAACCCAGATTGGCCTGCCTGCCAAAGGCCCAAAGAAGAAGAAATGCTTTTCCCTGGCCAGCCTCAGTGGGGCTCACTGCACAGCTGGGACCTTGGCCCTAAGTCCAGGCTTTCGAGATGCTGCTGCTTTGATAAATGCATCGTTTCAGTCAGCATGGCTCAGAAAGCAACGCCATGATTTGTGCATCAGTCGGTTCGATCAATCCACTCTTTGCCAAACAAATGCAGGGAATGGCTGTTCTCGCACCCACCGATCTGTTCGGAGTATGTGATACAGTTACATGACTTGCAAGCCAGCAGTGTAACCGAATGCATCCGTCTCATGATTTATTCCTCAGCTTCGTGACAGATAGCTCAGAGCCAACCTATAACTCAGTCCCATCACTTATTCATCAGCGACGCTGAACTTGGATAACTCAGGAGTAACTTCAGAATTAATTGTGTTACTTATAAAGCTGCTGACATGACTTATAAATTGCCATATGGTCCATAAATCAGGGAGACACCTGAGAAATCCATCAGATTTTTTCTCAGTCAGAAACTTGATGTGCCTTATAAATCAAGCATTTAAACAGTACCTATCTGTATGTCTGACTTGTGCTGTATGTTCACCATGTAGCCACCCCAAAATATTCAGCAGGGCTAAATAACACCTCGGAGCAGGTGGAGAGAAACATGCCGTGGAAAATAGACACGATTCCAGCTGAGGTCTGAGGGGAGCAGCTGGGGTGTATTTGTATCTGTACGCTTGGGGGTGCTGATGTTGTCTGAGTTCAAGAGCCACCTGTCTTTTATTCTCAGCTCAAACACTGACACCACTTTGGCCTTGGGCAGACAAGTCAGTCACTCAGCTTTTCGGTCTGTTACAGTGGTCTGGATTCTCTGCTGCTGAGGATTTGGCCCACTGTACAGTGAGGCTGATAATATTCACTTAGCTCACATGAGGACTGGGAGGATTCATCCTCAAAAGGGTTCCCAGACCAAGTGCTGTAGCAGACGTGGAAAGGACCAGTTCTTCCGCTAATTGAGGCCCATGCAGATACCTTGACCTACTCTGCCTGACGACCACCCATTAACCCTACTAACACCAAATATGTGCTGGTATTATCTATGCTAAGAGCAGCCAGGCCATTTACCACGCACCTTTTTGCTACTGCGCCTGCACTCTGCACCCCAATTTAATTTTTACTAAAGCCTTTCAACTTGAAACAGCTGCTGCCTGTTCATTTTAAAAACAACCCCTCTGAGAAATGTTTTCTTCTTTCCCCCAAAAGTGAATTTTCCCCAAAACTATACTGGAGGAACAATATTGAATCCCAGACCAATAGCCACGTCATGTTTGAGTATCTCATGGCGAGAAATGTGCCCCTGGGAAAGGGATATCTCCATCTTCCCAACGGAATTCACGGCAGATTTTTCTAGTACTGGAATGTCCTGACAAGAGCTGGATGGGGTATTAGAAAGAAACAAATTGTTCAATGAACCATGTTCGCTTTTTCTGTTTCCCAGGTGTTTAAGATTTAGTTATTATAAATATGTTCATTACCCATAAACTTTCAATGAGCAGCACTTGATGCAAACCAATTTCAGCCTGTGTGTGCAAACCGACTATTCATTATATTTTCATCTGGGATGTGTAATTGTCAGTCAAGTTATGTCATATTACTTCTGCTCCCCAATTGGGGGAAAGCTTTTCCAGTTCGAATACTGTGCTGGCATGAAAGGCTCACACCAGCACAGAGAAAATTCCAACATTCAGGCAAACAAAAGCCTATTGGCACAGAAGTTTCTGTGTAAAAGGGAGTCAGAAGGGGTGAGAACGTGGTGCAACTGAAAAGCGAGTCAGATTTTTCAGCAATTGTACTGAACAGTTTCCCCCATAATTTGCCAGTTCTAGTCCTTGGGGATTTAATTTCCCAATCATAAGCTATTGTGTATTAATAATTGATCTTAGATCACATTTAGAGGTTTCTACAATACAGTAGTTACAATCTGTTCTCTCCTCATGAAACCTGTGCAGAATGACTCACGCTGGTAAGTGCCAACTGCACTTTAAAAAGCAGGTCTCTAACATGCTACATTTGTTCACTAAGTGGCACACGCAAGTGGGGTGTGTGGTGTAAAGATGTCGGTGACAGTCGTTAGGAAGGGTCTGAGTACCTAATTGATGGCTGTGCCACTTGAGCAGTATGGCCAGTGCAAACTCAGAAAAACCTTTTGTATTCCTCACGGTATAACCAGCTATTCTCTCTCTCTCTCGTGTTTGTACATATAACATGGGTGTTTGCATTCATTGTGCATTCAAGATTATCCCGATAATGCAATGTTCCAATTTATGGGGCTTAACGCTCTCTGCGACGCTTGTGCATTGACCTCGTAAACGGGAGTCTGACCCCGAAGAACACATGCTCCCACGCATCAAAGTAGAATAGTTGGATTTCGAGGAACATGGTTACACTGTGACGCCATCTGTTCATGCTGTAACTTCAGTAACACTGATGTGGCTGTGGCCTCCTGATGGGCTAGGAGACTGGTATGTATCCTTTGGTTAGCCCCTGCTCTGTGCCTCATTTTCCCCATCTGTAAAGCAGAGCTAATGATTCTGCCCCTCCTTTGTGAAGTCTTTTCTTGAGACCTATGGAAGGGAAGTGCTCCGCCAGAGTTCGGTGCGGCAACGTGGATACCTGGTGGCAGAAGGGGTGCAGTGCAAGCTGTGTGGAAGGCGACACCTGTTTGTGCCCCCAGGAACTAGAGGTGCTCTAGAGGCATCTCTCTGCTTTATCAGTCTTGTGAGTTTCTCTGGCCCCATGGAATCTCCTAGGGAGCTGCACCCCACCTTCCTCCGCGGCAGGGAGCCTGGGGAACTGTGTGGATTCAGAGCAGAGATGCTGAGTGCACTTGGGGTTTTTCGCCTTCCTCTGTCGCACAGGGCATGGTTCACCTACCAGTGAATTCTCTGTATCTTAAAGTCCTTAAATCATGATTTAAGGAGGTAAATAATTCAGTCATAGGTTGGTGGCCTATTGCAGGAGTGGGTGGGTGAGGTCTTGAGGCCTGCATTTTGCAGGAGGTCAGACTAGATGATCGTACTGGTCCCTTCTGACCTTAAAGTCTATGAGTCTATAACATCAAACAACAGCAGAGTTGGAGCTACCCTAACAAACTGGAATGGAAACGCTATACGCTGAGGGGGATACATTGCAGTATTGGGCCCTTATTGATCTTCACAAGGGCAAAATCCTGAGCTGACATAAATGGGGCTTGACACAGTCACATGGGTTCAGCCTCTGGAGACCTTTGCAGATTCAGAACCGCCCAGTGCCACAAGTAGCTATCCAATCCTGCTATCAATGGGTAACAAATACACACTTAATGAGAATAATCAATACATTCACCCATCAATCAGATTTTATTCAATGTGCAGTTCGCTTACAGCCTGTTGGATCTCTGGATTTCTTAAAGCCATTCTTGTCCATTGATTCCATTCTGATTGGTTCCTTGAAATACACTGTCGTAAGGTTTTATAATCACATGTAAGAGAGGCATCTTCTATATGCTGTATGTAAACTATTACAAGCACAATGTGTTCTTATCAATCGGTTTTCATTTAGCAAACTGAATCAGTCTGTTTTCATTCTACATGGAATGAAGAGAAGAGTGTATTTAGGACACATTTTAGAAGTGTTTTTCATGGTTGTTATTAATCTGAGGCCAATTTACCATAAACTACACATGGAAATGTAAAAACTAATCAAGTAGGAACACAAGCAAAGCCATATGCGCAGGAGTGGAAATAAACAAATTAAATGAATACATTGGAGATTATTTGAATACATCAGGCAGATTTTTGAAGTCCTTTCCTAGCAAACACTGGCTGCGCAAAGCAATATCACTAATAGAATGGGAATTGTTGCAGTAAATGTTTACATTAATAGCATTGGATGGAAAAACACAACTCAAGACTAAATACCTTACATTTCTCATCCCTGAAAGCGTCGTTCTTCTCTTCCCTGTGAGAGAAAGAGCTTAGTGACAGCACTCACCCTTTCAGGCAAAATTTCTCTCTGGCTATGTCTACACTAGCAATTTAAGTCGACTTAAGGAGGCTTAAGTCAACTTAAATTAAGCTGCGTCCACCCTGGGCTTTCATTAAGTCAACTTAAAAAATTCCTTAAGTCGACTTAATGAAAGCTTAAGTTGACTTTGTTACTACCACTCCTTAAGTCGACTTAACCCTTAAATCGACTCCTTAAGTCAATTGTATTCCTGAAAGGGCAGAGAGCTCCCAGCTAAATCATGTGTGCTCAGCAATGCGTAGCACAGCAGAACTGGGTGGGAAATGAGTAACCCAAGAGTCGTGTGTGAAGCGTGATAAAGCCACCATACTAGGGCAGTGGAAAGCAGAATTCCTGAGTTCTGTTTGATGCTCTGATGCTAGTCTGTTCTGGGACACAACAATTATTTAGCCCATAAAGTCTCCAGAGTGTCCAGTACTTGGGGGTGCCCCAAGTTGCCAACAAACCTGAGGCTCCTTTGGCTTGATTCATGCTGAGCACTCATAACTTCTGCTGGAGTCAGTGGGTTCGTGGGCGCTCTTGGCTTCAATCGCTCTATTTTCAAAAGTGACCAGTGCTCCTGGAGGTTTGTTTTTGGTACTCAATATAAGACACTTGAAAGGATCACAGGTTTTGAAACGGCAGAGCATCCGAACTCTGAAATTCAAGCTTTTTAAAAAAGTGTCTAATGCTTAATACCCAAAATTAGAGGCCACTTGAGAATGTGGGCCTTAACCTCTCTCTGCCTACAGGTTCTCCACCTTGCCATGGGCACAACAAACACAATCTTCATGAAAATGTTGCAAGGGACAATTTTTCTAGCGCACGTTGAAGTCCTTGAGAGAAAGACACTGTACCATGGCAAAGTCTTCCTCCGCTGGCATCAAAAGGTGCAGGCTCAGAGTGCTGTTGAGCAGTGACGTGTTTGTCGGCTAAGGGGCTCTGTTACATCCAAAGAGTCAGCAGTGGAAGTAAATTATTTAATAATCTGTCGTGTGGTAAGGAAACACTCTTTCAACTAGAACTTTGTTTACATGTCTCTTGACTGACTGAGCTGTCAGTAGACTGTTGTGTCTCCCCATTGTGTTCACTCAACCACAAAGAACTTTTCTCTCAGCATCGCTTGAAAATATTACATTATCGCAGCTAAAAGAGTAGATTACTCAGTACACGTGGCTGTAGTTCATCTCAGCATGAGTGGTCCCAGTCAACAGACCAAACGTGCAACAGAGGAGGTCAACATTGCTATTCAACTGTGAGAAAGAGTGCTGCTAAAATTAGACAGGTAATTGCTCCATAAAACATGTTCCTCTGCCTTTCTCCTCTGGATTTCCATCCTCTAGATATTTATGTGGCCCTCCTCATCACAGTGTCGGAGCATTTCCCATGCCTCCTGTGAGGTAGGGAAACATCACCATGTTTATAGGTGGCGAAACTGAGACTTAGTGTAGATCAAATAATTTCCCGAGGTCACACAGGGAGTCTATGGCAGAGCCAGGAGACGACCCCAAGGCACGTGGGCCTTAGCGACAAGCTCTTCTTCCCTAATTCATTGATCATTTTTCTTTTGCAAATTAAAAAAAATAATTGTGGTACTCTTTTGCAAAAAGTTAGAGTTGTGTTTTGGGTGGGATTGGTTGAGTAAGTCAGTCGACATTGCTTCTGCTCCCTGATTAGATGAATGTGACTCATGGAACTGATTTTGGGATGCAAACATACTGCGTTTTGTGCAAGTAAGCAGGAGCTGGTAATGGTTTGTGGCGCCCAGACGCAAGAAGATCACAAGTACAGCTGGAGCACACCTGTCGAACGTTTCAAACTAATATTCACAGCAAACGTGTTGCATGATTCTCCCAGCTCCTGAGCACCAAGGCTGTTACAGGAAAGGGCTCATGCCTGAACCTGTTTTTGGGTAGTGGATGGGACAGCAAGACCATTCATGTCAGTGTCAGAGACTGGTCATGTTGGCTTTCTGAAGGCTCTAGGATAAAGAGGTCTGATCACGGTTCTTAGTCAAATGGAAGCCATGACACTACAGTGATCTGCAATTGTTTCTATGGGAACAGGTTGAGCTAGTTGATTAGAAACTAAGTGGAGGCGAGGGAGGGAAAGCACTGAATGGTGCTGCTGAAGTAGACATTAATTGGCATGAATCAGGCTAGGCTTCTATATAATTTGCAGCCAGCCTTAGTGCTGTCACTGGGCCTGAAATGGGGTGTAATGGGCAAGCGTTGTCACAGGAGAATACTCCAATCACCTGTTGCAACGATCACAACTCCTTGGAGGGGGAAAACACTTTGAAGAGATGATTTGCTTCGTGAGCTGGTTTTTCAAATCACCCGTAACTTCCTGCACTCTGCGATCACAAACAGCACTGGGGAGCACCCACAGATTTGTGGGAGAAAGGGGGAACTTTTTGCTTTGCTCTAGATTGCGTGGGTTGGCCCTCCTTTCAGACATGGCAAATTTGCTCTCAGCCCTGTAGATTTCTTCCAGCCACGTGAAGGGCATATGCTGTATCCTGGAATGACAATGTTCCATTGTTCGTGGTAGGCTGCATGCGCCTGACAATGAGGGGAATGCAACCAGAAACTCATAATAGTATTATCATGGCTGGAAGCCCCTGGAAATAAGAGACCCAATGACCTTTCATGGCTTCTTGGCATGAACATGATCATGGATTGCCACATGATATTTATCTTGAGCTCTTGTATAGGAGCTAAGAACTGTTAACAATACTGCTCCTAATGAAAATGCTTTTCTGAAGAGAACCCAAACATTCCCGTCTGTGACAGACGCAGAACTTTGCAGGAGATGTTTGGCACTTCCTGGCTCTGGCTAGGACAAAGAAATTGCAAAGGTAGCCTCTCCTTCGGGCTTGTGGGTTTCAAATTCCCAAGCCAGGCATAGCAAAGAAAAATGAGAACTAAAATCAAATCATCCCATTTCTGGAGCCAAAGCCTGGTTTCTGCTGCAGGTCAGGGCTGTGCTTCAGGGCCCTGCACATTTCCCCACTTAGCAGGCGATGAGAAGAAACTGCAGACATACCCTGCGTTGATGTCTTTTTCTGTGCAGGCCATATTCAAGGAGCCAAGCTGACTCCAGCAGTCTGTTGCAGTGAGAATGTTCTTGGAGGATTTGTTTCTCCATTACAGCTCCTAAACAAAGGATGCCAGCCTGCACCCCAGAAATGCTCCCAATACTGGTTTTTAGTGGAGAGCCAACAGTCAGTCTTTGCCGCCTTGTGCCAAGCGGGTGCAGTGAGTAGAGAATTCTAATTTGGAAGCATCTTCCCCATTATCTTTACTTGGGCATCAATTATTTCACAGTGTGCTGGCAGTGGGGGATCGGCCCAAATATTTTAAATATTAGGATTAAAAAGTGAAATTCTACCTGTGGGACAGCAGGGTGGTAGGTTTGGAGGTGTTTTTGTTCGGCTGGGTTATGAAGTGCAGGTCCAAGGATTGGTGCGGGCACCTGCCTACCTAAACATGCCACTTCTTTCAAAGCCAGGGCTGCCATCATGCTCTGGAAATATGCATTTCTCAGCCCTTTGTATTGAAATCCTGTGCAATTAAAAGACCTTTTTCATTTCCGTAAATGTCATTTTTTGGTGGGCAATGGATTTGAGAGCCATCTGTTTGGCTGATGAACATAAAAGCTGTGGGTATTATCTAACTGAGCTATTTACAATGGCCATTGAAATGCCAGCCATGTTCCCTGTTGTAAAGGTCAGATTCTGCACCTGCTGGCTATCAACGTTTGGCCTTGGTCCATAGTTTCTCTCCTTTCCATTCTCTCGGGCATTTCCTTTCTCCATGGACTCAGGCAAGGGGCATAAGGCATGGAAATGCTGCCCTTTGCCCCGGGCAGGAACCAGCAAAGAGACATGCAGAATGTGTACCCGCTGCATGAATGTGGTCTAAGGTTGCTCCCTGGGTTTATAGCTCAGCCTTACAAACCTGCTCCAATCCCTGTGGCCCTTGGGCCAGCCCCTCAGTTGGTGCTTGGAACAGTCTGACAAACCAAGCAGTCTGCAACCCTTCTAACAACAGGACCACACTTTTAGCTAGCCTCTGACACCACACTTGCATATTGAGCCGGCACTGTTTGTGCACGCAGCCCCAGGATGCATTCCAGCAGCCAAGGTTTCTAGTACACGTATAAAGCACTCAGAGACCTTTAGAATGGCGGAGATGCCGATACACTCAAAGATCAAAGCCAGAAGGGCCACTATGATCATCTAGTCTGACCTCCTGTATAGCACAGACCATAGAATTTAACTCACTGATAGCTGCAGGAGGAAATTGCACTTTCCTATTCCCTGTGGGAAATTCCCTGTTAGCAGCTGAAACTGGCTGGATATGAGATTAATCATTTATTCAATAAACTTCATAACTGTTTCAAATAAACAAAATGTTTTCTCTGATTCATCCACTCCTATTAAAAATAAAGAGGCAGTTGAGCTCTGTAGTTGTTCCTCTTGGCGGCTGTAAGAAATGGCACCCTTTCTTTTCTGAAACAATGTAAAATTCAACAGATTCACTGAGGTTTTAGTAGAGCAGGTGGGACATGGTTTTCCTATCCTGTGAAAATTGTCACAGGATTGTGACACATTGGGAACAATTTTCCTGTCATGATTTGGGACTAAAAGTTGAAATCTTGAAA
This sequence comes from Pelusios castaneus, assembly GCA_007922175.1. Classification (NCBI taxonomy): domain Eukaryota; kingdom Metazoa; phylum Chordata; order Testudines; family Pelomedusidae; genus Pelusios; species Pelusios castaneus. The sequence goes on along the minus strand of ML685932.1, from coordinate 638,737 downwards.
ATTTTTGGTTTGGATCAATCAAGATGGTTTATTTCAATTTAAGCTATTTCTTATTATATTTCTGCTCTAATTAGTTTACATTTCTAAATTAAAAAGAAGCTTGAACTGGAAAACTGAAATATTTGCTTATCAAAAATTTTGAATTGAGATATTCACGAGACCTAACCTTTTCCGGTGGAAAGTTTCAGTTTGGACAAACTGGCGTGTGTCACAATTCTTGACCTGTTCTAGTTGTTAGGGGGTGGGGAGGGCTACCTGCTTTACCCGATGAATCCTTGTCCATGTGCCTTTCTCATTCTTGTTAGAAAATCCCCTATCCCTGTGTAGGCCTGTAAATTTACATGGCACTTTAGAAGGAGTCAGGCACATTTCCTGCTCCAGACAGGGTACAGCTGATTGAGGTCACATGCCCGAACACATACTCAGGAGCTATATTGAATAGGAATGCTCTTAACGTTAGGCCTGTGCTTACATGCTTTGTTAAATTGGGGGCTCAGGCTGATCAATGTATTTGTCACCATTTCCCAGCCTCTTCCATATCAAAGTGCATTTTGTGTCCCCTTTAACTCTAGTTCAGTGGGGGGTGAGGTTGTGTGTGTGTGTGTGTGTGTGTGTGTGTGTGTGTGTGTGTGTGTGTGCTTCTAATAGAGTGTTGCACTGAGTCTCACTCCCACAGCTGGGGTTTCTTTGGCTCCTGGGCCCATCCTGAAAGCTTAGCTCTGTCTTGAGGGTTAGCTGCTCTGCCATTTCCGCAGCACGGAGCCCGCTTGGCAGTGTGGACGGATTCTCTCACGCATGCCATGGAGCAGCTGTCAGGATCCTCTGTGTTTTGCTGTTTCATGTTCCTAACTGAGGAGCTATAGATCAGGTTGCACAATTTACTGGCCACAGACTTTCTCTTCCCCCCTTTATTCCTATGTTCTCATTAGCTTCTACTTCACATCTTAAACTCTTGGGATTATGGTATCAGGGAGCAAGTCCTTGTTAGCAACCCAGGGCTTTCACAGAGAGGTGTGTTCTCTCGACTGTGAAATCACTGAATCCATTCATTTCCCAGCCCTCCCCCTGGGTAGAGCAGGAGGTCGTGAAGATGCTGGTGTCATAAGGATTGTTTTTTCAGTTCGGGGAAGGATGCACCGGTCTTACCAGGACAGCTGTCCTGTGGTGACATTTCCAGGGCACTGTTCTTCAGTTGGCGTACAGTTAGCCACAGCCGGCTTACAGCCTCTGTCTGAGAAGGGGGGACAACATGCCGCATGGATTAATGAGGTCCTACCAAATTTAAAAGCAGACATGAATCACAGGGACAGTAATCATGTGTTTTTCTATCTTTCAGCAAAATAAGCCAACATTCCAGCAAGCTGCTGCCAGCTTTGTACGTCAGCATTTGTAAACCTCATTGTCTTCCTCACTGTTCATAGTAGCCCCTGGGACCTGCCGCTGCACACAGGGGCTGAGACTTTCAGGAGTGAGCGACTAGTGATTCTGGAGTTATCTGAAAGCATGGCCCTAACCCCAGAGCATCAGGTTCTTTTAGATCTCCTGGTCCCAATGTCTGCGGGGGGGTCCTGAGTGTTACAGAGCTAGAGACCGGTGGGACAACTGAGAGAAAGGAGTCATGTTAGGCCTCGCTATGTCCACACTGGCAAGTTAGTTCGAATTAAGGAAGCTTAATTCGAACTGACTAAAGCCATGGCTACACTAGACTTTAATTAGTTCGAATTAAGGGCTTCCTTAATTCGACTAATAACGTCAAATAGGGAATTAGAAGTAAGGGTTAATTCGAACTATCTAGTTCGAATTAACCAATGTGGCCATGTTAATTGGAACTAATTTCTTAGTTCGAACTAACCGGCCCATTGAAATCAATGGAGATTGCTAATTGGAACTAAGCAAGTGCCATGAATAGCACTTGCTTAGTTCAAACTAATTTTTTCTAGTTGGAATTAAGCTAATTCGAACTAATTTTAGTAAATGTAGACGTATCTATGCTCTGGGTATTCTAGCTGTGACCATGACCTCTTGGGGCTGTGAGTAGCCTGGCACGGGTGACAGCGTGAGTTTGCCTTATCTTACACTGAACACCAAACCAGCTCCTTGCTGGCTCCTGATCAGGGAGCCACAAGTGATGGATAAAGATGCCTCTCGGGTTCTGCACTCACTGAGCACTGCTCAGTCAGACCCAGCATCATGGCCTGAAAATGTTGCACCAAGAATCAAACAACTTACTTCTGTTCCCTGGCTGGCTGGGCAGCACAGAGTCTGGGGCGAGGTGTCAGACATCAGTGCAGAATGTGCTTTCTCTGAATATTCTTCAGTACTTGTTTACAATTCTCCATCTCATCCAGCATTCCCGTCACAAGATCCTCTACAGGAGTCTTCCTGGGACACAAAGTCAGCCGGTTTTTCTACAGCTCCCAGAGAACACTCACAGATGTAGCCATGCTGTGTTTCCCCCACTCTGGCTGGTTATTGCTGGGCTGGTCTGTACGTCAACGTCACTGCTTTGTGGAACAGACTTCCTTTTTCTTATCAGCATCTACTAAAGTACAGCCCTGAGACCTGGCTCTGTTATGGGCTCTTCCTGCCCAGCCTGCTGCCCAACATTGCTGGCGTGGGTTGGTGAATGTTCTCAACTCCCAGAAGAAGTCCCTGAGAACTGAGGCTGCTCAGCATTGCTCAGGAAGCATGCGGTTCCTTTGCAGGAGCAGCTCCTAAATGCTGTGGGCCAGGCTAATATTTGGTGTGACTAAGGACGGCAGGAGTTACTCTAGGGCTGAGCTTGCCTTGCTCTCTATGTGGTTTTGTTTGATTGAAACTAAGAAGCCAGAGGTGGTTTGGGACCACCTTAATACACCATTTTTTTCTCAGGAGAGTGGGGTTCTAAATGGGAGTTGGAGCCAGCTCTGGGCTTTCCTATGGCAAGTCAGCATCCTGGAAACCAATCTGGCTGTGTTGTTTCTGAAAAAGAGAGCTTGGTAGCAGCACAGACAACAAATGACCCTTCCAGGCTGTTTGGAAGGGGCTGTTCTCAGCCAACCATGCTTGGCTGATATTGACTCAAATGTCAGAGGAATTTAGCACACTCCGCTGTCTAACAGTGGTGTAAGTGGATTATCTATTTCTAATTAACTCCATGTGTGGACACATTTATTCTGGAATAAGTGCTTTACTCTGAATTAGTTTAATTCACTTCCAAGCAGCATCATAATCAGATGTCTGAACTCCAGTCAGCCACAGGACATGGCACTTAGGCTCTGTCATAACTAATACCAAAAAGAAGCAATTCAGATCATGAGCAAAAAAAAAACAAACCCCTAAAGCCCCAAACCCAGCATCTGGAGAATTTCCAGCAGCTGGATTCATTTTCTGGGGTGGGTTCACCTGTAATACTTCTGCTTTATGGTTTGTTGTTATGTTTTAGATCCTGTTAATTAGGGTCTAAACCGAGTTTCAACAAAAAATTGGGTTTTTCACAAAACAAAACTTTGCACACAACGTGCCCACTGTGCACGAACAGCTTCATCTTGTTATCAACAGCTGGAACTGAAACGTTTCAGCCCAAACCTTGTTTGGTTTGGTGTGTTCACTCAAAACTCACCATTTTCCATGGAAAATTTTCATGATTTTTTTTTTCAGATTTGTTGAAATTTTCAGCAAAAACTCATCCGTCCCTCATCCCCCTTTTCCAACCACCTCTACTTTTAATGCTGGTTTCCTTTTAATTAGCTATAGCTTTTAGATGGCAGTTTGCTGGGAAAAATTTCCCCAGGACAAAAGAAACCTTATTGTTTGTTGGGCCAACGAACCACGTACATTTTCTTTCTGGGTTCTCCTGTGTCCTAGAGAGAGGAATCAGGCAGCGTGGTTCACTAGTTACTGCACATCTGGCAGTTGAGAGACGCTAGTTGTCGGTCTGACAGCAATTAAAGCGTTGCTCAAACTTTTTGTGTTTCAATTTCCCCACGTGCAAAACCGGGACAAGTCATTACCTACTTCCACTGTGGCTGTGCGGGGAATCTAGATGAAAGGTCCCACTGAAGTGTTTTATTCCTAATAGTACTACCAGCTCCTCAGTTGGAGAGAAAACGCATTGGGAAACCAAGTGACAGGATAAACACCCATCCCAGCTCTCTTGCAGGCACTTGTAATACAGAGTTTAAGAAACAGATTAGGGGGGATTTGTTGGCTCTGAGACAGAGAAGCTCTATCAGTAAATCTGATTATCAGCTCCGTGGAGCACTCAGTGATTCAAAAAGCCAAAAGGCTGATGTCATTAATACGGTGATTTCTGAGTGGCGAGGCCCTCACCTCTTTCCGCGATGCTGCCAGTTACAGAGTGCCGTGCTGTTTATTCCCTGTCAGGAACAAATCGTGTTAGACAAGAGTGTGATGTCCAACCCCTGTCCAACATGTTGCCTACAGACAGCTCAGTGATGCAGAACTCCTGGATAAGGGCGTTTTGCCTCTGGTGGTTTCTGTCGGTGCATCTGCTCCGTCCTTTCAGAAGAGGCCATTCAGGGAAAGCAGCCTAAAAAGCCAGTCTGAGGGGAGTTCCCCTGGGAAAGCCGGTTGGGGCGATGAGTTTTTCGGGCAGTTGTACTGATGCAGGCAGGGAGAAGGGAAATGCAATATGAGGCCGTGGTACTCGGTGCGGTTCGGAACACACTCATGGGCTTGATCACCGGCAGACGTTTCTTTTGGCCTCTCTTACGTGGGAAGCTATGAAGATTCGGGAGGAAATGCTACATGCTGTGTAACCGGGCGCAGCTCCCTGAGCTTGCCCCACTCTGCTGGGCACCTGTCGCCTTCCTCTCACCTCCTGTTTCGCTCTGATCTTTGGTGCAAACACGCCTGACAGCCATGATGCTCCACTGCTCCTGTAGAGTGCAACAGGCGCCTATTGCCCAGGTGGACAGTAATATAGAGAGCTAGGCCTGCACGGAGCGAGGGAACATCGCATCTTCCTCCTCTCTCCTGACAAACTGGTGCAATGCAGATGGTGGCCAAGAGGCTGGCCAGCGGCAGGGCTTCTCTTTCTTGGTACTTATACAGCGCCTCCTGCTGTGGGATCTCAGCACCTCTCCTTAGGACAAGAGGCAGGTTCATAGCCATGTCACTGGGACACGGCAGGGCTCTAACCCCAGGGAGTAAAGTTCGTTGGCCCTCTTTTGTGGCAAAGCAGCCGAATTAAGCCAGACACTGGGGCAGTGAGTTCAAGACGAAAAAGTCCCCACAAGCTGAAAGAGGGGAAGGTGACGTTTCAGATAGCAGAGTGACTCGTTTGGATTCAGAGCAAAGGCCGGTGTAAGCAGGCAGCCTCTAGCACAACGCACATCACAAGGTAAACCACTGGTGACCACTCCGCTCGTGCATCATTGGGCACTGCAATTTCACAGAGCAGCGTCAGGCCCAGGCACTCTCCAAAGCAGCAGCGTACCTAGAACTGGCCGGATGATTGCAAGAAGAAAGTAAAACCTGTAGACTGGTTTCCTCGCAGAGACATAGGTTAGAGGTTGCATTGCCAGCAGCAGCACGCAGGGATCAGATATAGACTCATAGAATCTTAGGTTGGAACGGGGACCTCATGGGGTCTAGTCCAACCCCCTGCTAAAAGCAGGACCACTCCATATCCGCCTCCATGCACGTGAATGGGCAGCACGTGCCTCACTCCACCCCGGAAGCAACTTGACAGGCGCCATCTGGGGCAGCTTTGCCTGGACCTGGTAACATACCAGGGTGGTGGCTTTTTGCTGGAGGAAAGAGCTTCCTGGACATGGGAGCTGGTGGATTTCCCCTGCTGCGCACTGTGAATGGGCATCAGCTGGCATCCGGATGGGGAGACACTTGGAGGCTGGTGTGCAGAGCTCACTCTCCAGGCTCGTGCAGCCCTCAGCGTGTCACTGGAGACTGCCAATGGTGGTCAGTCCGTCCCCGTGGGGGTGGCGTGAGTGGATGTGTGTGTCAGCCTCTGTGGGGAGCTGGCCTGAAACCCCCAGCTTACGGTCTGCCTACGGTAAGAAAGCCACACGCTCCGGGCAGCACGCTCTGTGCAGAGTTCTTAGCACCAAGGCAATCTCCGGGTTTATATTTCTGGCCCTTGGGGTCTGCCAGCCGGCATCCCTTTGGGGTGTTAGACTGAGAGAGCTATGACGCCTTTCACTCGGCGCAGAGAGGGCCACATGACACCACTCAGTCATTAACGCATCCACACGGACTGGCCAGAGGCAAACCAGATTTCAAAGGCAACTGTGAAGTCATGTGCCAGCCTACAATCACATTACCTGTCCATTTTGTTCCCCTTTTCCCTGCCTTTCATCTGCTCCTCATCCTTTTCAGCTGCAAGCACCTGTGCCTTCTTGTAAGTCTCCAAAGACAAGCTGGCACGTGCCGGGTGTAACTGTAGCGTATATAATAACACTAGCTAATTCCACTACACCGGGACTTCTTGCTAACGCTCCCTCGTACCGCAAGAAGTGTGGAAAGAAGGAGCAAACCATGTCAGAAATCATGTTCCAGGCAGTGCTGCAAGGTGTGTTAGATGTGATGACTCAGCATTGTGCATGATAATGAGAGAGGCAATTGAAGGCGCGCATCTAATACGCCCCAAGCTCAGCGGGCTGGCTGGCGTTCCTGGTGGAAGATGAATATTCCTCTCTTCTCTGCTGCCGTGGAATCTGTGAAATGCCATCAGCACATCTTCAGAGCTTGTACTGAGTGCTGAGTAGAGCTAGTCAATTATGTTTGGTCCAGGTCCAAATTGCTTGGCTTAAGGTACAGTGAAAGTTCAGACTCCAGGGACAATAATAAAAAATAACAATAATGCTAATAAGTAAATGAAAAATTGTCAGGGTCCATTCAAAAGCGTCTGGCGGTCCAGGTTTGGCCCGCAGTCTGCCTATTGAGTACCCCGTCCGAGCGAGTATTAATTGGGCTGCTATTAGCCAATGGATAGATGTTGTTTTTTAGCCTCTTCCTAATGAATGATGCTTAAATGCAAATAAGGAGACATTATTTATGTGCCAGTGGCTGATGAATTATTCATTGGGGAGAAAATCGCCTGGGACCAGCCAAAGAAAAGCACAATAAGCAATTAAGTGCTTTCATCACTCCTGCTTGCACCTCATTAGTCTGTATTCATTTAATCAATACTTTCCCCCAGGAATGTATTTGTTGCAGAAAGCTGTCAGAGGGCACAAGACCTGCAACGCCCAGGATAATGCATGCTAATATTTCCAGGAGGGCAGAGGACACTGCAGCGGAGGCTGCCCCTGTTTTGACCTCTGTGGTTGTGTAGGTGGAGTTTTTTGTTGGGTTTTGGGGTTTTTTGGTTTGGTTTGGTTTTCCTCCTGCAGGCTTTGGGTGCAGGAAACACACTTCTGCAAAGAAAGGGAATGTTTTTCTCTTCCAGGATCACTGACCCTGGATCTTTTCATTTCTGCAGTTAGGATCTGATTCCCAAACTGGAAAAATCCCCATTGATTTGGATCAGGCCCTTTACGCTTGATTTGGAAAGCAACGGACATGTCTAAAGCCCACAGCAATCCAAGTAGAGTTAAGCAGGGTTAAACGCTTGGTTTCGTGTTTCCTTCTCACGCTGAATCCTAACAAATGACATGACGTTTACTCAAGGCACAGTGGGGCCCACTACAGCCCTGGGCCAAATTCTCCCTACATATAAAAGAGGGCAATTGCTGTGCCATCAGAAGTAGCCCCCCATGGCTTGGAGAGCTGGGATGTCTCCTGGTGGATAGCAGGAAAGTCAGTGTAAATGACATCAGGAACATGTGGCTAAAAAGAAACGATCTTCATCTGCACTTCATGCTCCATAGCCCCCTTAAATACCATTTGCCGAAGCATTGGAATCATTCTGCTTCGCACATAACAGCAGGGAAATGCCTCTAGGGAAAGCCGGTGACCCAAAGCATTTCTGGCACATCGTGGAGGGAGAGAGTTTCAGACCGGGGGACTGCTAGAAGTCCAACTTCCTATGCTATGCAGCCCGTTACATTGCACCCGCTGACCTGGGTTTGGCTAAAGTGCCGTTCACAAAGGCAGCCGGTCTTGATCTGAAACCACCAAGAGCTGGAGGCTCCACCGCTTCCTTTGGAAAATGTGTGTCTAATCTGCATCGCTCTGGCCTCAGCCTCCAGCCATTAGCTTTTGTGCCTTTCGTCCCCTCTCCAGCTGGCTCTTCCATGCCAGGTGGGCAGCAACCTGGTCCCCAGCTAATAACTGTTCTGCTGCATGAGGGCCGCTACAGAGGCAAGCTAACACCAAGTGTGGGCAGGATGGGAGTTGGGGAGCACCACGAGATGCAGGGGTTCGGCTCATATCGACTGGCGGGGACTGTCCTGTGGACTGGAGAGAGGCCAGGATGTGTTTCTAGTTCCGGCACCGGATGGGAAGCAGGACATCTGGGTTCAATGCCTGGCTCTGTCACAGAAACCCTGGAGTGACTCTGGGCAAGTCTCTTAGGCTCCATATCTGTAAAATGGGGATAATCGTCGTCCGGCCATGCGCATCTGCACAGCCCCCAGCACAGCTGAGCTTTCATCTCGGGGAGGCATGAAGGTGTCACTGTCAGAAAGGCCTGAAAAGGCGCTTGGACCTGCCGAGCCTGACTGACATATGGGTCTGAAATATGGACCTTCCTCTTCAGGCTAATCAGGGCATAGGCAATAAAGTCTACATTTTTTAATTGCCAATAGTTTTTGAAGATTAACACATCTCATGATCTGATTAAACACCGACAATCAACTGAAAAGGAATTTTTAATACAATTTACATGGAAACAGTTGGCCGTAAGTGTAACCATTAGTTTGTTGTGAGATTTCCTTGTGTTCAGAGAGCTGCAAACATCCTTGCAAAGAAAAAGAAAAAAAATCAACATGATAATTACGGGAATAAACTCCCTACCTTCGGCACCTGGGACATGAGCCTACACTTTCTGCACATGCTTAACCTCACCGAGGCTATTCACATGCTTAACATTAGGCATTAGCTGGATGGAGGCTTTAAATATTAATCTGCACAATTATTGATTTGATCCTTTTTTAAACCAACAGAGAGCTACAGAAAACTTTTTTATATAAGCACTACATTTTGACAAATGATTTTTGCTATCTTTTTAGCAAATTGTTTCACTTTTTAGTGCAAAATCCTCAGAGCTCTGGGAAAATAAAGAAACCACTGGAACTGCAGAAATGTGTATGGAAATTAAAGAGACTATGTTTCTTTTAATCGAGAGAAGACCAACCTCTCCCCCACACTCCCTCCCCCCACCAAACCTTAGAATTTCTGAGCTAGAAAACTCATGTAGTTTGGAGGCAAATCATGAATGCTCCAAAATCAGTGCTTTTCCCAGTTCGATTGGGCCAAGACACAAACAAATGTTTCCAGAAACTGCACATTCAACTCCAGAAGTCATTAGCTTGGTAGTAAAAGCCATTATTTGCTCCCTTCACAATTTTACATATTTTATTAGTTTTAATCAAGTGCAGAAAAATGCCAAAGGAATTTAATGTAGCGTAGTCATTAGGGAGAGGAAGTTAGAACAGAGCGACATGAACACAGAGAAGAAAGTGTGATTAGGGCAAATATCGGCCTTTCCTGGCTGTTTAAATCCTAAACCCTTTTCATGTCATGGTTCATAAACTGGAAATATGTAAGTGATGCTCTTAGCCCTCAGGGAAGCCAGTAATGCCTGCTTGGCATGGAGCTAGGCAGTGTGCAGGGAAGGCTGGTTCCTTAGCTGAGCATAGCTCAACCCACCAGTTCACCAGTCAGCACTCCCAGTGGGAATTAGAGGACACTGGGACTTGGAAAGGGGACATGGCATGGAGGCCAGTCTGTCTCCTAGGAGGAGGATAGGATCTCGGGCACTGGGAGGCACGCAGGCTCTTGGTGGGACAGGAGGAGGGTAGGTCCAGTTTGCAGGAAGCAGGTGTAGGCTGATGGAAGGGTTCTGGCTGTGTTTCTCTGCGTGGCACAGATGTGTCTCTCTTACTAGAGACAGAGAAAGATGGGGCTTGGATATCATGGGGCTACACCCTGAGGGAATGAAGATCAGTACCCACCCTCTGTGTTCTCGAGTGCTTCTGAACCCCTATTTAGACTCCAGAAAGCAACTAGCCCAAACCAGTATCCGTGTTTGATAATAACAAATGGGGCTCGAAACCCCCGGGGAAGGAAACCAGTGCGCCTGATAGGGTTATTTTAATCGGATAACGTGCGTGTTGGAAAGGCAGCGCTATGCAGGAAATTCGTTTCAAATTATGCAGCTACAAGTCACACAACAGGCTGTTGGTAACACGGTGTCATTTAGTGAGACGAAGAATACAGTGTCAGGGGCTCAGACAAGGTGGTCAAGACATGATATAAATACACAGAGAAGGAAGGCAGCATGGCCTAGTAGATAGAGCCTGCGGGACATGTGGGTTCTGTTCCCAGCTCTTTCACTGCTTTGCTGTATGACCCTGGGCGAGTCGTTTCCCCTCAGTCCCCTTGTGCCCTTCACCTGACTTGTCTAATAAGATTATAAACTCTCTGAGGCTGGGTGTCTGTATTTACACAGCACCGAGGAAAAAGCTGCTCAGCAGTATTAAGGCCTCCTGAAAATACCAAGATAGACAGGATCCATGTTAGAGGCCCCATTTCCCTTTCAGTTGCGTGGTGCAGTCCAGGACAGCAAGACCCTATCCACAGTGATAGAACAGTCCACACCGTGACCTATTTCTGATGATCACCCAACACCTTTCCGGAGAAGCTGTACGTGGCGGTGGTTTTCCTGCCTGGGTCCACTGGAGAAGCACACTCAGTGTGGACCCAGCTTTGTTTTGAGCAGCACCGCTAACAGATTCCCTGCTAGAACAACACCTTCGCGGCAGCAAGGCGCTTCGCCTGCTTGCAATGCAGGCTGGGTGCAGCGTGTGTTACGATTGCGTTCAGCTGTAGCTGTTAGAAGATGGATACTTGCAATGGCTCTGCAAGACACTGAGGAGACATTTACCACGCCAGTGCTAGGTGCTGGGAGAGGAGAGGGGCCAGAAGTCTCCACCATGGAAACCTATAGCTGATGACGATACTATTCCTACCACAGAGCAAAGCAAACATGAGATCCAGATTTAGGGTCTGATCCAATGGCCTCTGGAGAGCTATGTTTTCCAGTATGCAGTCATTATAGGCACTGATCAATGTCTCTTGTCTGTGCTTTTAAAGGGGTGATCATGAAAACCTGAAGGGCAATGATCCAGTCACACAACGTATCAAATAAATGGCCTTTGTTGCAAATTAAATCCATAGAAACTTTTTTTGGTCCATTGATATGAATAGGTTTCTTCCCTGGTGGATGCTATTACCCTGCATAACAAATACCCTTGGCTGGATATTTTGTCAGGGTGCTTTGCTTTAGAGCTGCATATTGCCTTTCTCTGCTTCCCTCTCGTACGCTGCACCACTTTTCACAATGTGTAAGTGTCAGACACGGCACCTCACTTTGCTGGTTTATAAATGATTTTTCCCTAGATTCCCCACGCCATACTCAAGCCAAACAAGTGTTTAGCTTTGTTTGTTTTACCTCTTTCATCTCCCCACTTCCCCTCCAATTTTCTTTCCCCTTCCTCTGACATGATGCTGTGACTGGCTGCTCCCCAAATCCAGTCTGGTGTGCCACTATGACCCTCGAACCTCACTCCTGAAACGCAATTCACCCCGCCCTGCCAGGTGATCACTCACTCCTGAGTCAGTCCACACCAGCCACCAGCGTGTCATTGGTCCCAGGCAGGGGGTGTAAATCCACTAGCCACACAGGCGTCAGTCTCAAAGTGAGCACCCGCTAGCCTCATATACTACACCGGGAGCCACTGTTTTACAGGGAGTGGGACCCACCTCCAATCACCCTAATCTCAAATCCGTCCACTTAACAAAGAAGTGGATTGTGCCCAGCCACCCTCTAAAGACCACACAGAACTGGAACTTATGTAAATTCAACTCAGTTGCCTTGGGGTTAAACAGGGACTATGGATTTTATTCTCATTACAACAGCTGATTTGACCTCACCTTCCTCTATGTGCTGTTCCCCAGTGTTTGAATCCTAACACCTATTTTGATTTGCTGTAACAGCCTGACCTGATCCTATGTCAAACACTCCCCTGCATTTCATTTCCTCCCATTGTGTAAATTTCCCATCTTCAAAGCGTCGGATGAAGTGGGATTTTCTCCCACGAAAGCTCATGCGATAAATAAATGTATTAGTATTTAAAAGTGCCACAGGACTCCTTGTTTGTTTGACTAGTTCATTGATCAGAGTATGATTTCAAGTGAGAAAAGAGCCGATCAAGGCAGAATTGTACTATAAATGAGTCAGGAGTGACCACTATCAAATAAAAGGTATAAACCACATACTAGTCTAACATCTCTACCTAAACTGACCTCATAGTCCAAGATTATGCGCAAGGTGTTCGGCTATTCGGTGTTTTACAGCCATTCTCTGCCTATTGCAAGGCAGGGCCCAGATCTTGCTTGAAGCTGGTTGCAAGACAGAGTCTTCCAGGCGAAAGCTTGCAGCTTCTCCCTCAAACAGTCTGTGTCTTTGTATTTTACACTCCTGACTGTCACCCCCCTCTGTGCTGCTGCTGTGTCATTCTCTTCACTTCTACCTGAGGCAGGCAGGGCATCTGCATTCCCTTTGTCATGTAATTCTCCAGCCTCTGTGCTAGAGACTGTCCTGAGTGCCTGAACCCTGTAACATGCGTCACACCTGTACACACGTGTTGCTGTAGGAAACAGGGCATCACAGCAATTCTGTAGAATATGTTGTGAACATTCACAAAGGAACCTGGTAGAGCGTATTTGGCGTCAAATCACACAATTACTTTGCAAAACTTAACCGAGAAGTTACACAGATCATGCCCTAGGGATGCACGGATCTGCTTCCTGTCGCAGATGGTACTTGTGGTACAGTAAATATTGAATGAATGAATGAATGAATGAATGAATGAATGAATGAATGAATGA
>ML685932.1:536462-625710 GCA_007922175.1 Pelusios castaneus | reverse complement strand
TGAATGAATGAATGAATGAATGAATGAATGAATGAATGAATGAATGAAAGCTGCGGATTTCTCTGCTGGTGCGATTAGTGAAGAAGCCGGCTCCCACTTCCACTACAGGTGCCATGGCCATGCTGGTCTGAAAGTAGTAGATCACGTTTCAACTCCTGCCCCTGGGTCATCTCTGCACTTCTGCTGCTCCCTTCTAGTCCCTTCTGCAATCTGCTGTTTTCCCTGCCACATGCACGGTCTTTCTATGGTTCTTTCTGATGCCTCAGAGATAGAGGGCCATAAAGATTTCGGTACCTGGTAAGGATGAAAATGCTTCAGATTCTTTGACAAAATCCCTCTTTCAGCGATTGGTTTCTCTGCTTTTCGTGAGTGTCACCACCAGCGCCGTCAACGTTCTCTGTTCATCTCTGCCTCCCCTACAGAGAAGTCAGCAAAGATCTCTGACTGCACACGCTGATGCCTGGTCTCCAAAACAAACCGATTCCCCAAACTCCCACTGAAGTCAGCAGCCCTGCGGGTCCATGCCAGCACATGGAGGAGCCCTGCTTGGCTGGCAGAGTGAGCATCTTTATCAGCACAGGGCAGAAAGGGGTTTAGCATACGCCACAGCGGACACTGTTCCAGGCCTGCCCTGCACGTTAATTCAGAGACTGGCCTGATAGGCAGGTCAGCTGGGCTCAGTCTCTGTTTTGCCACAAACGCCTTGTGTGACCGTGGGCAAGTCACGTAGGGTGTCTCCATCGCACTGTGTGTGGGATCCAGGTCGGGGGCTCAGAGACCACGCTGCACTGTGAACCCCCGTGTACATTACTACACCCAGTTCTCAGAACTCTGCTCACCCCCATATTGCACTCGGCTGACCCTCTCAGCCCAGTCTGGAGCCTGAGCTGCATCCGCACTGCGAAAGGACAGGGGACGCAGGCTCTGCCCCCCACCTATGCTAGAACGAGGGCGCTGTGTGCTTGCCGACCGCCCGATTTGTGTGTCGATAAAAGCAGGGCTCGGGTTCCCTGCAAACGCAGAGCCCAGGCATGGTGTGCAGTGTAGACGTAACCTATCTCTCTGTACCTTCGCTGCCCATCTGTCGAACCAGCTGATACGTGAGCTGTGGTGGATCTGTCAATGCTGGGAGGTGCTGAGACAGGCTGGAGGCGGTACCGAGACAGATAGAAGTAGTTATATTACAAGAGCCCCTAATTCTACCACCCGAGATCACCATTATAGCACTTGAGATGGAATTAAAATTAGAGACCAAACAGCCATTTGGTTCAGCCTCTCTCACTTCATGTTGTGGCCTTTCCATTACCGCAGAGAAAGAGTTGTAAATATGCTTCCTCCACCACTTGCTGAATGCAGGAAACTCCTGGTTGGCTGTGTGACTCACTCGCTATCACAGCTCCAAACATAAGGATGGCAAACCTCTAACTTTGCAGTTTTTGGGCCAAGACTTGATGTATAGTTCAAAGACATAGAGCACGTTGCCAGCGAAATAAAATATTTAGTGTCACTATTAGACACGTGTCTGTTTTGTTCTCATGTCTTGTGAACAGCATCTCTAATGCTCACTTTTTGCCAGCTTCCTCTCCACCCTGTAATTTGGTGTCTAGCAGATTGTAACTAAAACAACAGAAGCTGCTGAATTATTAAACAGTTTGTTAATTTGAAGAAAAAAGAGACAACAGTTTTTGCAGGGTGTGATGATAAGTGATGGGTGAATGCCAGGCGGCTTTCACAGAGCATGGAAGATCATCCCAGGCCCCTGCGAAGGCTGGCGTGGACGTTTGGCCAGAGCGTCTGGCTTTACCTAGGCTCTGGATACTTTATTTTCCTGCAGAGAGCCATGGGCAGCGGATGTATTTGCTGCCCTTTGTTGCTCAGACAGGGCTCTCAGCAGAGCATCTGGATAAAATGATTGATTTTAATATGTCTGATGAGAAAACGTTAACTTGCTCCACGCAACTTCCCTTTCAGCTGCACACAGGCAAGCTCATCTTAAAGTCACTACCAGCGTGTGGTTATGGAAGACCATAATCAATTAGCAATCTTGTCAAGCTGAAATCTGTGAGGGGAACGAGCCCCATGATTACAACGCTTCTCCTCAGCCTCTCCTGGTGCAATGGCCTTCAAATGAGACTCAGAGGCAGGTGCTGCTGAGGGTGGATGGGATGTAAGGATCAGAGAAGCACCTGGGCGTGATTGGCATCCCCTCCAAACCCTCCTATTACTTTCTTAGCAATGCTGCAGCTCTTTATAGCTGGCTCCCTCACTCATTCTGATGGTGACATTTTGAGAGCCGAGTGATGGGGGAGCTGCGTGTAGAATCCCATTGTCTCCTTGCAGCCAGATTGGAGAAAAAATGAGGCAGGTTGGATCATGATCCTCTGGGGTACAACCCACCCTTGTGTGCCGTGTGCCCATGACAGATGGAACCTGCCTCTCTTTGGAGGGACATATCTGCTATGCCAGGAGGACTGGAAGCAAGTCACACTGTATCTCTAGCACAGTGACAATGCCATTATACCAGCCATGGTGTCTCCTTCCATGGATTTGGCTCAGCAAGGATGTTAGCACAGTGGGCCAGCCAAGACAATGGCCAATGTGACAAGGAGTTGCTAAAATAAATGTGTAAAAATTATGAGCACACTTTGCCCTTGACAGACAGCTCCTAATATGAATTCCCTGGCAGACATTTAGTGCTACTCATAATTCAAATGTGGTTTCAACTCCATGACATAGATGCTTTCTCAGCATTTTAAATTCCGGTCGCCTGTGTTTCTTGGCACTTGCCAGTTCAATGAATCCTTTTTTCAAATATTGCTGTGTGTTTGGGCTGCCTTGAAGTCAAAGCTCTCCTGGGGGCTAAAGAGAGAGAGAAAGAGTACTTTGAAATGGTTTGTAAAGGCCCCCTTTGAAAAGTAATTGTTAACACCTGTGGTAATATCCATTAGAGAACAGTACACAAGAGGTAATTAGCCCTGAATGGTGTCATGTTGCCCGTAATATGGACAGTCCTGTTTCTGGTAAGTGAAAGCTACAATCAAGACAATAGAAATGAGATTTATATCCAGAGGATTCTGTGTTTCCTTTTCTATCAAGACTCAAATGGTGTAATGCCTTCAAGAAATGGATCTATAACTAAGGACCCCGAGGGCAGATGGGATGAGATGGCACTTAGTATAACTCCATCTGAGTTTATTTTTATATAATCATATACAGCTATGAGAGAATTATACCCACCCCTTACCGACTAGATAGACATTTCTGACTGTGCAGCTACGGAGTAGATTGCACCTCTCTGGCCATTTTCATATGTTGCTTCTAATCTCGGGGGAGGAGAGTTTGTGGGAGGTGCCCTATATTCTTACAGGTCTGTCCAGCAGGTATCATGACAGAGCGCTGGCCCGATCTGAGGCCTCTGTGCCCTACAGAAATGCAGTTGTTCCAAAGAATACATGGCTGTGCACTCCTGCTTTCTTTTGTGTAGTGATGTTCGTATAAATGACACCCTCCCATAGCTTACAGCAAAATACTACAAGCCTGCTGTCAGCATCTGAAATTTAGGATAGAGAACAGTGACTGAATGAAAGCATTGGGTCTACAGCAAGATCTATCTTAGAGCGGGCTGGCATGCCTGTGTATGGCACCTGATATGCACCCAGTCTTATCAATGGGAAATGTTCAACCATTCTGACCTGAAGACCAGCTCTGTGTGGCCCAAAAGCTTGTCTCTCTCCCCAGCAGAAGCTGGACCAATAAGAGATACCTTGTGTCTCAGAAATTCTGAGTCAGGTAACCCCCCATCATGAGTTTGACTACAAAGTCATGTGATTTCTTTTTTTAAATACATTTGGGTTCATGTTATTGGCATTCTGGTTTCTGATCCATTAGGGCATACTCAGGTCACAGGCTCAAACGTTCCTCGGAACCAGAAGGCTAAAAATTCACTTTTTTAACAATGCAGGTGGTGAAGCGTTCTGTAGCCAACAGAAACTATGTTTAGGGAAACAACATAAATTTCCCAGTTGGAATTTAGCCGGAGTGTCCTGGTTATGAGCTCTTCTCCCATGAAAAACATTGTCAAGTGCCATAAGTTGTCAAAAAGTCTGCCCTATATTTCATCGGGAAGCCTGCATAAGAGCAGAATGCACCCACCCCTGCTTCCACTAGACACCCGAAGTCTCTGTCTTTGGGTCCTTTAGGCAACGTTCATCCAGCTCGCCCCACCACGGGCGTGTACCTGAACTGAGTGAGGTGTGTGGCCTTCACTGCAGTAAAGAGACATGCTGGCTTTATACTGAGGGGACTTTTATACTGGTTGTGGTTTGGGGCTGACCCCTGGAGGTGTCCACTGTGGTCTGAAAAGCTAAATAAAGCTCTCAGCTCCTTGCAAGCTATGCACCATCCCTGGCAGAGTTGGGCCCTTCACATCTGCCCCTGATCCTCCACAGAACATTAGGCTGAGGAGAGCCCTTGTTCCAGTCAACCTCTAATGCACCTGTTTTACGTATCATACTGCGGCAAGGCCACCATCCCGGCTTCTCACGTCTTCTTTGCTTGGCTGTTTGCACATGGCAAGGTCACCCTGCTGTTTTCTCAGCTGTGCCTTGCAGAGTGATGTCCCCTGGTCTGTGACTGACCGCGTGGTGTCCCTTTGTTGCAGAGTTTCTCTTGTCTCTGATACAGGAGAGTGCGTTGCAATAGATGTAATTTCTGCGTCGGGAAAGGACATAGATGGATGAGAGCTGCCACTCTGGCAATGCATTTCTCTGATCGGTTCAGAGATGGCCTTCGCAGGAGTCTAGTTACAGGACTGGCTAATCGCAGGCACTAAATGGGCTGGCTAGTTCAAACACTTTTTCACTGTCTCCCATCGGCATATCTGTTTCGGGTCAGACACTACGGCAGGGCACCGCATTACATGGATCGTTGTAACTCTATCCGATGGGAAATTAAGTGGCTCACACAACATAGCCTGGTCCCAAGCCTGCGCTGTGAGATAACGCTACAGCTACGCAATACACTAAGTGGTGTCCATAGGGGTCTGTCCCAGCTTTAAGACCTGGCAAACTGAAGAAGGCAGGTGCTCGCGTGAGAATGATATTTCTCCACTTGTGAGCATCTTGCCAGCATGATATTTCCCAAGCCCTGTTCTCTAGGCTGTTGCTTGCACCCACCCTCTCTTGCCAGCCAGTGATTACCCCCAAGAGCTGTCCAACGCCTTGACTGGGCGACTTAACTGAAGCCTACATGCTGGCAGAGTTAGGGAGCTCACATGGCCGCCGCACCAATGAGCAGTAGTTTCCGAAGCAGTCAGCACAAGGATGTTCCCCCCATGCATGTGTGTGTTGTGTGGAAGGAAGCAGGAGGCTGAGATCCTTTAATTGCATCTGTTGCTGATGTTATTGGATCCATTTTAAATGGTGAAAAATGCACCCAGACATCACAGCAGACCTGTCAACATGAGCAATAAACCAGTAAGGGGCACATGCCCAGACCATCTTGGGACAATAATTGTTCTAGGCCTCATTATTTTTACTTTCTCTCACGGATAAGCTGCACCTCAGGCTGCAAATAACCTGCAATGCTCAAAGGAAAACTAACTAGCAGCTTTAGAGACATCAAATGAGCTGGAACTCATGTCTCCAGCAGAAATAACCACTCTGATCCCAGCTCCATGAGTCAGCTTTTCTAAGCAATGCACAGCTATCCGAGTGACAGGAACCTGGAGTGGGGTTTGGGTTTGGTTTTTGGAAGGAGGAAGGATGGCAGCAAGACATCCCACAAAAGGAGAAGAGAAGGGAGGATGCAATATATTGGCTCAGACCCATTCACGGTACAACTAACTGACACCAGGAGAGTACCTGGCTCACTTAGTTTGGATCAAGAAATATTTATGTGACTAGTGACTGCAAACAGGGGTGATAGTGCCCATTCTATCCCCACACAGAAAGCTGAAGAGAGGTGATTTGCCCAAGCTCACCAGATATTTGACTAGTCACCTGACTCCCATCTTGGGGTGCTCTCTGCAGGACCTCACTGTCTCCTGGGAGCTTTACTACTCTCACTGAGCATGCCAGCTCTTAAAAACACACGCTAGTAAATCATTTGTGTGCAAAGAAGCCTCCTGGCTTATGTGTAATGTTAAGCAGCCTCGGGCTAAAAGCAGATGCTGTGCTGTGGGCGTCGTTACAATCCATCCCTCCATTCCTGGTTGCCATGATATTAGTGACGACAGCTGCAGCACAATCCCTTTTGGGGTGTGCAGGTAGAACCTCACCTTCTCCCTCGCGTTGAACTGAAAGGAAACGGAAGGCTGGCAGAGAGCAGCTTCCCGGAATACTCATTAGCTATCCTTCCACACGTGCGCCTCCCCTGGAACTGCTTCTCTTACTAGATTTAAACCACTGTTCAATCTTTACACTCTTCTCTATGAAACAATGAACCCGAAGGCCCCTGTTAGAGACAGCAGGACAACTGAAGAGGCGAAGGGATAGGCCCTCAGGAAAAGGCATTCACCTGTGCCCGTCTTCTTCCCATTACCCGTCCATCCTGCAGCTTGCGATGAGGGCCAAATCAAATGCAGACAGCTAGGGACAAAGAATGCATACTTGCTCATGTGGGAACAGCTAAGCACAGAGTCAGCGTGCACAGGTTTGGGGGCCTTATTTTATTTATTATACTTCAGGCATGTCCAGCAGCCCCAGTCAGAGACTAGACTGTTTAGTGGGGTATTGTGCTCTATACCCAGCAAAGTATTGGGCAAATACAACTCTAACCTGTTGTGGAGTATTAGCAAAGCCCCCCAAGAAAAGACATCTCATCTGAGACGCGGCCAGAAAAGAAGCTAAGAATGCATCACCGCGAGTCACTTTCCAGGTGCATTTAGTTTCTCTTCTCCGACTTGGAGTGTGTGCAAAGACTGCTGGCATCAATCTGTGTCCATTCACGTCAACACCAGGCTTACAGCGAGTGGGGCAGAATAAGTGACCCACCCCTTACTGTAATCTTCATTAGGTGTTACAGAACAGAGGACATTGTTCCTCTTCCACAGTCTTAGGCATTCACGGCATCCAAGTCCAGAAAGGCCCACTCACTCATCTTGCCTGACCCACTGGACAATGCCTACACTAGCAATTTAGGTCGACTTAAGAATGCTTAAGTCGACCTAAATTACTCCATGTCCACACCGGGCTTTCAGGAAGTTGACTTAAGGGCGTCCTTACGTCAACTTCATAACTACCACCTGTTAGGTCAACTTAAGGTCTAAGTCGACCTTATTACATAGACCTAAAACCAGTGTGGGTGCCCTAGGTCAACTTAATTACCTAAGTCGACCTAGGGCTCGGGGAGCTGCAGCTGGGGGACAAGGGATCCCCGCGGACTCCCCTGGACAAAGGAGCCGCCCGACTCCCCAGCCGAGGGGAGTCCTAGGGGCTCCCCTGGACAAGGGAGCCGCCGTGGCTCCGTGGATAGGGGAGCCCCAGGGAAGAGAGTGGCTGGCACTCCTCAGACAGGGGAACCTCTGGGGCTCCCCTGTTCTGGGAGCCTCTGGCAGCTGTCTTCTCCAGGGCTCACCTGTTGGGGGGGGGGGGCTCCTGGGACAGGGAAGCCCCAGCAGCCGGCTTCTCCGGAGCTGAGGCTCCCCTGAGCCACAGCTCTGGGTCAACCTAACGACTCCCTCTGTGGATACAGACAGTCGAATTAGATCGTCTAGTATAGAGGTTCTAAGTTGATTTAACAAGGTCAGGGTTTTTAGGTGTAGACAGACCCTAGGAGTTCAGACAGTTGAGTTACCTCTATATTGTGCTCAACAGCTCATGTCTGACTCATACACAATTATAAGCCAGACAAAGGAAGAGAACGGTTTACTAATCTCTCTGTCTACTACTGTTGGGAGAAAGAATAGAGTTGGAAAGCTTTGCAAATCTCCCAGCTTGGTGACCATGTTAGAATCTTTTTAAATAAAAGGCAATAAAGATAATATTTTGAAAAGCTGAAATGTACAATTGCTTGAGAGATGGTCTGTGAGGGACTCGAGAGAGACGAGTCGGACACTCAGGATTTCAGGGCTGTGTGCCAGGGGGGAAAATGTTTGGTTTTGTGTGGCTGAGATTGACTCAGCTCAGTCTCTTAATGTATGCTGTGTTGTGCTAATCACCATTTCAGAGAAGCTCAGCTGCAACTCAAAGCCTCCTGCATTCACAATGTGGTCTCAATGCAGGCAAAGAGTACTTAGAAGTTACATTTCATTCAGAACTGCTGCCCCCAAATAACATTATACCAAAAAGATGCAAATGAACTGTAGTTTCTTTTCATTTCCCCCTCTTTAGCTGCCGTTATTCTGTCACCAGTGGATTTATGTAGATTGGCTGCAGGTATTAATTGCTGTTTGCAAACACAGCACTGTTATTTCCCGGCAGTAAAAATGCATTTCCATTTTATATCCAAATCTAAACCCCCACAGAAAAGTTATTGCCATGTGTGTTTGATTCCCACTACATCTTAATCTGCACTTAGAAAAGAAAGAACTAAACACATTTGTTTTACTTTAAACACTTCGTAAAATATAGCAATGCAAGAGGAGAACCGAAACGTGAAATGCTTGTGAAGACAGACAAGGAACAGAGGCTTGGTTTGACTCTGAGGCTGCAAGTGAATGTAAGGGAATAATTATCACACCATGACGGGATAAAGTCTCAAAAACCGTGCTGCTAAATTCCCATCCTTAAATCTTAGCTGGCTGGACTGGGGTGGTTTTCTCTTGTGCTAACAGAGATTTGATGCAGTTCTTACTTTATTTTTAAAAAAACCCCAACACTGAATTCAATCTTGCACATGTTCTAGTTCTTAATAAACCAAATCTAGTAATTTAAAATAAATACCTTTAATCACTGCAAATTCAATTTATCTGCAGACCGCCAGAAATGTTCTCTTGACAGATATATAACTGCCCACCCCGATAAGAGTCCTAGCCAGACTTTCAGATGATGAAAGGTTGAAAAGATCGGGACAGCTTGGTTTAGCGAGGTGACAAATAAAACGAGAAGTGACTTGAGTATCCCAAAGAGTGAGTGCTATAGCGTAGATCTCCCCTCGGTCACAAGACAAGATCAAGAATGGAAACGAATGGCAAATTCTTTCTTACATAGTGCACAGTGGAACTCCGTGCCCCAAGATATCGCTGACACCAAAAATTTAGGCTTTACGAAAGGATCCACATGGCTAATGAGAACATTCATAGTCCCTTCAGAGAGGTAAAATGCTGAGAAGGACCGGAACCCTCAGGCATCAGGGCATAACCCAGCTGCTGATGGAGGTCAGGAAAAAACTTCCCTGGAGGCAGATCATTCCATTACATCTTTCTCCCACTGAAGCAGGTGGTGTTGGAAACTGTTCTAATGGCAGTCCCTATGTCCCCCCGCATTCACCTGGAGACTGGACACAAGCATTGGTCGGCAGCCTCCAATGATGGAAACTGTTGCCCGTATTGAAATCTGGTCCTTGAGATCCCAGGCATGAGGCATGACACTGACTGGATTCCTCAGGGTTTGCTGTAGTTCAAACAAGTTGCTTGATGCACAATATTTGCCCTGCTGGGTGTTTTGGGCTCCTCTCCTTTGGGTTCTGGCTGTAGGAGGTCCAGAGTCATGCAGGACTGAAGGGGCAAAACACCGCTAGCGAGGAGATGGAATATTTCCTCTGTACAAGGTCAGGTTTGAGTGGATTTAGCAATGGCAGTTCCCTTTGGTCACTCCTCACTCACATCAGCCCCCACCTCAGCCACTCTTTCCACTCGGTAGCTACAGCGAAGAACAGGGCTCAGATGAGGACAATCCCAATGAGATTCCACTAACCTCAGTGGTTACATTACACCGGCCTTGAAAGACATCATCCTGTTGTGGGCATCAGAGCTTTCATCATCTCCCTGTGTTTCTCCAAGCGGATATCACGGAACTTCTCCATTTCTGGAGACCCTGGTCCATGGTACAAAGGGCCCCCTAATGCTTACCAGCAGCATCTCCGAAAGGGAGGAGTGGCTTCGTAGGAGCCCTCGCTGCTACAGTGTCTGTGGCTACAAAGAGTTGGTTTATTCCATTTTCTGGCCTACCCAGAGTCTTTGGCAGGGGGATGAAATAGGCTGCCAATCACTGGGGTGAGTAATATGGTACAATGCAAGCTGCAGCCAGAGACATGATTTAGCAGAGGAAAAGCAGACTAGCTAGCAAGCACTTCCCCCTCTAACAAGCTGCTCTGATGCGAGTGTGGTCAATGGCAGTGCTGGATTCTCAACTCGCACTAGCCAGAGAGAAACGGTTGGGGAGATGCCAGATGCACTGTGTGAAGCACAGCTGCAAGATGTGTCTGTGAACATGCTCTGGATTGCTCACTGCCACTTCACCCCTGTGCCCTTTGCATTTGCCTTCCAGAGCTGACTGAAAGCATGGGAGGTTTGAAAACTTTCATAAACTTTATGAATTCTTACAAAAAAGAAGCAAAAAATGGTTGAAGAAATGCTTGCCTCCATTTTTAGATGTGCCAGCTATGGCAATTGCCTGCAGTATCCCCGAGAAAAGCCTTAGCATATTAAATGCCAAGTGTGTGTGTTAATGTGGGCCAGGACTGAAGGGAACCTCTTCGAGGGGAGATAGGATATGATGTAAGGCCTGTGAGTTCAGCGGACCACACTGATGCTGTGCCAGACCAGAATAGCTGCTTGGGACACTCAGTGAAGTGGATTGGCTGGGGAGTACTGATGGAGAGCTTTGTGCAAATTCCCCACCTCCGGTTAACCTGCACTGTGAGGAGAGGGTCCTGGATGGCTTTTCTTTGCAAATCCAGCACTGCAGAAATCTCTTCCTTAATACAAAGGCTTTTCCAGCAGCAGCTCCTAAATTTAGCTCCTAAATGCCCTTGTCTCTTTTTGCAGGAAACAGGAATAAAATAAAAAACCAAGCAGAAAGAACTAAGCACCACAGCCTAAGGATGTCTGGGAAGAGGACAAGTGGGCTGGTGCAGGGGTTTTGTTGTTGAACTCTGAAGTCCCAGAGTGATCAGTTTTCTAAAGTGTCTTACCGCGACCCTGTCAAATTAGGCTATCTTGCCACTCAGTAATTAATTATTAAATTAACCCCTGCCTGAGGCAAGTGACTCCAGAATAGCATGACATATTATGGGCTGAATGTTAAAATGTGTGTGTTTTTTCTTAAGCTAGTTACACTATACAGATTTCTTGCTTTTTTCTTCTTTAGTCCCTGGTTGATCAATTATTTAATGCATTTCATCCTGGTTCAGAGCTCCCTGAAGTGGGTTGTTTTAAATTAAATACATTTCTCTTTGAATCAACTTGAGTCCCTGGGAAATTTTTAGCTCTGCAAATGAGCTGATTTGAATTTTTGAGGTGCACCTGAAACGTGGGCATGTGTTTTTGTTTTTGTTATTTCAAACCTCATTCCACTTTGTTCCATGTTCAATCTTTTCCCTGCAGCAACGGCCTAGCACTGACTTATTTGAATAATTTTAAAGAGACTGTATTAAGGGGTCCAATGTGAAACTTCCTAAGAGAATTCATGTGGGTTAACCGTCTGTAACTGAGCGTGCCAGCTTGTCTCAGCAGCTTCTAGCAACCTTTTATTATAATTGCAAGGCTAAATGATGGCCACGCTTGCACTGAAACAAAAAGAAAGGCGGTTTATCTGAAAGGCTGAGCTGGGATTTGAATACACATGTGACTGCAGGTTTCCTGCCAGCTTAAACAGAAAAATACATTTCCCCCTTGATAACATTTGTATTGCTTGCATGATGCCAACTTTCTCTTGCTCTCTAAATACATTTACAGGAGTCAAGAGCCGTCTGGAAGTTACACAGTGGATTGTAGCTCCTGATGTCCCTCACCTAGTCACTTCCCCGTACGCAGACACGAGAAAACGATGTTTCAAATGGAATATGGGGCCAGAACGCCCTTTGCTCAGGTAGTCCCCTCTTACAACAGAAGCCGCGGCTTGTTGGCTGTTCTTCTCACGCAAACTTTGTGGTGTAATCAGATGCAGACTCACACTGCCACACTAAGTGTTGCGAGCAGCGTTAACTGTCCTCTGTGATCCGTATCGACAGGAATGGCTGACATGGCCACGTGCTGCTAAGGGGGAAGATCAGACCCTCAATGAACCTCTGTGTTTAGATGCAGGCTCCTTACACCTCTTTCCCTAGGGTGCGTCTACACTTACAAGTTAGATCGACTTAAGGAGGCTTAAGTCAACCTAAACAAAGCCATGTCCACACTGGGCTTTTCTTAAGTCGACTTAATAACACCTCGTTTTAGGTCGACTTAACGCTTAAATTGGCCTTATTAAGTCGACTTAAGCCAGTGTGGACGGGGATTAGCGCCTAAATCGACCTTATTACGTTGACTTAATAAGGTCAACTTAGGGTGTGTCTACACCAGAAAAAGTTAAGTCGACTTTCTTAAGTCGACTGAATAAGATCGACAACTTTTCTAGTGTAGACACACCCTGTGAGTAGGAAGAGGTACTGGTTGTCATGTTCTGATAGTGACTGTACCACAAGGAGCCATCTTCCTGCCTGCCATGGATTAAAACCGTGAAACGATTCAACAGGAGAGAGGGTTACACGGGGTGAATAACTGAAGAGCTGTGCGAATGAGACAAGGACGTGGGTGTGACTCAATTCACTCACTCCGTACTCCCGTGACACAGGTCTCCAGCACGACTGCAGGAGTCTCAGTCCCCCATGAAAGGTGGAGCCCACCTCAGGCCTGTGTGTTTTCAGTCTCCTCCAATTTACAGAGGGCTGCGCTGAGAGACAGTGCCATGCAGGAAGGCAGAGTCTGATTTTATTGCCAATTCTGCTTCCACTGCTGGCGACAGTAAAGTGTAACAGACATAAATACGTTCCATAAAATGGTGTAATGGATAAATGAGTAGGCAGTCTCATTAAAGGGGAATTTTACTGAGTGCTCATGGCTCTGGCTTTGAATACTACCTCCCTCTGCTGACAGTGAAGGCAAAGACTTGTTTTTCCCCAGAGGGAAAAGAAGAGATTTGAGATTCCAGGAGATTTAATGTATTTTTTGCTACACAGCCCCCTGGGGATTGTCCCCCCAAATTCCAGTCCCTGGAAGTTTGGTAACTGCTCCCTTCACTTGGTTATCTGCAGCATAACTCAGATTTTGAGCAGGGTGGCACTTTCACTCCTCCCAAACTCCTCAGGTGTGTCACAAATACCTGCTCGCAACAGTTAGTGTGGCTGTGTGAGTCTGCATCTGATTACACCACAAAGTTTGCGTGAGAAGAACACGTCCCCTGATTCCGAACAGATGAATACCCAAAGACATTGAAATTGCACCGCTGTTATTGAATGGGAAGTCGTGGCTGGGGGGGGGGGGGGGGGAGGGGAGTTGTTTAGGATACTGGGTAAGATTGACAATACTCTGCCCAGCTCCCATGGGTAATGGCTTCCTGGTTAGATGCTACGCCATTTCAGAGTGCCAGGCTGCCCTAAGGGAGTTACCAACTCTCACAAATATGGATTTTTTTATCTCGGAAATCAAGTCTTCAAAGGATAATTTTCACTCATCTTTAAAGATGCTATTGAAACAAGATATATAATTTACCCCTGGATCTCTGCCGTTATCACGTAAATGTATAGTACTTTCAAAACCCAGCTGGCTCTTATAGTAACCTGGTTTCTTTGGATGTAACCCTGGAAGTGAAATCTTCATAGAGCCCAATAGCTTTGTTAACATCTAACAGTTCCAGACTCTGTAAGCAAAAGTTTGCTTGTACCTACATGTCTTTGAATGGAGTGCTTGTCGGACATGCTCCCTTATTATGGTCATCATCACCTTCACCTTCACATCTTTGCCTGTCTCGATCTCAGCTGTATCTCCAGCTTCTATGCGGAGCTTTTTCTGGAGGAGATAGTTTCACTCCATTGACCGTGCACTAGTTCCACACATGGATGTAATGTAGTTCAGGTGACAATAAAACTCTGCATCTCCCAGAACATCAAATTCAGTAGTCAATTTAGCATAGAAATAAGAGACTGGGAATTTCAAAAGGAGTTACGCTGTTGCACACCCAAAAACAAAGCCAGTGAGAACTGGGCGCCCAATTATCTAAGGCCTTTGGAAAATATGAGTCCTAGGTATGAGAGGCAGAAAAGAATAGCTAATTCTCCTGTCCATCCCTTGCCCTACTCATAATCATCCGGACTATATCCTCACCAGTGTTTTGCCCAGCTTCCTTCAATCTCTCTAGCAGAGCATTCGATAAAGTAAGAGCAGTTGAGATGTGAAATTCCATGCGAGGAGGAGGCCAATCTCTACTTGTGGGTGGAATTCGGGAGCAGTAGGTGATTTTCTTCATCTTGAATTGTACAAAAGCCACTTGAAATTCCAAACAGAAGCAGGAAGGTGAGAGAGAAGCTGTCTCTGAATTGTTTTAACATTGTATTTTTCTGTGTATAGGAGGGAGTGCAGGCAAGACAGAATGAGAACAAAATTGCTAGCTGGCATGGCAAAATCCTCACCTGGTCCTTGTCATACATAGCTTGTAACACTGGGGATATGGGCTGTTGGAAAGGATTTTCTGTCGAAATACTAAAAAAAGATAGACCTGGGGAATGAGTCACTTCTTGCGCTATTTTAAACATGTGCTTCTGATTACAGCCTCCTAAACAAGCCCTCCAAGGCGGTGACTAGGAGTAGCTGGAAAAAATAACACCAGACCAGTTTCTGATGCAGAGAACACTTGGTGAAACAGTGGCGGCCCCAGCACTTGGTTCCTTTCCAGCTGGGTCAAGTGTTAGGAGATAATATTATTACTGTAGAGCCCAAAGTCCCATGCAGGACTGGAGGCCATCATGATGGGCACTGTACAAGCACCAGTAAAGAGATGACCTTTGCCTCAGACAGCTTGCAACCTAAGGCTATGTCTACACTACAAAAAGTTAGGTCGACTTTGTTAAGTCGACTTAATACAGTCAACTTAAAGTCGACCTTATTAAGTCGACTTAATAAATTGGTGTCCATAGATGTGGACTTATTCCACTTTAGGTCAACTTAACAAAATGGACTTAAGCGTCCACACTGGACTTAGGTCAACCTAAACAAGGGTTTGGTCAACCTAAGGAGGCTTAAGTCAACAGTTCTTATTAAGTTGACTTAAGCTTTCATTAAGTTAACTTACGGAATTTCTTAAATCGACCTAATTAAAGTCTGGTGTGGACGGGGACCAAGTTAGGTTGACTTAAGCCTCCTTCAGTCAACCTCACTTGCCAGTGTAGACATAGCCTAAGATCCTGAGTCTTCAACCACTGATACATACACTTAACTTTCCATGGCTAAATAGTCTTATGGGTAACGAGGCACTGCTGGGGGAAAAGAGAACAAAATTCCCAGTGATAAGAACTACTAGAGAGTACAACAAACAAGGAATCCTGTGGCACTTTTAAAGACTAACACATTTATTTATTGTGTGAACTTTTATGGGAGAAGATCCCACTTCGTCAGACACTTGACCTTGAAGTGGGATTTTCTCCCATGAAAGCTCGTGTGATAGATAAATTGGTTAGTCTTTAAAAGTGCCACAGGACTCCTTGTTTGTTTTGCTGAACTAAACTAACACAGCTACGCCTTTGGAACTAGAGAGTACAACAGTTTTGGGGGGAAAATGCTCCCTCGGGAACAACTCATGTCTACAGTTAAGCACATGCACAAGTGTTTGCAAGATCAGGATATAAAAGGATTATGGGTAGCAATGACAGAGGACCGTATGGTCTCCGAAAACCCCTAGGTCTTGTTTGTCCCTAGTAAGCCTGTGTGCATAACCTTTATGTAAACCAAATAGAGTTTTTTGGAATGTGCACCTGTGCCTGCTTTTTCCGGGAAATTTTATTGGCTAATTGCTGTAATTTGTGCACTCTACGGGTGGTAAACTTTTTGATAAACAAAACCATATTGCATGTCTCAATCTCCGCTGTCTCTTGTCTTGTCGTTCAGAAAAAAGAAGCAGGTTAATAAGAGGCAAAGCCAGCATGGCTGACATGAAGATTCCTCTGAAGATCCACAAATAATAGCTGCAGAACGCAATGAATAGACTCCTTCCTGTTTTGTTTAGTTTATAGTGTTTAATAAACTGCTTCCATGCCTTTGCCTCTCCCAGCTGAGCCGGTCCTCTTTGATTTGTCTGCTGGATTGGAGAGAGTTTAGTCCATTTGCTGCTGTGAAGCTATTTTGTTTTAATCATTACTAGTTTAAAGACCCAATAATCAAGGGTAAATCTCAATGTGCTCGTGTAAAAACCACTCGTCAAATCACTACCACCTCACTGCCTGCTACTTTGCCTTTCTGGAAAGCAGCTGGACAGCGCAGTCATAGCGAGAAAGCAGGCAGCGAGGCGTAGGCATTGCCTCCTCGTGATGTTCTCAGGCTTGCAGCCCTTTAAGGAAATGCCTCTTTTGATCCTCGGAGCCAGAAATGAACCTTCCACTTTAAAGTTTTGAACTAGCTTGTTTAGCGGGGTTTGTTCACAGTTTAAGACACACTGTTTCCCAGCCTATTGCCTAAATGTGCAGTTCAGATAAGAAAACTGATCACATTCTTCAATAGATTTGTGGCCTTCTGGGGGCCAGTTTCATTTCTCAGAGCAGCACAAGACAAATGGAAAACGTCACGTTAAAACAGAGGAGACTCTCCTATAAGAAGTCCATCTCCTGTCATTCTATTCATGGCCCAACCTGCAGTCCGGCTGGCTCATGTGCAAGGCAAACACGATAGGAAACGTTGGAAAATATTGGAAAGAAAGGCCGACCCACAGCAAGTGCAGAGGCACACATGCTCCCATAGTTCTGGGGACCCGATTCTCTTCAGAGTTGTGCTGGTTTTACACCAACGGTTCCACGGATTTCAGAGGGGTAGCACCTGCCGTACGCCCATGTGAGTGACGACAGATCATAACACAAACACAGGGGCTGTCTTGTAGTCCATGGGAGCTGCTGACTATCTGCTGGCCGAAAGAGAAAGGGAACAGACAAAAAATGACACCTTCTTGCAGCTGCCTATGCTAGCCTGAGCATGGTTTTACACACACAGAGCAATCCAAGAGCTGTTAAATCTGAGTGCTTCCTGGAAATTGCAGGACAGTTGTTTTGATCTGTGGCAGTCATTAAAGAGGTTTCATTTGTTAAATAAAAGCTGATAATTTGGGGGTGAACCAGCTTGCATTGACTCAGTGGGAGTTTGTCTGGTCTCAGCATGGGCAGGAGCAGAACTTCCATTAGGAAATAAAGATGAAGGTGTGCCATTTTTAGTGCCGTGCTTGTAAGGTAGCTCTTAGGTTTCCCAGTGCTCTAAATCCTACAGTTCTCCCTGCTCCAGAGATAAAATTCTCATTCTCCAAAGGGTGCAATCACATTGCTATGGGAAAATTAGCCATTTTAAAAAAGCTATTTCATGGGGTGGAAAAATGCTTGCCAGACACTTCCTCTGAAACATTCTGGGAACAGCAAAAGAGGTTACTCTCCAAATAATGAGTTTCATATTTTGATAACAGATCTGTTAATTAGTTCCAGGTGCTGTCTGAGATGGATGTCAGCTGTAACAAGTGTGAAAACTTACATTTCCAAAAAGTCTTTTAATAGTCCCTTTAATATGACACCTGGGAGAAGGATTTAGACAAGAAGTCACAGCAATTTCAAAGAGAATCTACTTAAAAATATGAATAGATGGGTCTGCAGAAAGTAAACCTTCCAAAAGAAAAACCTGTCTGAAATGAGAGCTAGCACTCTGAGAACCAGGGTCCTGATTCAGCAAGGTTTTAAGTTCATGAATAGCCCCAATGCCATCAACAGGTTCTACTCACGTGCTTGGGCCTTGGCTGACCTGAGCCTGAAATGGCAGAGGAGCATGGGCCAGGCAAGAGGACAGACGTTTGACCATGTCCCATTGAAAACAAAGGATGAGCTGCTTTGGCTTTGGTGGGAGTAGAACTGGGATGGTGTAGAAGAAACCCTCCCTTCTTGGGTGTTAGCGGTTGTGGCTAAAAGCTCTGCTGGGGGCCCTGAGTGAAATGGATGGGGTATTTGCAACCTGCCTCCCTCGTCAACCTGTCAGAACCTAGATGGGGTAGTGTTTCGTTAACAAGGGTACTTTCTGTGGGGAAAAAAGCAGAGGGTGTTGGGAGACACCCTTTGCTCGGGTCATTAGTTCAGTTCCAAGAGAAGGTAAGAGTGGGTGATGACACTTATAAAGAAGCCATTATCATGGCCTCCCTGAGATTCAACAGGACCAGTTGGGTTCAGGCTGTGACCAGAGCTCTTCACCCCAGCAGACTTGATGCCTGTCCATTGGACACCAGCTGGAGAGCTGAACTAGGAGTTCATGACTCTTCCAGTCCTTGGCTTCTTTGCCAGTTGGTTCTATTGAATTTCCTGCTGGATGCCCGGTGTAGCCATGAACACTACCAGATACAGCCTTAGCACCCACATTTCGCAGGACCAGTTCAGGCCATGTGCCAGCTACGTATCACTAACGACTGATTTTGAATATTTAGGTAACACAAAGGCCTTGCACAATCCCCATGAATGCGGGGGAGATAACCCAGATAGAGAGGGCAGTTTCTTCGCCATTAGGATCTGTTGGGCCACCAGTTCTAATTTTTCCTTCCCTCCCGGCACTGGAAAATAAAGAAGGCATAACAAGTAAGGAGTGTGTGTGGCACTTCTAAAGACTAATTTATTAAGACATATGTTTTCATGGGATAGTTTTTCTTCAGTATTTTCAAGTCACCACACATTCTGTAGCCCATTTCTAGATGATCACAGTTTCTATTGACAAGTGATGGGTGATGATATGTGTGCTAAGTCTGTTCAGGGACTAGAGAATTTCAGAGTGACCAACGACTTTCCCAGCCCGTGCATGGGCAGCCACGCACTGAAGCTGACGGGAAATAATGGCAAGATACTGAGCTTTATTACTTTAATATGTGAATCCTCTGCAGTCCTTTATTGGCTTATTGCTGCATCTTTTAAGAACCCTGGAAGCATCTGACAATTTGTCTTCTCAGCTTGCATTTTCCAGAGGCAGTTCCCCACCCTACCCTTACACGCACACCCATGCGCCCGCGCACACAGAGTCTCCCCACCACTTGGAGACGGATGCTGAGGTGGACACCCACTAATTCGTTATTCTAGCTGAGCAGAACCAGGCAGCCAGTCTCTGCTTTATTGCTCCCCATCCCCTTAATGCTAAATTCTCCAGGAGCCAACTGCCTTATTTATTTATTTATCAGTCAGTCATGAATATAGAAAGTTCCTTTGAAGCTCTCTTATTTCTCTCCACAGCTGGCAAAGGAATATTGCACATCTTTGTATTTTATTCCTTTTGATCTTACTACATTGATCTCAGTTCCACTGCCAACCTACTTGCTCAGGTCTCCATCTCTGATGTGGGTTAACAATACTTTCCAGGTCCCTTTGATGCTCCCTCTAATATTTCTTTTATATTTTATAGAAGCAGAGCAAACTGCTTCTGATGCAGGGGCTGAGTCAATCTGCTGCTAACAATATTCTTACAGCAAGTCCTGTTCCAGGTTCTCTGTTTCATTGATGTTCCGTGACTGACCCCAGTTAGAGATTCCATTAGTGCAAACTGAACCAGTTAACGTTATCATTGAATTACTTATTTTACACACATCACAATGACATTGATAAAGGAAGAGAGCATAAAATGACTCACATTATTACTGGGAGGTAAAGAGTTGTAGCAAAACACAGAATTGAAATCAACCCGTGTGACCCATGTTATCCCTTGCATGGAGGAAGCTCTCATCTCCCATTGTAACCACGCCAGCTGATGACACAAACATTCTCCTTTCTACAAGCTCAGGGTCTATTCTGGCTGCAGAGCTCGCTTCCAGCTTTAGAGTAGACATCCTCTATGGACCTCCTAGAGCAAACTCAGGTTACTGGGCTGGCAAACCCTCTTCAGAATGCTTAGGATAAAAATTATGCCTCCAGGTCTAGAGGCATCCACGTAGAGAGAAATAAGATCATCCCAAAACCTTCATCCCTGAACTCCAACTCAATCTCAATGGAACTTCTATTGTGTTCTTAAAATGGCCAGCTCTATGTTGCTCCCACTTGAAAAGCAATGAGCAGAGCTGTTCCAACCAGCTTTACACACAGAAGTGGCTTCAGCTGGGTCGTTAACCTGGTAGGTTCTCATTGACTGATTCAATCTGTTTTGAACGTTCATGTTTATCGTGGGCGGTGTCAAGAGTGTCCTACAAACAGCCTAGGAAAATAGCCACTTCAGACAGATTTTAAACACCAAAAGGCTTAGCTGATACTCAGAGGGCCGCCCCTCTTTGCACTTGAGCTGGCCATCTGTGGAAGAAATTGCATCTCTCTGCCACACCAGCTGAATGTCTGATTAAATGCCCCCTCTTGTGTGAGCAGACTCGTCCTTGCTGCCTTCAGCACTGGAGTCCACAGAGTCTCCAGGCCTACCTGGAATCTATGAATTTCAACCCTATCGTTGTCGCTATGCCTACATACTTGATTTCTGTGCTGCTACGTTCTTGTTACGGAGCCAGCACGTTACGGTTTAACACGTGGGCAGTTGTTCTCACTTACTGCTCTGTGTAGGGCTCTTTTTATGGAATCCCAGAAGCGTGGAGCTGGAAGAGACCTTGAGGGGTCATCTAATCCATGCCGGGTGACTGAGCTCTCTTTCTAGCATGTATCCTTGCAACTCCCTGCCAGCAGCAGGCTGTTATCTCCTAGCCCCTTCCTTTCTCACTACATCCCTCCAACCCCAGGAACACGTCATACTCCGTCCAGTTGGAGAGTGACCTGATGTTCTGGCCAGTTCTGGTTACTGGTGAGTGTCCCCTGGAAGACCAGCTTGTGTTCCTAAGGCACTTGCACTCTGTCCCACACGGCCGAACCAAATGCACTGTATGTCGTGCTCTCTGTGATGGATCCCTTCCCAGCTGTGCCGTCCATTGTCATTCACCATGGGAGGCCAGATTTTCAGAGGGGCTCAGTCGCCTCGGCATGGTGGGTGCTGAGCTCTTGGGTGAATGTGACCCCTATAGCACCACTCATGGGTTTGGTCCCCCCCACCCAAATGCTAAGCAGAGAAAAGGAGAAGCTTGCCATCATGCTCACTTCCCGAGTTTCCTACCCCTGCAACACAGCTCTCATTAAAATACGGCCACAGGAAAACCGACTCAGTCAACAGCTGGCACATTCATACACGTCTGGAATCAAATTACACACATTGGACTCTGCATTTATTGCCACCTCAGGTGGAATTATAACCGCTATTTAGACACAGAGAAGTGACCTTTAGTTCAACAATAAATAATAATAATTAAAAAAATCCCTATGGTCGCCGCATGATTTTAACCTTGGATAAAGACTCCTGACCTGAGATCGCTGGCCCTGTTCCACTCACACATCTGATTAAAAACAGGGGGCTTTAATTTGCGTGCAGTCTGGCTTGGCAGGAAGCACGGGGCCCTACAGCCTGTCTGTGATGAGGGGAGTCCCAGCCAGCCTTGAACCATGCGTTCTGCAGAAATGGAGTTACATGGAGCATCATACCAGGACTCCCGAGGCAGCTCTCCTTGGCAGAGGCGATGTGTTAACTCTCTTGTGTTCATTGAAATAACAACAGCCTCCACAACATGCCTTCCTTGGCAGTGTGTGCCAGCAGCATCAAATGAATGGTTTATCAGAATGGATGTGCCAGAGGTCGGTAGTCCCAGCCTTAGGCAGTTCTGCCCTCACTGAATGATCCAATGTCCTGGAGCTGCCCAGGGCAGAGCGTGGACGATACTTTATATACACGACACTTAAATCATCCAGCCCTGTAAGTGCACAGCTTTGTCTAAGGTTCGGTTCTTCTTGGTGCCTGTGCGAAGTGCATTAGTTAGTAATGCACAGGTTAGTGCATTAATCCCTCTAGCAACAGGCCAGCCAGCTGGTTTGATTGTTTCCTCTGAGTTAAGCTCCGGCAGATCAGACAGGTTGAAAATCTGGAGTGCCATGACTGCAGACATTCAGTTAACTGTGTGTGCACCTGTCTGTTCAGGTACTTGTCCCGTGGTCGTGAACAGTGCGTGAGTACTGCTGAGCACCTGGCACACTGAGTTACCTGCTAGCTGTATTTCCAAGGGCAGGTCTGTTCAGTGATATTCAACATGTAATTATTGTCTCATGGCTCCTTCTGGGACTTTCTCCTGCTGCTGTTCTGTCGTCTGTGTTAATCAAATCGCCCTTCTAGAGCAGCAATAAGCCATTATCCCCCAGAAATGAGAAAAATGCCTTCTGCAAACGAGTAACTTTTTTTCTTAGCGTTAGTTGCCTGCTAACGACCCCCTGTTCCAATAGCAACATGAGCAAGTGTGTCTGAGAACGTAGGGGTTCTCTCTCCACAAGGCGTTCATCTGAGGCACAGGCTCCTGGAGGGAGCCTTACAGATGTGATCAAGTCAGACAGCAGATCTAAGGCAGGCAGCCAAGTGGGAGAGCGGGAGACACATTCCTGTGGCGAGCACATTAGCGAGGAGTTTGCAATGGAAGAGGGTAGCAAAGGGCAGTGTGGCTTTGGGGCTGAGGACACCCTTCTTTCATCTTGCCTTGTTTTCGCTGATGTCGTTAGACAGCCGGGGCAGGGCATCCATCTCAGCCACTCCTCCCTTTGCCTCCCACCATGGAGTCATAGCGCTTGCCCTTACGATAGCTGTAATGTCATGGGGATGGCTTTGGTACAAGTGGGAGGCAAACTCTTAACTTTGAACCCAGACACCTGAAAGTTCAGCTCCCGTTGACTGGGTTTCTTCTCCCACTTAAAGGGAGGGGAGGGAAAGGAGTGAAGGGAGAGGAAAAGAGTCAGGGTAAAGACCAGATGAAAATCAAATCCAGAGAGGGTGAGTTATGGAGCAGAGAGCAAGCCAGAAAAATTCTGCTATGCACAATAGAAAGAGGATGAAAGCTGTGCCGGAGGAAGGACCCCCACTGCTGCCAGTTGAGAAATTTCTCCTGTCCCTAATGCAAAGCACAGACTGCCTGGTAGCAGCAGAGTCCCAGGTCTAAAAATGTTCAATCTGCCTTGATAGACAATCCCGAATTTAAAGTCCAAGGAGAAAAGTGGGGAAGGGAATTTGTGAACCCAACAAATAGTCTGAGCAATTCACAGCCCCCAGGGATTTAGGAAGCTCCCCCCTCCCTAATTCCTGCTCCTCTATAGGGTCAGGCAGAAGAAGGAAGCGGGCTGGGGAGGGAGAGCGCTGGCGGTCACAAATCTGTGACATTTGCAAAGGGAACACGGGGAAACGCCACTCGTGCAATGCTGGGAGAGCACGGGGGGGGGTCTTGTCTCCCGGGGGAAATCCAGAGCTGCATCTTGAGCGGCCTCTTGACTTAGCCAACCCCCACTTTCCACTTCTTAGGCTATGTACACACTACCATTTTTAACGCGCAATAATCCTCTTCCGCATTAATTCTCCCGTGGCTGTTGTTGCGCGAGATCGCGTACACACTATGCTTGCTCTAACGGAACAAAGCCCCCCCCCTTCTGAGCGCAGTCCTCCAGGAAAGCGAAGGGGATTGTGGGTACGTATCCCAGAGTCCCCAGTATCATCTCCCGTGGTGCATTCCGCTACTGACGCTACCCAGCGGTTGCCAATAGCAACGAGCGCGAATTTCAAATTGAAGCAACCTTCTTCTCGGCACTGCCTTTTCAGAATCGACATGGATTCAGCTGTGATCTTGAATGCTGCCTTCAGCATTGTGAACACAGCCCAGATTCTGTTGCGGTTTGCCTTTGGCTATGATTCGGAGCATGACACGGATGACTCGGTCTCGGATGATGACAGCATTGAAAACCAAACGGACATTCTGATCAGTTTCGCGGACCAGCAACACAGCCTGAACCGCCGTGTTTGGTCCCGGCAGACGAGCACAGACTGGTGGGAACGAATCGTCCTTCAGCTGTGGGATGATGATCAGTGGCAACAGAACTTTAGAATGCGGAAAGCCACATTTATGGAGCTATGCCAGGAGCTTGCCCCTGCCCTTCGATGCAAGGACACGAGGATGAGACCCGCCATGACCGTGGAGAAGCGTGTGGCTATCGCACTTTGGAAACTGGCGACTCCAGACTGCTACCGCTCGGTCGCAAACCAGTTTGGGGTTGGACGCTCGACCGTTGGAGTGGCACTGTCACAAGTATGCAGAGCCATCAACCGTATTCTGCTCAGGAGGATGGTGACCCCGGGAAACGTGAGGGAGATCATCGCAGGATTTAATGAGTTGGGCTTCCCGAACTGTGGGGGTGCAATAGATGGGACTCACATCCCTATTCTCGCTCCCGACCACCTTGCCTCTGAATACATCAACAGGAAAGGATACTTTTCGATGGTTCTACAGGCACTGGTGGACCACCGTGGTCGCTTTATGGACATTAATGCTGGCTGGTCTGGAAAGGTGCACGATGCACGCATCTTTAGAAACTCTGGACTATTCAGAAGGCTACATGCTGGCACATTTTTTCCAGACGAGAAAATAATTGTGGGCGGTGTAGAGATGCCAGTGGTGATACTTGGGGACCCCGCCTACCCACTGATGCCATGGCTCATGAAGCCGTACACCGGGAAGTTGGATCCTGACAAGGATCGTTTCAATTACCGGTTAAGTAGATGCAGAATGGTTGTGGAGTGTGCCTTTGGCCGTTTAAAAGCGCGCTGGAGAGCGCTGTATGGCAGGCTAGATCTCCACGAGGACAGGATCCCATTAGTTATTTCGGCTTGCTGTGTTCTTCACAATATATGTGAAAGCCGGGGGGAGAGATTCAGGAACTCTTGGACCACTGAGGCACAACGTCTGGAAAATGCCTACCAGCAACCAGACACGAGGGGTATCCGGGGGGCGCAGCTAAGGGCAGTTCGCATAAGGGATGCGTTAAAAACCCATTTTAGTACTGTTGGTTAAAATTGTACCTTTGAATATAGTTACTAACCATTTCCTATATGTTTCAACTGTTAAAAATTAAGCTTTAGAAATTTTGTGTTTTTCCCCTGTAAACATTCATTGAATCAAAAACCGTTAATGTTAAATTAATGAAACAAATAAAGAAAGTCTGATTAAGTTTAACAAGGATTCAACTTTATTTAATTAACATTGATCAAAACTCGGGTTTGAGGGGAGTAGGGACTAAAGGTGGGTGTAGGTGCGGGACTCAACTACATATGTTGGGGGAGGGGTTCTGTTAGGGTTACACCATGGATGTCCATGGTGGTCTAAAAACTGTCTGGGGGGGGAATGTGGCGTGGATGCACTGAAAGGCATATGAGGCTGATGATGGGGGGTGCGAGCCTGTAGCAGACCGACCATGGTCTTGAGGAGGTTGGTCTGCTCCTGCATGATGCCTATCAGGGCATCCTTCTGCTGCTCTCTCCTCGCACTGCTCTGTCTCCTGTCCTGCCTGCACTGCCTCCTCCATTGCCTTGTCTCCCTCGCAGAAGCCTCATGGAACTGCATGAGCTCCTGGAAGACGTCTTCCTTGCTCCTGCGAGGCCTCCGCCTTATCCTCCTCAGACGCTCAGCTGCAGCTGTAGACTGTCCACCGAAGGTCATTCCTGTTCAGATATGAAAAATGTAGAATGCCGCAATTGTTCTCGCCACGGTCAGGAGCAAATGATGTTGTTCTCCCCACACATTCCTTCAATACACAAGAGGGGACCTATGGGGGGGCGGTAACAGATTTCCCAAAGCTTGGTACGGGTTGCAGAGCTAGTACAACGGAGAGTTGACTATTGCCACACCAAGTTCTGATCCCGTGCCCGAGATGGCTGAAATAGAGGCAGATCTCACACTGCTTAGAGTGCCTCTGCAAGCGAGAATGCATCTCCTTCATGTTGCCGACTTCAAGCCGGGACCTTACGCTGCAGGACTGTGCGCAGCAATGTTGCCCGCAGGAGTGCTTGCGAGTCTGAAAGGAAGAGTGTCCCTGAATGGTGGAGTGCAAAGGAATGCTCTACCATGTAATCTCAAGAGAAGACTCTGGAAATATTTGGATGACGCGTTCAGTGAGTTGAAAGGGAACGACTACTTGGAAATCGAGGCATACATCGATGACCTTTTTAAGTAATGCTAGTAACACCTTTACAGTTCTGTAAGGAACAGAACTGAGGACACCGAAAACAAAAACCCCTTGCAAAAAAACCATGTCTACGCTGAGCTGTAGCACCTAGAATAGAGGACATTGCGAACGGGACTTACCAGAGCTGCCTTCTGATGATTCCTGGGTAGGCGTGGAGAAGGAATCAGTGGAGCTTGTTTCTGGCTGGGTGGAAAATAACTCCTGGCTCCCCGGGTCAGTGGCTCCGTTCTCTCCGTCCTCGTAGTCTTCTTCTTCTGATTCCTCGTCCACAATTGCCTCGTCGCCTTCTGCTTCCTTCTCTGTTTGGGGTGCAGTCTCCGAGGTGTCTACCGTGCAGTTCGGGGTGGTTGTGGGATCGCCGCCCAGGATCGCCTCCAGCTCCTTATAGTACTTGCACGTTGCTGGCGCGGAGCCAGAGCGCCGGTTAGCCTCTCTGGCTCTGTGAAATGTTATCCGCAGCTCCTTCACCTTTGCCCGGCACTGCAGGGTGTCTCGCTCGTACCCCTTTTCGGTCATGGCTTTGGATATTTGACCGAAAATGTCAAAATTCCTCCGGCTGCCACGTAACTGTGACTGCACGGCGGACTCTCCCCAGATGCCGATCAAGTCCATCACCTCTGCTGCTGTCCAGGCTGGAGCTCGTTTGCTGCGGCGCGACGACATTGCGAGCGAAGCACACAGAGGCAGCAGCACCGAACAGCGAGGCAGAAGGGAGAGTGGTGAATTCAAAAATTCGCGGGACAGAGGAGGAGGTCGGGAAAAATGACGTCACGACGATAGAGTACAGGCGGAAGTGCAGAAGGGATGGAATTTGAATTGTGGGCCATTTCCGTTATATTCACATTGCGCGATAAGCGTACACACACTGGCAATCGCGCAACAACTATTCCGCGTTAGCAACAACCACGCTCGTTTAGGTGGTTTACATTTTGCGCAAAAAGAAGGGACTTAACGCGGAATAACTGTAAGTTGTGTGTGTACGCTCTGTTTGTTATTGCGCATTAAAGGGCTTTATCGCGCAATAACTTTGTAGTGTGTACAAGGCCTTAGAGAGAGTTTAGTTTTTAATCTATCTTTATTCAGCCAGAGCTAAGTGTGATAAACAGCCGCTGGCGGTATCCTGCAAGCCTTCAGTGTCTCTGCCTCCTTGTTCACGGCCCATGCCTGGTTGATATGGTGCAGACAGTAAACTCCGGTGACATCTGTCAAGGTAACGAATGGTTACACAGAAAAACAGAGCTACCTAAATAGGCCCCCATCTCCCGGAATAAAATATAAAGACTGCAAATGAGCGTAGCAGGGAGGCCTCTAAGTTCTCATCAGAACCACCTGAGATGAAGATATGACGGGCAGGAGAGTAATGCTTGGGACATTTTCTCCAGCCCTTACTTCGCACTTAATGGGCACTATTAAAAGACACCCGGGTTACAGGCCTCTTCTTTGGTGCCCATCACTGTGGTGTCTTACAATAACCTCCGGAGCACAGAGGGAACAGCAATGCATTAGCTGGTACTGCCTCCATTTCACTGCCGTACCAGGATGATTGCACGGGGCAAGCAGTGAAGTCTGCCAGCAGGTCTGGGAGAGACAGCAGCCGATCATTGTCTCTTGCTCCATGGCCTGCACGTGGCAGATCATCCCTGATTTCGGCTTTGGGCATGCTGTTTACATTAACCCTTCGCCAGTGATTCCCCCAAAGGCTATGCGCAGTTTCTCCATGACGTTATGGCTAGATTGGTCAGTATTAATTAAACACATAGGGTAACGTGTTTCACTTGTGAACAGACCAACACAATAAGGCCATCAATTTAACACCATGTTGCAAAGCAAACACAGCATAGGGTTTGGATGAGGCAGCTCCTCCGTGGTCACATCCCTAGAGTACAATCCGACTGCAGACGTGCACCTAATGACGCTCATTTTGTGTGGGGAGGGCACTGCAGATTGGTGAGGCTTTGAGGCTTGTTTCAGGCGCTTGACAGGTGGCAACTCTACATGATCTCATGGCTGCACTCAAGAGGCAGGCTCCCCAAACCAACCCCCTGCTCTAGCTCAGGCAGGGCGATGGCGCCTGTCTCTTTCCTTCCAACTGCCTGAGAAGGCAAGAGCTTCTCTTCAGCTGGGATAATCGGCTGACATCCATTCACTTCTGGGCAGGATGCCTGGGTACACTAGTGGGGATCTGGCCCTTATGGTCATTTGGGACCCAAAAGGGACTCACTCCTGCAGCCTTATTGCGGCAGTGGGCTGAGAAACCGAGTCCTCTGCTGCAGCATCTCATGGAGCACCGAGACTAGCATGGGAAGATCGAGTGATTCCTTGGAAGGGCAAAGGCTTACAGCGGCCAGGTGTGTGTGCGGGTGAAAGCCAGCTGCATCCCGATGGACCCCCAGGAATAGCCCGCTCTTGCTTCAGAGGTCTATGGTGCAAACGGGCTGAATAAAGTCAGCGGGGAGCTCTGATATGACAAAGAGGAGTGTGCTATAGATATACGAGCTGAGTTATGCAAGAGGTATGCTACT
The DNA here is from genome assembly GCA_007922175.1 of Pelusios castaneus. Classification (NCBI taxonomy): domain Eukaryota; kingdom Metazoa; phylum Chordata; order Testudines; family Pelomedusidae; genus Pelusios; species Pelusios castaneus. The sequence goes on along the minus strand of ML685932.1, from coordinate 597,001 downwards.
GTATCTTCCAGCTCATCTCTCATGCTGACTGCCTCCAGGAATGCTCCATGGTGCTAGCTAATCTAATTGCGTGGATAAATAACAAACACAAGCAAAGGGGAGAAGGAAATGAAGAGGCAAAGACAGAGGGGAGAGAGGAGGGTTGGAAAGCAGAAGTTATGGAGAAATGCAGCAGACTCGGAGCAGAAGAGCAGGGTCTCGTACCCACATTGTGACAGGAGGGGAAGGCTTGTCCAAGGCATACAGCAGGAGTGGGGAGATGGCCTATAGCTAGAGGGGCAAAGAAAACCAGACACCCTGCTGGTCGTGGGGCCATCGGCACCCGTTATTCCAGGTTAGATCTCTCCAGTCCCTCACCTGGCCAGGCCACGTCCCTGAGAGTATTTTCGCACTTTCCAATCCAGCTCCAGCATTGCTGACCCTCCCCGTGGCTGCTCCCTTCTGCCAGGAGCTGCTGTGGTTCCTAGCAGCCTCTCTTCTTCGCTAGGCTGGAGAGAAGCCAGAAGAGCATTGGAACAGGCTGGAATGTGGCCTGCTGGACACTGGCATGGCCTTGGGTTTCGGGGACAGGCAATGTCTTCCTGCTCTGGGATGATGATTTTAGGAACACAGGACTTGCCAAACCTGCACTCCAGCTCCTCCAGTAGTCGGTCTCCGCATGTGGCCTGCTTCAGGGGCAGGGCTCAGGGGTAAGATCCTGCCACCACAGATGTGGGCCACTCTGCTTATCTCCCCGCCCCACACACCCACTAGGTCTTCTCCTGGTTCTTAATGGTCAGATTGCTTTGAGCCACAAACCTGAAGCTTAATGTCCTGGCCAGTATTTTTGTTAGTATTAATCATACTAATGCTGGGTGCTCTGGGTCTCTATATACATGCCAGATCCTTTTTTAACCTCACTCAAATTACTGGCCTCAGTGACACCTGTGGCAGTGAGTTCCACAGTTTATTTTTGTATTATATGCAAAAGCATTTCCAGAATAATATCAGTATATTCCCTATACCATCTCTGTAGGTATGAACTTAGGCAATGATATCTCATGGGAGCTGGAACTCATGAGGAAATGGAGACATATGCGCCTTGTCTGCTCCATTACTTTAGTCTGATTGTTTCCATGGGTCTCAGTCAGCTAATAAACTGCACACATGAAAAAAGAAAGATGTAGAGAATTAACCAAAGGGGAGGGAGGTGGCGCATGATATTGTACACGATGCCTCCATGAAGCTCACTTCCTCCCAGTGGGGAAATAATGCATAGAAGAAGAAAAAAGGCTATGAGTGATCAGAGAAAACAGCTTTGAAGAAAAGTGTAAGTTTCCTCTCCAGAGGTTTTAGAAGAATATTACATTATAACCTGGCTAACACAGAGACTCCTGACAAACACATTTGAAAATGGCTTTGAGCTTTTGCATGTTGATCAGCGTACACTCCACAATCCAGAGATATACGGTCACTGAGAAACAACGTGAACCTGAGTCTCTCCTCGTGTGCTGGCTCCTAAGACCCAATAGCACCATTCAGAAACAGCTGTGCCTTGGGTGGCGCGGGACTGCAGGAAGCTAGAAGTTTACAGGAAAAAACGGCAAGATTCTCCCATGATCACCAGTCACAAGGCACAGGGACTTCAAGAAGAATACCAAGGTCTGTCATAAAATTACGAGAGGTGTCCCCACTGCAAAGAGGTCCAGAAGGGATAACCTTGATATGACATGATGGACAGATCTCCACCAGTTCTCTTCACACCCTACTCCACCCTAGAGAAAGCAGCCTGCAGGCGCTATGCAGTGGAAGTAAAAAAGCCATTTGGAAATGACAAATTGGCTCTTACAAACTGTGTCACATCTCACAGGATTGGAGATAGCAAAGATAAAAAATGAGATGATTCATTAGTAACGTGTCTGGTTTCTACGTTGCATGGTGTCAGGTAGCCCCTGAAAAATTAGCCCACGCATCAGAGGAGCTGGAAAATTTGTGAGGTTAATCGGATCATACTTAAACTGAACCGTGTCAGCACATCCACGGCACCCCGGACTCTACAAACACAGAGCAAACCAGCTCTGCTGCAGGCTTATTATTGAACTATTATTATTTTTCGCAGCTATTCCCTAGTACAGCTCTTCTGTTTAGAAGCAGGAATCAATATAGACCTGCAGGGGCTGATATCTGAGGCTTGCCAAGGCATTTTTAATGGGCTCAAAGGCAGCTGTTCCATCTCTGCTTCATCTGTAACATTCAGGATGGTCAGGAGAGAAAGGGAAACCGATGCCTCCATGGTTCAGCTAGGGGATCCCTTCCTCAGCAGGCCCTGACTTCAGCACACAATAGCACTGTCCACCTCAGGCTTGCTCTTCAAAGGGGAAAGCTGAGATTATGCCTTCACCCTTTTCTTGTTACTGACGCTTTAATACGTATTTAAAAGGGCGGGGGTTGGCTTTTCTATTTCTGATATCTCAGGAATGTCCGTGCAGGCCACGCGAGCTCGCTGGCAGTCTCTGATGCATACCTGGGGCACTGGGAGACAAGAGCTCTTTGTTAAAGACTCAGCCCTCCCTCTCCTTTTTAGGGTGAGCGTGCTCACAGTGTGCAGCAGCTACCTCCTCATTTCAAGGGACAGTGCCAACTTGCCTTCGTTCCGCCGAGAGGTGGGGTGGGTCCCTTCACTTTCAATGCTGGAACCAACACTTCTAGAGCCACAGAGCTGAGGTTCAAGAGAGTCACTTGCACAAAGGTAAGGCATCTGCACCACCTGACCTTTCCTGCCTGAATCACGGGGGTGTGTGTGTGTCACAGATCCCATCCCAAGTTTGGATTTCTTTACACTCGTAAGGGGAGAAAAACATCAAATGAAAGCCCTGCTTCATTTTGTAGACAGCATTAGCCGAAAAGGGGCTCAAAGTCCATGGCTTTCCCCTTTGCAGATCTCACTGAGAGCAGACCGTGTTACTGAGGTATTCTTCCTTGGGAAGACCAGCCTTTCTGCTGTTGCACAAGGATAGAAATTACTGCCCTAGCGCTCCTCAGCCACCCAGTTTCCCAACTTAGTCAGAGTTATTTCTGATGCTTCTCAAAAACTCCCATCTAGGAGAGACCCAGACCGGCAGGGATCAGCTACATGTCAGAACGCCCGTGCATTTGATGAGTCCAGAACGAGAAGGTTATTGTGTCAGTGACGTCTTCTATGTGAAAAATACCCAGCTGGCCTCACTCAGGAGTATTCAGAAATGCAGGATGGAAAAGAAAGAAAATCCAAAGCAGGGGTATATTATGAGAAGTGTAGCATGGATAAACCTTTAATAAAGATCTGTGCTATGCGGCTCAGAAAGACCCTTTGTGTAATGACATACCCCGTCTTCCTCACATATCTCCAGACACAAAAAGAGCCGTTAGGGCTGTAGATCACACAAAATTAGCAGCATGAGCCTCTGTCATCCTAGCGAGACGGTTATAGTTAATCTCGCAGAAGTGGCAGATTGTAACTGTAAGGCGCTCAGCCAATAGCTAGCCACTCTGGGGTCCGGCTAAAAGGCCACTCAGGCGGCTGTGAATGACACTGGCTACGAAGTTTGCTTTGAGAGACAATCAAAGCTCCTCAGCTGGAAATCTGACGTCACTGACTGCCAGGGGTTAAGCCACTGGCCATCTCTCACTGTGCTTCAGAAGTGTCCCTGATTGCAGGGGTGGGGGAGAGGAGGGCGTAGGACCATGTGCTTTTCTGATAGTTTCCTGGAAAGTCTCTTGGAAGTCTTGGGGCAGGGGGAAAGCTGACACTGATTGCGTTGTCTAGAATCGAGACTCGAGAGCTCATCAGTGGGGCTCAGTTTACTTGTATGTGATTTTTGAAAAACTCGGTAGTTCTACAACCCTGGCCCCAATCCTGCAATGGAGCTGTGCAGTGCACCCCACTGTCTGTGCGCAGCACCAGGGGTGAAAACGCTGGCATCACCCAAATCATTAGCAAAACTTCCACTGACTTGAATGGGGTTTTGCCTGTATTAAGTTTTCGCCCATATAAATCAGATCGCATGTCCTAGCAGTGAAAGGCGTCAGGGAAGGGATTGCACAGCATGTAAAGCCATTACTGATCCCCTGAACCAGCCAGTCCCACCCAAAACCCAATCCTCCATGCCATCCCATCCCAACAAAGCAAATCTTCCTTGTTCCATACGTCCCCGCTTGTGCCACCTCTCCTTTCTTACCTGACAACTTGCAGCTGAGTAAACAGGGTCAGTAGCTCTGCCACTGAAAGCAATTAGATATGGAGCAAACTTCCTTTGTAAGTTGTGCAGCAGGCAGGCCAGGCACTGCTCCCCACCGTGGACTGGACAAAGATCGCATTGTTCGTGCCTGTCAATGGAAGGCATCGATAATGGGGACCGTGGCATAACATGAAACATGTCTGCCCAAAGAGAGTGCTCCAGCACCATGGCTGCTGCAGATTCTCTGCGTGTGACAGACTCTGTGAAAGATGAAGCCAGGTTTTTTGCAGGGTAAGTAAGGTCACACAGGGAAATCAGTCTATGAAAGCAACTCCGGGGTAGCAAGCAGTTTCCATTTGTCATTTTAAACATTAAAAGTGGTGTTTTTCTTCAAATACAGTCTTAAGAGTTATTCATTTTAATTTGCTACATCCTTGAAGGTGAATTTAATACCATTCATACATTTTCATTTACACATTTGTCAGTAATAAGAGTGCTGGCACATGGGAGAAAGTAACTGCATAATTGCAACTTACACGCTTGTCTTACTGAAAAACTGCTAGCTCAGGCGTCGTCCGCTCCTGTGCGTCATGCATGAAATTGCAAATAGAATTTAATTTGCCCTTGTATCCTGTAGGATCAGCTTAAAATGATTAATGCAGGAAAGAATGTTGTCAAGATTTTATTCATTACAATCTCAGAGGACTGCAGTGTAAAACCATCATGTATAACATGATCATGTATAATATGCAACTATTTCTGAACTGCTTTCTTATGACAAACAATCATATTTCTGCGATTTCATTCCAGTGCTGAAGCAAGTGGAATTCATTCATTGTGTATTGCCATGAGCGCCTGGACAGTCGGAAGTGTAGTTTGTTCGCATTTAGAACATTTAAAAAGATTGTTTCTGGTGCAGCTCTGGAGAGTGTAATATTTTGAAGGCTCATAGTTGGGACAGGGCTGAGAACTGCAAATTAGAGCACTGTTAACTATTCTTTCACTGCCTGGATAACAAAGAGAGTGCACAGGGACAGGTCAAGCTCAAAAGATTGGTAGAGTTGATTTAGTTTAGATAACTAATCAGAAATCTGAGTGCTTTTCCAAAGCTTGGCCCAAAAAACTTCAGATCTCAGGCTCTGAAAGAAGAGTTCTGCTACACCGTGCTGTGATCCACGGGACAGCCACTCAGCTGCAGTACTTTTGCGCACAGTATAATTGCTTGGCTATGTGTTAAAAGGTTTGCACATCATCATGATGTCAGAGACCCTTCCATGAAAGAAGACAGACATACAGAAGTATGGACATATTTAGGCAACTCTCTTTCCTCTCTCAACCTATGGAACTGGGGAGAGCAAAGGGTTATTAAAATATAATAATAAGTTTAAAGACTGAAAAAGCTTGACTTTACCATGTCCTCTGCCCACAGCACTTAGAGAGATATCGAAGACATGGCCATTGCTAAAGCAAAATATTTCAGTTAAATGTATGAGGGGAAAATTAAAAGTATGTGTGTGAAAATATTTTTACGGACATTGATTCCATAAAGTGTTGTAAGGAGGTCACAAACGGTCTGGCTAGTTCTGGTCATTTTGGCTTGTTAATGCTCCACGTATAACATTTGTTCAGGCCCCTCTTCTTCAGTTCCACAGAATGCTAAACTAAGCTGCCACTCTGCAAACACATTCGAAGTCAGTGCTCATGTACATGTTTGCAGCCTTGGGGCCAGAAGATATGTCTGTGTTGTTCAAAGATCAACATTATTTATTATTACCCTTTTGTCAGAAGAAGATCATTTGTTCCAGTCTTTGTTTCACTTACATCAAAGAACAGCCAGCACATACATTCTGAATAGCATGGAGCTGGAGACAGGTGGGAGCTGGACACAGGTGCGACATTCGATACAGAGAATGAAAAAAGCACCGAAGTGTTGTGCGAGCTACTTTGGTGGAGACACTTCCTGGATACTCTTCAGGTTTTTGACTAAATACCCCAAAACCTGTTTCAATTAAAACCAGTGGAAATATGTTACTTTTTACGGACAGCTTTTTGAGATGGCTTCATACGTTCACTTTTACCATTTTAAAGATAGTGAAAGTTCCAGGCAAAGAATAAAATAAATAAGACCAGCTTACCAGTAATGAATGTCCAACAAGGCAAATGCCTTTCTGCTCTGTTACCAGCAGGCTAATTAGCTTAACATGGTGTGAGTAATTATTGGATTGTTCCTTTTTTAAAAATCATTTTAGCAATGGGTTCTCTGAGGAGGTCATGATTTAGAAATGATTCTAATCAGTGCCGTAATTGAGGAATGAAATATGGGTCTGTGATTATGTTATTGAAATGGATTGCCTGGTAATTATATTAATACAACAGAATTATTATAGATCTCATATAAACGGCAGTCAAGAGCATTCTTGTCTCACAGGAGTATTCCCTCCTGTTTCAAAGTTAATCACTTTATTATTAAAATGTTCGTGAGAAATTGCTTCCCCAGCTAGGGTGACCAGATGGCAAGTTTGAAAAATTGGGACAGGAGTGGCGGTAACAGGTGTCTATATAAGAAAAAGCCTCAGATATTATGACTGGCTCTACAAAATCGGGCATCAGGTCACCCTAACCCTAGCCCTCCGAGTGAGAGACAAAATATCCTCTCCCTTGGTCAGAAATCCATTTTTTACTCTTTGATTTGGTTTTTGAGTCTCTTGTGTCAATGACCACAGGAGATCAGCAATGATATCTGGTGCTATATGATTCCAGGTGTTCAGTACGAGACCACGGATGGCCGAGAATTCATCACCCACTTCAACTGGTGATCAGCAAGTTCTCCAAAGGAAGAGGATAGAGAGAGATCTCGTGTCATTTTTTTTACTAGTATAACTATGTGACACTAAGCACCCCTGTATTCACACCCTCCACACTAACAGAATCTTTGTACTATTGTAATCTTTATATCCTTTCCCCAAGCAAACATTTCCTGGTGGAAGCAGAGGTGCATATTTATTCTGATCAGAGAAAAACAGCTCGAGGAAGTTAGAGCGTTAACAATATATCACACAGTTTACTACATTTTGGAGATGTGATTATCTCATTAGCATCCCTGCTGAGTGTGCGTGTCAAAGAACCTGAATATAGGGGTTAGTATTTTCATATTTGGGCTCTTAATTAACTTACCTGTAGCAGCATAAAACAACCATGACATTTGCCAGATACACTTGGTAGTGGTGTGAAATCTCCCGTATTGGCTCTCTGGGAGCTGCAGCCTTCTTTTTTTCTTACTTTCTTTCACTCAAAATTGACCGTTTGCTGCCCTGTTTGATTTGTTGCTGTGGAATGGTTTTTTGAGGTGAGCCATCCAGGGTGGGTGTGCTTTTCTGGAGGCATCTGAGATGAATGGTAGATCACACAGCACCGCATCACTATTGTACATAATTTCTATCTGCAGTGAGCGCAAGTCCCCTATTCCTGCATCATTTAGTTCTTGCTGCAGTGGTTCAACAAGATCAATATGTGATACAAAGTCGGTATGATTTGTACACACATGGACAAGTTCTGCTCTTTGGATTTTGGATCAGTGTAATCTGAATTTGAATCAGTGCAACGCCAATAAGAAAAAAGGCTTCATTCCAGATTTATACCACTCTTGTGAGATGATTTTGCTCTCACTTCAGATAGGTAGATACATAAGGAAAAGAAACTTTACAGATTTGCCAGATTCTAATTCCAGGCCTTATCGAGAAGTGTTACATCCCAAGATACACATTGTAAATGCAATAATAAATATGAGTGAAAGGTAATGCTCAAATTAGGTGCCATGGAAAAAGAAGCAATGCATAGTGAGATCATCCCGAACTATAGAGATTCAAAGAAAAGAAAGACACGCTATTGGTTTGTCCACCGTGTCTATTTAATGCTAAAAGATTAGCACAGGTCCATTTGGAGATATCACTCATGCAATGAGAGACATGAACGAAGAGCCTCGGAATATATCTCACCTATCTGTACATCATCTGCCTATAAAAGATAGTTATGACTGTAAGATCTAAATAGTGCAGCAAATGGCTGTAGATATAATCATACAAAGAGAGAAATGGGACCTAGGGCAAACCCAGAGGACTATGCTACTGGTACATCATTAGGGCAAGTTAAGCTAGACTGCAAGCTAGCTGGGAGTAGTGGTTAGAGCCAAGCCTTTCATAGCATGAGAGTGTACAGTCCCTGAAACCAAAGGTATGCCCTGGCCGTCTAATCAGACCCATCAGCTTCAAGGGATCTCCATGTAGGCTCAAAGGTCTTCTTCCCATGTGGATCCAACCTCAGAATCAGGACCTTAAATGGCACATGTCACTGCAGAACCTTCAAATGCCTTTAGCTAAAGGCCATCGACAATTCTCAGCCTTCAGTCAGGCAATTCCTGCACTGAATCACTGACATTTCTGAGTATCTCCTTCTGCTGCTTTTAAAAATTGGCTGAGCTGAAATCCTCTATTATCTGCTGCTGGCAATCAGCTCTGATCTCTCAAATACATCAAATTATTTGGGTTTAATCATGTTCTCCTTCCTTGGCCTGGATGATGAGGTTATTTTTAATTTGTTCACAGCGCTATCATGGTAGATCTCCCAGGAACTATTACTAGTTGAAGTCCCTGATTACAATCGTGTAGCTCTCTAGAGCTGTCCCCTCTCGGTCTAGTTTGTGGGAAAAGATTACCAGTGCCAATTAATATGCTGAAGAGGCTGGAATTGCTCAGCATCATCCATGCATTGTGCTCTCGTGTCCGCCCATGAAGCTTGGCTGTTCCTTAGGCTGGGTGCATGTGTGAGTGAGTTGTATATCTGGTCTCAAGTCCCATGGATGGCTCAGCATGGCCACAGCAAGAATAGTTATATGGGAGTCTCCAGTTCTTCCCTCTTATGAGTTTTTTGACGCTGGGGCTGGTTTGCTTTTAATTGACTGGCCAGGAACACCCAAGTCATTTCAAGATTTCGCCCCTTCTGAGCTGCAGTCAGTTAGATTCCCTTCCTTTGCGGAGATGGAGGAGAATTATGCCCAGCCCTAATTTCCATGCATGAGACCTGGCCATGTACAAAGGAGGTCACCTTTGGCGAAACCCTTTCCTATGACACGCATCAAGAATCTCAGCACTGTTGGGACTTCCTAAACATTGTATTGCAAGTTGGGTATGGGAGAGAGGAAAGGCCAGCGCACTATAGACAGGATTTGAGGAGCTGTGAAGAACAGCCCTCCTGAAACTCAGACTAGCCAGCATTCTGAACAGAGGGAATGTACAAGCTGGCCTCCAGATCTGACCACCACTAGCTGGCCCTGCTTTAGCTTTGCTTCTGCTGGGTTCTGTGAATCGTCTCAGCATGGAAGAATATTCTCTAAGTGACAGCACAGAAACCCACCTGGCAGGCGAGCTTTTCACATGGTGCCTGAGCTGCAGGCCCTGTCTCTAAGGCAGGATCTCCTGCATTCCCATTACCAAATCACACACTGGCGTCCGGAGTTCTTTACCCTGGGGACCCACTGCACCTTGTCTTTACAGGCTAAAAGTGCCACGTGCGATGTGATGTAAATGGCGGTGTCACTACGGGACTCAGTGGCAGATTTAATCTGTACATAAATAAAAAATAAAGGGGCACAATTCCAGCATTCACTTGGGCTCGCATCTCCACCCAGCAATAAAAACCTGGGGTTCATCACCTGTCCTGGCCCTGCAATCACAGGGCGTGGATTGCTCTAAACTGCAGCGTCAAGCACTGCGCGTTGCACTTCTGTCTTGGTCTGCACATAAAGGCTCCCTTATCTTAGGGTCTGGATTCAATCAGTGGCTTCTTCGGACAATACCCCTCACTCCAAGGTTTTGGTACAGCATGGAGCGTTCTGTGCTACTGAATCCAGGCTGTGTCCTCTTTGCCCCTCTCCTCCATCCCTCCACCCCAGGGTGCACTCTCACACGTATGCACGCACGCACACACGCACACACTCTGCTAGTTCAGAAACTTGCAAGCCAACACTTCATGCACATATTTAAATGCATCTCAGTTTGATGGGTTCTATTTTTGCATTAATTCAGAAAACTGCTGCAAGCAGTAATTCTGTCTAATCTCCTCTGCAAACCTCATGCCAGATTTTGTAATTAATTATTAGCAAAGAGAAATATATCAGGCTTGAAGAAGAAGGCTGGACCTCCCAGAGTGAACATATTGACTAATACCTTATTGGTTTAGCTGCCAGTTACAATGAGATAAATCAATGTTAATTTCATTGTATTACAACAATATTGATTTCCTATTAAACAACAGACAAAGCAGGTTATGACTTTAGGAAAGCCATTAGGAGTGAAAACAGAAGGACATTTTGGAAATATGGGGGGGGGGGAAGTGGTAGTATTACAAGAAATGGAGGGTCACAAAAGAAGGAAAGATTTCGACTGTGCAGTGGTGACAGAGAAATGCTATCAGCAGGTACAGCTGTAATGGTGTGAACTAGAAGATGAACTAAACAGCCACCTTGTTGGTGCTGACTGTAACCCCTCATGCTGAGAACTGCCCCTCCACCCAGACTTGCAGCACAGGTTCCCTTACACCGCCAGCGCCCATCAGCCCCACACTGCACTCTGGATGAAGAACTCCATTCACCAGACCACCAGCCACCCCAGGTGGATGTTTGACCACCAAACAGTGCTGGCATCCGGACACACTGCTCAGAGTTACAGTGGGACAAATTTGCTCCGCTCTACAGAGAAATGAAATCTTCAGAAAGGGAGGTGTTGCTCAAACAGGGCAGGGTAAGAATTCTCCGTGGAGAGCAGAGTGGCTGCCTTTCTGGAAAAACACATCAGCTGCAGTGAGGAGAGAAATATAGCCGCGGGGAGGTGCGGACGAAAGATTCAGGGTCAGGAGGAGGAGAGATTTCGGGAGAGCTGTAATCGTCCCTGCCACAAGTCTCCAGAGCTAAGACGACTCGCTGCTGCATTTCACACCTTTGCAACAGTAAGTTCTGCCTTTCAGAAACCAAGTCATCCCAATGCCTTTATTCGAGACATGCACAATAAAACCAGTTAGAGAAGGTTCTCACTTTGGGTCTTTGCTTGATGCCAGATGTCTGCGTTTCCCAGGATGGCCGCTGTGCAGGGACGTGACTGGGGTGCCTGAACCGACAGTGACAGAGGAAGAGGAGTATGAATGCTCAACCTTTGCTGTGGCTCCTTCTCCTTTCTCGCCCACAAAGATCATTTCTACCTGCTAGTGCCCTGGATGACCCATTGGCACTGTTCCCTGCCAGGGCTCTCAGCTCGGCTTTGGAAACCAGTTTTCCAGCTTTGCCTTTGAGATGCTTTTTGCGTTTTGTCTGACATTAGAATAAAAGAGGGAGGAGGGTTGGAAAAGAGCAGGACAAAGGGTGTGTCGAGGATAGACCCCACCCATAGGACCTTTCCTTCCATTGTTCAGTCAAGTACACTGCAATTCCAACCATGGTGCCGACCAGGCTCTCTGCTTTCCCATCAGAGCAACGTGAGCAGCAGCACTCGTGGAGAACCAGCGTGCCCCTGTGTGCACCCCACCTCAGCACCATAACGCTGAGTGCCAGAGGTGCACAGCTGCGGAAGCAAGTCAGAGAATGGGAGATGGGCACTGCTGAGCGACTTTTCTTTTCTTTCCAAATTTGGCCCTCAGCACCACGGGGCTGTCTGAACAAAGAGTTCTGGGCCTTCCTGCCTCCCTTGGCCTGTCCCTGAAATGCAGGGGTCTTGGTAAAATGGTAACACTCTCTTACGCTTCTCTGAGGCCAGGAGTTCACTCCCAAGGCTGAGAGTGAACATAAAGAGCTACGCTGTGAGCCCAGCATCCCAAGCTCTTAAGAAAAACATTGTCGCTGTTTAAATTTCCCTCCTTGGCTTTCTTGTGGTTTTGCTCTGCTTCTGGGGAATGGCTGGAGAGCCTCTGACGCGTGGAAAGTCTGTTTGCAGTTAGCACATCCTCCCAGAGAAGGTTGCCCGTGGGCTGTTTCATCTGCAGCAGTGAAAAGGGCCTCAGGGGAGTGAGAAAAAGCAGCTGCCTGGCATATGTCAATCAGTCTCATTACACTGCTGACAGTCTACTCTGGATTGAAAGTACCAGGGGTCCCTTCGAAGAGTCCCTGCCTCACAGCAGGAGCTCCTGCTTTTGGATGGATACATCCAGGACCATTGTGACACATGCTAAACTAAGCTGTTTCTGCCTCCTCCTGCTCGAAAGGCATCTTTCATTATTATAACACACTCTGCACGGTGGTGCATGCTCCTTGGGGCAGGAACTCCCTTTGTGTTATTTGCCTGCACAGTACCTGGTGTGATGGGGTCCCCGATCCCTTGACTGGTAATAATATATACATAATATGTCAATTATCTGGAGTACATTTTTAACGTTTTATTCTAAACACATTGCTACAAACTTGGGGAAAGTTCTGAAACTGCTGCACCGTTTCCCAAAACATTCTGAGTTTTTACAAAGTTCTAGTTTCGAATCTGTGTTAGCCCAGTGGGAGTTTCTCCAAAGAGCTGAACCGCACACACCGTTAGCAGATATCAGCCTTTAGTGTATAATACACAGGGAGCTTTCAGAGGCTCTCCTGCTGCTATTTCCATACAGGAAAATACAAGAGGTTTTCAGGAAACATTTCATGGGTTCATTCAGTAATGATCTGACCCTGTTGCCAAGCAGGACAATTAGAGCTAGTTTTTAAAAAAAGTGAAAACAAAAATTTTAATTGAAAAATGGCTTTTTGACTAAGGGAAATTGTTGCCATTTTTCATCATTTTGAAACTAAAACTTTTGTGACTTTGGGGCGGGAAAAAAGACCCAAGGCTTTCTTTTCCCTGTTTCTGCACACTGAAAAAATTGGGGGGGTATTTGGTTTTCCAACAACATTTTTTGACAAAAATAAATCAAAATAAATTGTTTTCATTGACCTTTTTCTTTTAGAAGGGAAAAAAATCCCATGCAGCTCTCGAAACTCCTGGCAAACTCCCGTGGCAGTCACATCAGGCTGTGGCCAATACCCTCTTTGCTGTAGACACTGCTCATTTCCCATTTCCCACTTAACAGCCCTGTTTCCTTGTGGGGCTTTCCTGTATCCCTCCAGCATTTGACTGTTACTGGTGACGAGCTGTGCTAAGGACCCTATTCGTAGCTGACACTGGCCCACACCTGACCGTGTCCTCTGTGGACTGTCTTCCAATAGACCAACTCCACTGGACTTAGGCTGACAGGTGAATCCATTTAGCAGAGTCCTTTTATGTAATCAAAGAACAGCTGTTTTCAGCTGCCTCCGGTCAGGTTTCTCCTCTGTGCAGGACGTTGTCTCTGACTACCTGCCTGGAGACCTGTGCCTGGGAGAGGGGAACAGTCAGTGGATTTAGGGGCAGGCTGAACAGGTGCTGGGCTCAGGGGGATGTGCAGTGAAAGGTTTCAGGTCTGACATGGGCCTTTCTTGGGCACTAATCTCCTCGAACGTTCTGGAGCTTTGGAGAATCTCCTGGAGCCTTCCAGACGCGCTCACCACGACATTCTCGTCACCAGCCCGGCTCTCGCAGGTGTGCGGCTGGCCGCCCGGGAGATGTAAGGACACACGAGAGCCTGGCTCTGCAAAATCATGCATCAAAGCCAGGAGACGGGCCCAGAGTTGGTCTAGGGCCGGCTGTGGGCACGACTCTCCGGAAAGTGGGGCTCTGGAGCGTTACTGGGGTGTCTCTCTGTGCCTCAACCCAGCCTGCAGCTGGGGGTGTGAGCAAAGTGCAGGAGCCTCTCTGCAGCCCTTTCTAGTGCTGTCTCCCGCTGAGAATGAGTCTTTGCCTCTCTTAGCCTAGCAATAAACTGGTTTGGCAGACAGCAGGTTTCTGAGCCGGTCCAGGGGCTCATTAACTTTGCCTTTTTAATAACTGCTGTAATTGGATAATGCAACTTTTGCCTCACTCCAGCCTCCCCACTGCCTTATTAAATGCTAGATATTGACGAGGCAAAGGTGTCTCTCCTTTTCCGAGATATCGCACCAGACTGTGCCAAGCCCGGCGTGGGTGTGGGGCGGACGGGCACAGAGGGGTCCTGTTGGGAAAGAAAATGCAGACTCTGGTCCCTGGCAGTGCTGCTGGTAGCCGCGTCCAGGGTCCAGGAGCTGTCGCACTGATGGTCTGTGTGCCTCTGAAGATGCCCTGGCACCCAGATAGCTATGGGGCATCCCCCATCTGGGGCAGTGGAAATATCTGCCACTTCCATCACGGGGGGCAGCTTGTGAATGCTTCCCTTCCCTGTGAGCGGGCAACCTGGATGAGACAGCTCTTTATTTCTAGGGTCTGAGCCATTGCCCCTTGGTTTCTCTTGGCTTTCAATTGGGCTGATACATGATTTCCAGTCGTGGATGGGGCAGATTCTCAGCCCAAGAGTCGACTCCGGACTTGGTTTATGGAATGGGCCAGCATGTTTAATGCCACCACCTTAATGCTTAGCACCAGAAAGGATAGGCAGCGGGGGAAAGGTTTGCAACTGAGCAGGGCTGTGCTCCATGCAGGCCTGGCCATATATTCAGGGATGGAGCGTGGCGCTCACAGAGGAGGGGGGATTCCCTCCGAGCGCAGACCAAAAGGACAACGGAAGAGGGGGCCATTGAGCTAACACGACTCAGAAAAATGGAGTTGGGGGAACAGGCAAGCTGGGACTGATGGCCCATGACTTGCCTTCCAGCCTGGATGTCTATGAACACAGTTATTGTATGTTGCTAGATTTAACCACGGGCATCATTACAAATACAGAATACACTCTTTCCCCCACTGAAAGCTCTTTGTGATACATCCTCTCCCTGTTCCAGGCTGCTTGCTCCAATGTTTCTGTTGGTTCCTACTGATCATCGGGTGAAGAAACCTCTGCAATAGCACACGTACAATTGCTAAGCAACGTCATTAGAGACAGAACGTCTCAGCACCCTGCATTTGAGAGGTGAGGTGACTGTCAGGAAACTGAGCAAGATGTTTATTTAAAGGGTTAAGTGGGCAGCTTTCCAGAGCCCAGGATTAAGATAAATAATTATTAATGGGATCAATGCTGATAAAGCAACCAAAGTGGAGCGAATGGTTTATTGACTCTTCAAGTGTCCCTTTTAATAGTTCTTCACAAAGTGAATGCCTTGTAGCCTTTTACCGAAGGGAGAGAATAACACAGGTCCTGCAGAGGTGTTTACATTGTGGGAACTGCTCTGCTTAGGAGGGTGAAAAAAGTGAGAAATTATGCCCAGTAACTTTTGCTGTTAATTACCTATGACAATGTGGTGATCAACCACCATAAAATGGGTAGGTTCTTATTCCCCCCACACCAAACATTTGTGTCCTATTTTCTCCAGCAGACATTTGGGCATGCACAGGTTCTGGCTGACTCTCACAAAACCAAGTATATTATTTAATGCCTTTGGAAGGAGCCAGATAAGCAGCAGTGCACTGAAAATTTAAGAACAGGAGGCACAGCAGAGACAAGTGGAGTTGCTGAATTAGAAGTTTATGGGCCCCACTCTCAACCTGCACTATTTATAGTAGTCATGTGCTGGTCTGAGGATAAAAATCAAGACACACCAGCAGGATCCATGGGCTGACGTGGTCTGCTTTCGATCTTGTCTGGGAACACATTTGTTTACCTTCTTTTCCTAAAATATAAAACTGCTCTTAGCGTCCACCTCATGGAATTTTCTGTTCCACAGAAATCATCTCCCATCAGCACTAGGCACTGAAGGTCGTAATGAACATTTTAAAAATATAGCTTTTTAAATGGGATTGTCCTTGGGATTTTTGGTGGTGAGAGTTTCCCCCGGCTCTGTTCTTTTTTCACTTTCTGCTCTGGGGTTGATCTTGAAGCAGTGGAGCTGAGTGAGGGAACAACAAGTGGGGTGGCCCAGGATACAGGGCATGAGAAGGACCCCAGACTGGAATAGCAAGTGGTGCCACATATCAGGGGTGGAAACGCTTACACCGGCCAGTTTTCCATTGCAAATAAGAATAGAATTTGGCCCTCAGAGCATAAACTGGAAATGTCCAGGCTCTGCAACCCTGATTTTGAACCAAGATGGGACAAAAGATAAAAGGAAGCATGCAATGAGCTTGTGGATTTCAGGCTAATCAGAGAATCTTACCGGGAAAACAAACAGGAAACAATCTGGTGTGGTGCTAGCTCAGTCCCCAGGCACAGGGGAAGGAAGTGAGGAATAACGGGCACAGGGATGACAGAGACGAGATTTTGGAGTGTGTGTTCAAACCACTGTGGCGTGCTGCACAGCTGGGAGTCAGGGCGTGATGGTTGCTGGGCAGCCCATGAAGGGCCGAATATAATAATCCGATTTAGGGAAACTGAAAGTGTGAATCCTGGCATGCTGGTTGCAGCAGATTCATTCAGGTATGAGCAATGTAGGAGTAAATCTTCTTATGGTGATAAAAAGCAGCCTGTCAGGATATTAAACAGGATGTTGGAAGCTACGCAAGCAACTTCCTCAGTGAAATAAATAAAAGGTAAGGTTGCAGGCATATACAAACATGGAGGGGAATCTGTCTGATTAGAGCCTTCCTTGCTTACAGCTAATTTGGGAAGAGAAATCAGAGTCCCCAAGAAGCAGTTCTCCTTTTCAGTTTGGAATTTGACCAGGTCAGCAAACAATTTGGTAACTACTTTTCTATGCAGCTAAAGCATTCTTACCATTTCCAGACACATGTATTCTTTCCTCTCGCACAAAAACCCTTCTTTCTCCTAGCCAGCCCAGCTGGGAACAAGTGGTGAAAAGAGTTCACATGCAAACACTGGAACTAGATGATTTCAAACTACAACGCGGCACCCACCACCAAGAATTGTTCTTTCATTGAGAGCTGCTGTTTCTCTAGCTCACGTGACCCAGGACATTCATCACAGCCAATTGACTCATATTTTGTAACGTTAGACTTGCACAGTGGAACTTAACACACTTCGACCTAAACCACCAAAGGGCATGTGAACTTTTCTGAGCCATTTGTCACCTATGAAAGAGGCTAAGATCTTATGTGAGATTTCTAAGGAACCTAGCTTGCAAATAGAGACATTCCAGATTCAGGATTCAATCCACCTATGGTGGTGGTTAATATCTGGGAATCACATATTATGAACCCCCCACACCTTCAGAATGGTTTCTTTCCCATTTCAAATGCTTTAAGGCTCTGTTTTAATGCAGGAATTTCGATAGTTTTGAAAACATTTTCCAACAATATTAAAATCCCTTTTCAAGGAAAGCCATCTCTTAGCAAACCAAAGGCCTCTCTGTTGCTGGACTGTGGAAGAAATACTTGGCTGGGACACCAGATCCTAAGGGTGAGTTTTATTTATAACGAGGCCCCTTTTCACTGCTCTGCCAGCATAAAACCATAAGATGAAAGGAGCTTACAGTGGATATATATGACACATACCGCCACTTTAATGGCACCTCACACTACCAGAGTGCCAATGAGAATCGGACCCTCAGAGGCAGCAGTTCTCCCTGCCAAGCCAATGGGAAAGGGTGATGTCCTCTTTCCAACAAGCCTCTGGGACGGAGGAGCTTCATGTGGCCACACAACCCTTCACTGGCCTGGACTACACCCCAAATTGTGTCACAGTTTGTGCAGGCCTGTCAGGGTTTAGTTTCTGCACCCAGGGATAGAACAAAGGGATAGTCCAGGCTCAGAGCCTGCATGTAAAACCATCACAGCAAATCTCAGCAGCTTCTTTCTATCTGGAGAACCCACTCTTCTGCCTCACCCCTGAAGTCCAATTAGATCAGTGGAGGGGACCCTCTGGCCTTTCCGCTTGTCCCTGGTGTCTCACTGTCAGTTTTCTAGCAACCACCTCGGTGCCACGGAATTAAAATAAAACCCACCTGATATTTCACTCTTTGCAAATGTGAAAGGCAGCTTTTCTTCTGGTTCCAGAAGCCAGGAGACCTTTTTTCACAGGTCTAGTCCTCACAGATGCTGTGAGGCATGAACAAGAACAAACAGCTCAAGGAGAGCCAGTCACCACTTGCACTCAGTTTTAAGAGCAGAACAGAATTGAGCTGCTGCTGATCTTCTGTGCAGGGGTGAATTTCACCCATAATGCAGGCACCTTTTCTCATTCTTCTTCTTTATTGGTATTGCAGTGGCGCTAGGAATCTCTGTCATGGCTCACAACTCCATCGTGCAAGGAGCTCTCAGCCACTTCTTAAAGACATGTTCCGTTTTCCAAACACCGCTGACATTTTGTGGTTACTGAGGAGTGAGCAAGCCTCTCCAGCCGTGAGGCCTCCTTTATTTGTTAGCCATATTGCTCACGTCCTCTGGTGGATGTGGGAACTGCTACTTTTCATTAGCTACTGTAGATATTACATTTGTTAATGACAGCCACTTCCTTCCAGTTTCTCCTTGCAAGGAATCCACGCATTAATAATAAATAACAAGCTGCCTTTCTAAACTCTAGCAATTCTGAAAAGCAACAGACTTCCAGTATTTTATTAACCCATCTTCTAGCTCTAATGTGCCTGAGTAATGTTGGCATGTAATTAATTTAATGAGGTCTCACTTGTGCGTAACTCTGTTGTTACTGGCTTGGTATTTGAAAAAAACAGGATACGAGTGGGAACATATTTTATCGTCCCAGGAAGACCAGATTTGCAAATGACAAAGCAACTGATGATACTGCGTAAAGAGTTGATATATCTGCGGGTGATAGTATTTTCATAGAGTTCTCTGTCCCATAAAGATTTACTGTCAACACAAAACTCAGTCTGTTCTGCCTAGATTCGTATGCTGTCCTCATCATCACAGAATCTGCCTGCCTTCCAGAGGTGCTTTAAGCACCACAAAAAGCATGTGTCATATGTGGCTCATTTTTCTCATGTCCTCTCCCCAGGAGAACTCCATGCGCTCTGTGGGGGTTTGTTTTACTAGGCTTTGGTTTTGTTTAAATGTTCCTCTATGTTTCTATCTCAGAAGGAAGGGCGGAGAAGTATGTCTGGCCCTTGGAGTGCTAAGTCATGAGGTCCACGATGGTCCTTCCTTCCTGAGAGAGAGTAGATACAATATTTGATACTTTGTTGCCCTACTTTTTAGTCATTTTACTGGACTGGCTAAAATAAGGCAAATAAATCATCACAGAATTGTAAAAATAAATCAAATTACGATCCATAAATAATAGCCCACAGTTATGGGAAAGAACAGGAAAAGGTCAAAATAAATACGTATTTCCATCCAGCTGCTTATGGCTGTAGCCTCCTCTCAGCACCCATGTGCAACGGGCAAGGGTTGTTATCCCTGCTGCACAGTGAGACTCTGAAGCATGGCAAGATGAAGTGATTTCTCCAGCATCCCACAGGCAGAAACCGAACACCAGTTCAATATCGTAACCACAAGTCTTCCTTCTTCCACTGTCTGCAGGCTCACCTTTTGAAACAACTGCCAGAGTTTCTTCTCAACAGCAATCCCTTGTAATAGAAACAAGGAGTCCTTTTAAAGACTAACCCGTTTATTTATCGCATCAGCTTTCAGGGGAGAGAATCCCACTTGGTCAGATGCTTTGAAGATGGGGAACTTATAGAATGGGAGGAAAACAAATGCAAGGAGATGAAAATCATAGGGCCAGGTCAGACCATGACAGCAAATCAGAGCAGCTGGTGAGAGTCAAACAGTGGGGAACAGCATTCAGAGGACGGTGAGGTCGAACGACAGGATTCCTTTGGGATTGCCGGTACGATAGAAACATGAATGAAAGCCAACGCCATTACTGTTACCGTTAGTTCCTCTTCAGGTTTTCCTGCCATGAGGCAAATTTTAAAGGGCACAAAGCAATCACAGCCATTTCCTCTGCCTGACAGGGGACACACACACTCCCTATGTAGAAAACAGGAGGAACTGTACAAACTATTTCAACTGTCAAGTGTATTATTTCCCACTATAAACATTACCCATGTTTTGTCGCTTTAACGATTTGGATCACTTAATTTGTTTCAAACTAATTAATACCTCATTGTAGTGGCAAACCCTCTGTGAGCTCAATTTCAACAGGTGGGGGGCGGGCATATGCGTCATGCATTATTCTCCTTGAGATTCGCACCATCATCTTGCTTAATAATTTAATTAAAATTCATGCAAACCCCCAAATGCATTGCAAGGCCCCACTGGAATGCCAAGCTCATTTCTCTCTTAGCATCATTAGCACAGCCACGAGTTGCTAGCACTGTGTAAAATGCAAATGAGATTTTTTTTTTCAATGCAAGCACAATGTCAATTTTTTCCTGATCATTTGAAATACCTCTGTTTTCTCTTCCTTGATTAAATGTCAAAAAAACACTGGGGTCTGTAGTCAAAATCAGAGCTGTTCAGTTTGCATTTAACATGCACAAAGGGGGAATTTGGGATTTTTATCATCTTCCTTTTGGATTTAAACCTCCATGATCAAGAAAAAACATAGTCACTCCCATAGAAAAACAGTGCTTGCAGCTTAATTCCAGAGCATCCTGGACTCACCACGACTGCCACCACAGGGCCCTGTGTGTTTCCTCGCATCCCAATAAACCATGCAAGGATTTCAGAGTCTGCTTTTTGCCTGTGCTCTACTGTATTAGGCCCAAAGATTAAAGCAATAAAAAAATAAAATTGAATTACGCTGGTGAGAGTGCCAATAATGTCACTTGTAATTAAATCTTTTGTATTTCTAGTCCGTTCTCTTTCCAGCTTTTACATTGGCTCTTCTCTCTTTTGCATTAATCCCTTGCTAAGCTGTGAATAACATGTCTGTGTTATGTAATCCTCAGACATATAATTAACCAAGAGCGGACTTGGCATTGGAGCCAGCAGAGGGGTGTAATCTTTCTTTTCAGCACTAATGGTAGTTGCTATCTTAGTCTCTGGCTTTTGAATTGAGCAGTCCCTGTAAAATCCATAGAAATGTACAGGAATATTTGGGCAGTCACAGGGAGTAAATGACCCTGCTTTGCTGTGCATGAGGAAGGCATTTCCTAGGACCACAAGCAAATTCTCCAGCCAATTTAGGTTTTACTTTAATATTTTCATAACTCAACACTATTTACCCAGTACCTTCCATGAGTAATTTTTAGGCCATGTCTTCACTGCAGAGCATGTCTTCAATACAAAATCATGTTGACCTACAGCCCCCAAAGTAACGACATCACTAGAGTATATGTACATTGTCTTTCGTCCTCCCCAGGAGCACAGTCTCAGCGTGGGGCCACGGAGATGGCTCCTGAACTCTGGTGAGAGTCAACGTAAGCAACCCAGTATCTACACACTGAGCATGACAGTAGACGCATGGGGAAGCGGTATTACTAAATCAGCATAGAGGAGCGCTTGCATCAGCCTAGCTGTGGAAGTGTCTTCATTTAAATTTGTCTCCCGTTGACGTAAAGCACTCAGGGCACTCGTGTCTAATTCCCTGCATACCTTGCCCAAGTCAGTAGACTCAGACTTTTAAAAGTACTCAGGTGTTGTTGCGGTCAGCCTGCAATTCCTAACTGATTTAGGAGCCTACGTTTACTTTTCGAGACAGATCTATCATTTAGAAATCTAAACCACATTGGCTAGCAATTGAATTTAGATTCCTAAGTGCCTACATTCCTTCTGAAAATGAGATTTAGGCTCCTAAATCAGTTAGGTATTGTGACCCTATGTACAGCAACACTGAAATATCTTAGTCTCTCTGGCCTCGGTTTGCTCAAATGGGGATAATAGCATTTCGCTGCCTTGCAGAGGTGTAGTGCGGATAAATCTAGTGGTGTCTCTGCACCGCTCAGATGCTGTTCTGATGAGGGTCGCAGAAGTGCCAAGACAGAAAGCTATCGTGGCCAGTATCTATCTGAAGTCTGTATCCCAATCTTAACCCTTCCTGACATCTTGCTTGGCAGGGTGGGTACACAGATGCATTTAAAAGCCAAGCACACAGAGAAATATCCCACAGAAGTTAGGGGCCCACTGCCAGCATGAGAAAGCAGGCCTGCTAAGTGAACTATGAACTCAATGGGAAACATGATGATGATGTTTTCGTTGTTGTTATTGCTATTAGTATTTAGATTTATATGAACAACTCCTCCCCGCAAAATGAATGCACAGAATGGACTACAAATAAGCAAAGCCTCAAGCAAATCAATAATAAAATAAACAAATGTCCTGCTTAAACAGAAAACATGAAAAAGCAAGTGTATCCATCTTAGAGATAGATGGGGAAAAGCAAAGAGTGGAGGAAACATTTCCACTAATATTCCGGGAATCTGAAAGGGAATTTTGATTCAAGCATCTTTATGGCCATTTCCTATTTGTTTTCCATAAACTTTTAACTCTCAAGCTCTCTTAGTGCAAATACCCACAAAAAGCACATTTTTAATGAACTGCGAAATATTTCCTGAAAGTGGATTCTGTAACATGTGTTTGCAACCTGTAATTCATACTGTGTTAGATCGGTACCTCGGTCATATGGGTCCCTGATGGATCACTCATTGAAACAGCATAGATTGTGTCCAATGCACAATTCAAAATTAACACCATGCCAGCTATTATTACGGCTCTAGTGCAGGCCTACCACAAATAGGATCAGAGGTTTGTTACGCTGGCCGTTTCAGGAGTGCTGATGAATGAACGTTGTCTGCACAGACGTGAATAGTTAATAGATAAAGCACCAGAGGGTGGTGTTCAAGAATATCTAGCATAATTCCTGGATTTTGTAGCACCACCAAGGGTTGTTGAATCTTGTGCACGGCAAATAGCTTCTTTTGCATAGCTCATCACATCACATCTATACACTCGGTGCTAATGTGAGCTAATAGACTCAATAGGCAGGACAGACAAAGGGTGCGAGATAGGAAGCAGCATTTCCTTTTTACAACAGAAAACTGCTTTGAATTTTTGATTCTCCCAGAGTTAGTAGTACCATTAGCTCTTCTTCACTTCCCTTTGGGATACTGCTCTGTTTCACGGGATGGTAAGCCGCCTTTAAAGAGATGTCGTTTAGAGACTGGACCTAGACGTCAATTGTCTGGCCATCTTTTGTACAAGTAGGTAATATTCTTCAGCACATCTTGAGATGAGTGGTGGAGTTCTGCAGCAAAGGATGCTCCCCAGAACATCTGTCAGTGAGTCATGTCTGTATCCTCAGAAAGCTGCTGTTTCCCAGCCTTTAATAAAGTTTAAAGTAGACATCTCCTGCTTTCCAGCAAACAGATTCTGTAGCACACACAGCATTCCAGGCTTTTAGGGTTGCACCAGAGCAGGTGCAATTGGTACTTGAGCTACAAAAGAAATTAAGCAGTGTGTCATTGAGGATATGTTTCCCTGCTATGGCAAGGCCAGCCTGGCATGAGATATGACAGTGCTCTGTGCAACACATAAGTCACCATTCCTCAGCAATGAGCACTTTGAGAGGATGTAGGAAAACAAGAGTTAATTTGCCTGGGGAGAGCCCTCATGCTTTGAGTTCAGCTTTTGCCATCAGCAGACAATTCCTGCAAGGCAAGGGGCCTTATGTGTGTGATGCCTCCGTCCCTCCAGACTGCAGTTGCCAGCTCGGCCTGGGACATCTGATGTTAATAGGGATGCCCTGCTCCCGAAGGATGGTCTGATTGTCTTCCAGACAGTCACACTGAGCACAAGAGAGCCGTGCCCCATGAGCTGAGCACTGCACATTGCATGTAGTTTGTTATGACAGATGGCCCTGTTCAGCCACGCAGAGCAGAGCTGTCCTGCTCCCCAAGGCCATTCCTTTCCTCAGGAGACATCAGCGGCCCTCTAAGCACAGGTGAGCAGACATCACTGCGAAGTCCCTGGGCAATTCAGCAGCCTCTTTCAGGGTCAAGCTCTGATGCACAGACCCTGCAGCTTTTACTCTGACCGGCTGCTCATCAGGTCAGCAGGCTTGACCGATCCGGTCTCTGTGTTCAGCACATGCTTCCCCACTCTATTTAAATGACATTTTTAAACCTGGTTTCTGAATGGCAGTCCAGCTGAGGCACTTTGTGCATACCACTCACTGGAATCCATGAACACAGTTCTCCACAGGCCTCCTTCTGCCCTGGCGACTCAGCAGCCCAGAGAGAATGGCCTAAGATGGGACAAGAACCCCAGCACAGCCAGATCAGCCATGGAGAGGGTTTCTGGTGGACACGCTCTCCCTCACGAGCCAGCACTGAGCCCAGCTCCACTCCATTAGAGAGAAGCCACGTTACGCTTTCAAAGGAATCACTAGGAGTTATTTGACCACGTAATTGCCACTGGAGTTCACTGGGAAGTGGGCGACCAACCAGGTCCCGTATGCGCTCAGCCTTAGAGTGACTCCGAGCTTTTTACTGTGTGTAGCCCCTTGAATTGGTTTTGATCTGCTTGGTCAGGTATTTCCCCCATGAAATCCCCCACGCCTGTTCTGACACAGAGTGCTTCTGTTAGCGCTCCCTTCTCGCCCCCAGCAACCAGTGCACGGCCTTCTATTTCAGCTCTCATTGAAACAGAAACATTCCAGTTGTAAATGACATCTCTTTCAGCTGAATGGCCTATTGATGAGTGGTCTATATGCGCCTTTGCACTGCTCTGCAATTGACTGAAAGGAGACACCGCTTTATTTTGGGGGTGTATATAACTCTGGGCTCATGCAGTGAGCACATTTCTGTGCATTGACTTCTGGGCCAGCGCGCAGAAAGGCAATTCAATACACAATTAGATTAGCAGCTGCATTTGTCATTTTTGGCCCAAATGAGATTACAAGAAGAAATTGCCCTGCTTTATGCTATGAGTTCATCTTTCTACAAGGAATATTATAAGTTAAAACATGGGCTGAATTGAATCTTTGTCAGCTGGGGATTCTGCCTGTGAGCTGAATTACTTCTACAGATGACCCCAGAAATACACTTCTGGACAGATTTAGAGATTATGGCCAAAATTTTCAACATCTTGGGCAGACACAACCAGCATCTTCTTTGAGGATAACAGATCCTAATTATTCTTTTTATCTTGATTGGAATAATTTTTTTCTTAAGCATTTTAGTCTTATGTTATGACTTTATTTTCTTCCACATTCCTAACTGCATATGCAAAAAAAGCAACTATTATCACAATACTACACAGACAAAAGTCAAGAACAAATCTCCAGCCCAGCCCAAGTGGCAAGACTTCCCCACCCACCCATCCTCCATAACTATTAGGAAAATACCTCTTTTAAAAACAGAAGTATGTTGTAGGATGTATCTAACCCCAACCTTTCATTTTATAGGGAGGAATTCAAAATTACTCTTGAGATTCTTGGGTTTGTCTGAGATCTGCTTTATGTAGGAGCCAAGGTTGGAGACATGGAATGATTGCTTTCAGTGTCCTGGAGACTGCTGGAGGCAGAATTGTTCTGTGGCATAATGAGAGCCTCTGGCTCTGGGGTGCTCTAAAACAGTGGTTTTCAAACCATGGGTCGGGACCCCTCTGGTACTAGGTGTGACACCCCCAGCTACTGCCACCGAAAGACTGGAATGTGTTCCTGAAAGCTGTCATTGTTAGTCGTGGACATAGATGATTTTTTTCAACTGGGTTCCGAGGAGAAAAGTTTGAAAACCAGTGTTCTAAAGCATGATGTTTATGACCGGTGTTGCTGGAGGGGGGGGGGGGGGCGCTTAGGAGGAGAGCTCAGATGCAAAGGGCCATGTTCCCTGTGGGCTGTAGCATGGTGCAAAGGGGCCAGGGAGAAGATCTCACCTTTACAGTAGACACTTTTTCCTAATATCGAACCTAAATCTCCCTTGCTGAAGATTAAGTCCATTACTTCTTGTCCTATCTTTAGTGGACAAGGAGAACAACTGACCTCCCTTCCCTTTGTAACAGAGTAATATTAGCCTTTTTTGCAACTGTAAAAATGTGCTGTAAAATTTGCTACATATGTTTTTGACCCTCATCCACTTTCTATATCCTTTTATTTTCCAGTGTGTCAAGCACAGGCTCCCTAGCTTCACAAGCAATAATGTTTAAAAACACAGATGAAAATAATTTTCCCAAAGTGTCAAAAAAATTGAACTCTCCTAGCCTGCATAAGCATGTAGCAAATCCCTTAAACCTATGAGAATAATCTGCGATGAAAAGTTTCTAGGAGGGTTTTCACTTTTTTCTTTTACCCAGAGTAAAAGTTCTCTTCTGCAGTGGGTGAACTGAAAGCCTGCTTACACTGTAAAAGAAAGCATGTGCGTGAAGTATGTAGGCCAAAGACCTTGTCCTGACCGTCTGAATTGCACATGGATGTCTTTGCTCCAGTAACAGTCACACTTGCTTCTTGTTGAAACATCACTTTAAGATGCCCAACATGCTTCCCAGAGGAGTATGAGCCAAGGCGGCTTCCCTGGCACATGGACAGAGACTTCTTAGGAGTGACATCCAATACTTCTGACCCACGTGGCATAGTCCCTCAGTGAAAATAGCCTCTATTTGTCTACTAAACATTACCCATAAAAAGAACCAGGATCATATTCCATGTCAAAACTGCCCAGGTGAAAACCTGACTCCATTCAAATCAATGGTAATATTGCCTTTATCTTCAGATGTTCCCCATACTGCAGCAAACATACATACTGTCTTTCCATATTGGGCTCAATATGGGGGTAAATGTGTGATATTATCTGGCCTGTGTTATGCTGGATGGAAGACTAGATGATCAAATTGTTCCTCTTAGCCTTCCAATCTGTGAAAACCCCAGTCAATCCATGAGTCTTCACTAGGCTGACAGGCAAGGCAGGGAGCCTTTGAATGCCAACCTTAATAACTGTTGTAAATCATTTCATATTTTTAAACAGGTGAATGTTTGAGGACACTGTCCTCCCCAAAAATGAATTAACAGATAAACATCATTAAGTCTCCCTTAATCAACCCAGGAAGGGAAATCTCTGCTTGTGACATTTACTGAAGAGGTGAGCTCAAGATAGATCATAATTTGCTGATTAAAAAACTAATCCTCCTCTTAAGGTCAGAAAGCATCAATGAAATGTCAGATAATATAAGGGGAGAACACAGCATGGCAAAGTTTCCAAAACAGAGTGCTTAAGGAAATAAAAGGAGCAAAGCCTGTGAAAATAATAGTTGGGGATTTTTATTTAAGCTTTGGTGAAGGTATGCTTAAAGATTATATTTACCTACATTATACACCCTGTACTATGACTTGGATACTTGTCCATTGGGAACTGGATTGAGATCCATCATGTTTTTCCACACACACCACCAAACAGCTGGCATTTTGTAGCAATAACCAGTTGCACCCAGGCAAAATGAGAGGCTCCCGTTCTTCTTACAAATCCCTTAGCAGCAGCTACTTCACTGAGGAAGACGACAGAGTTCTGTGGCACTTTTAAAGACCAACAGATTTATTTATCTCCCACGAAAGCTCATGCGATAAATAAATCTGTTAGTCTTTAAAAGTGCCACAGGACTCTGTTGTCTTTCTACAATAGACTAACACGGCTACCCCTTTGGAATTTCACTGAGGAAGTAAGCTTTACGTTGCAGCATCGCAGCTTCCAGTCCTGTGTGTGGACCTCTCAGGGTCCGTTCCAGCCCTCCACTTCTCTGATTCTGTTTCCACCCTTGCCATGACGCCACCGGGAGCTGAGGAGAAATGTTCAGGGAAGCATCTAAAATAGGAAAAAGCACTTAAAAACTCATAATGATTTTGTGACTCTGGTCAGTTATCCACAGCCTGTTCCTGGAAATCCAAAACCAGTGATGGACCATGGCTTCAGAGGCACGTGTCTGGAAATATTCTTACTGTTTGTGTGGATTATGGCAGTGCCTCCTGGTATGACTCCGTACAAAGAGACCATCCCTGCCCAAAGAGCTGACACTCTGCAGAAGGCTGCTCTTCCAGTTAGCATGCTCACATTTGGCTGTAGGGCCAGAACGAGCATTTCAAACTCGCTTGTCTCAGTATGATTCATGGTTGCTGCTGCCCTGAGGGTGCTTCTGATGTCAGACTGCTATCCAGAACGCCTGTGTCCAGAACAAAAATTAACAGCAGGATCTAAAACATAACTTGGCTGGTGAGGGTCTATTATGATAATGTTTCTGTTTTAACTGAACATTTTTCTCCAATCTCCTTAATTACACAGGTAAGCAGAAAACCCAGCATTTCTAGCTAATTGTACAATGATACCTGCCATCTGTTACTGTCTTCCGGATTTGTGGGGGCACAGCTGTATACAGAGTGCTTAGTGCAACTGTACGCTTTTATTGATACTTATAACTTCTGCAGCAATGAATCTGTTCTAATTAGCACTTGAACTAAATGTTTATGATGTAGAAAATGACAAAATGTATTTATCACCCTGCTAATAACTCACCGCAAAAAAAATCAGGGCCAGGCCACACAACATGAGATGACTCTTTAGGTGTGACATATGCTTTGCATAGCTGCATCAGATTTAAGGGTTATGTGCTAATTAAACCAAAATAACCCCAAAGTAAGCTCTCATTAACACCAAATCTTGGCCATCATCTTTTCAGACCTGTTGTACTGATCTTCAACTAAAGATTTTCCTCTGAACTACAATAGATTGTGGAAATGGGAGACAAACTACCAAGACAATTTCTACTGGCATGCCATTTAGATTTTGTGATGTTTCAGGTGTGCTTTCCTTTGAAGAGGCGCATGAACTCAGCCCCTCTGATTCACAGAGATATGTCACACTGTGCCACATCATCGCTGGACACAGGAACCTAAGAGTTCAGAGCGTGTCTGCCATGTCACTAAAATACAAGCCAAGCAGCAAAGGCAAGCGAGAATGTTGCCTGCTGCCTCTAGATCATTTTCCTTTCTGAAAGCCCCCATGCCTTGGCCTGTCTGAAGCAAGCACAGAGAGGACAGGCAGCCAGATGGGCCGTTTTCATCTGGCGGGGTTATAATTCTAAAATCGGCAGATTCTGATGAAACTCTAGCAATACACGTGTGGTAATTGTGACGTCAAAGCCAGATGACTCTATCAACAAAATACACACATGTAAATGGAACTGCAATTGAAAACATTTGCACATCTGGCAGGGTGGGGAGAAAGGGTCTTGGGAATTATGGAGGCAACATGGGACGAGGATGAGCATCATTTAAAATGTTCCTGATTCTACCCAGCTAAGGCAACTTTACCACTGACTTCAAAGGTCAGATCCCATCCCAAGCCTTTACTGCATTGTACAACACAGTTGGCAGTGGAGTGTTTGGCTTAATTCTAAGAAGCTGGCTTTGGAGAAGGTACAAGGATATTCCAGAACAGAGTGCATATTTAGTACGGCATGCAATGTACAGCGTCCCCGCACAAGGTTTGGGCACCCATGGCATCCCAGCTGAGTCCTCAGAGCAGAAAATATTGGATGGCTACATTCCATAAGCCAGCTGCACAGATTGCGAGAAGCTATGTGGCACCACCCAGAAACAATTATTTAAAATTATCTAGCAATGCAGGCTTATTAAATGACACTCAGGGCTTAGCTGGTGTCTAGGTACTTTGCTGCAGAGTGAATTAGAAAAACCTGAGATAGTGTATATTCAAGATAACAGACCCATCCCCCCAAACTTAAAATTGAACAAGTCTATTTAACTCTGAACCATCCCCATCAGATCCCATAAATCAGCACAAAGGGTTGATGGCATCCCTTGGCATGATATAATGGAGAACAGATTAATTATTTCTTCATGATGTAATGGAGAACTGGGGAAAATATGATTTAAAATGTAATTCAATCTTTGGCCCAAACCCTTCAACTGGCATTATCCAGCACGGACCTTGCTCTTGCTCCTGCTCGCTGAAATTAACACCCAAATGAGCCTAGCAGGGGCAAGAGGTATTCAGTGTTACAAATCAAATGGTTTTTAAAAGTTCTTTCAAGTGATTCATTTTACCAAGTACTAAGTGAGCCTCCCCCAGCTGTGTGCTGATTGCATTAGCTTTATGGTGCCAGCAGGAAGCGGATGGGCGCATGGTTACGGCACTGAGATCTGGATTCTGTTTCTGGCTGTGTCACAGATTCCCCGTGTGACCTGGAGTAAGTCACTTAATCTCTGTGCTGCTGTTCCTCATCAGTACAATGACATTGCACTGAGTCGTCTCTTCCACACTCTGTCTTGTCTGCCCAGCTCGCAAGCTCTCCAGGGCCTTGTTAGGTGATGGTACAGAACCAGGTGTGCTGAGGCCCCAGCCAGTAGAAGCTAGGTGCTACTGTAATGCAAATCAAAGAGTAATGGCAAAACCTGCTGGCATAACACCAGTGGAGACAGAAAACATTGGTGGCGGCCAGCCAGTGTTCACACCCTTACAATTATGCACAAAAATGTGTGCCCAAGCGTGTAAGCCAATCAGTACCTGGTGGGTGCAAATGCCTAGCCAGGCCCTTGGAAGATCATCCGTGTGAAAGCCCCATGGATTTGTCAGAGGTCATTTTGGTATTGACTACCCACAAGGTCTGCTGAGAGACAGAGAGAGAGAGAGAGATCTGCCTGTTGCAGACACGTGGTTTCTTGCTTGGTTGGGCTGAAAAGCTGGGCTGTGAAGTTAAGAACCTTCTGACTAGCGTGGCTAACGTTAGGTTCACGGGTGCATTTTCAGCCACTAGGATCGTAGGTGCTCTGCACCTCTGAGAAATGAAGTCACTTCTTAGGTTGCCTACATATCAGTTTAATGTATCAGGGTGTCAGGCACCCAAGACTTAAAGTGGCTGCTGGTAAATTGGTTCTGTGCATGTGTCAATAGCATGTAAACGAAGTTCACCATCAATAATCAGGTCTAGGTTTGCTTGGTCCTACCACAGGGTAGGGGGCGGAACCAGCTGGTCTCTAGAGGTCCTTTGCAGCCCACCATTTCTGTGGCTCCCTAAGCTGAGTACGGTAGTGTTTGAGAGATCTCCGCTGTTTCAGACTTGTCTCAGCACCCACATAGCATAAAACTCATTCCTTTTCTCCAGGGATCGGATGGCTTTCAGGCTTTTCATGCAGAGTCCTCTCTAATGCCATAGAAGGCTGGAGAAATTCCCTGCTGTGGGGCCTGGCAGTTCCCAGGTACTAGCTCCCACCTGGCTGGGGGAGTTAATTGCTTGCACAAAAGTGCGTTCCTGGAGCTCTCAGACAGCTTTTCTCACAGCTGCTGCCGAGATTCACTTTTGTGTTGGCCACTGTAAGGCACAGCCAGCCTTGACAAGCCTGGATTGATGGGACGCTTCGGAGCCTGAGAGCCTAACAGTCACGCAAAGCAGCTGGCCGAGGCTGGTTTTCAGGAGCTGTCAGCATGATGGAGCACTGAGTCAGGAAGCCTGGTCCACTCCAAGTGCTGCAGGACGAGCGATGATCAGCTCTGAAAGTCAACACGTGGAGATGGAATTTCGTTTCTCTTCTGCCAAAGATTCCTTTCCCGCTGCTCTCAACCCTGCACCCCACCCCAGCTCACCCCTCTCTTTGCCTCAGTGGGTGTCTCTGCACAGACCAGAGCACCAGACTGCTAGCAGGAGAGACATTGCTGCTCGGCTCTGAACCTAAGAGGAAGGACAGACTTCAGTTGCAGCTGGGGTGGTCGAGGTTGGATATTAGGAAAATCTTTCTCACTGGGCGGGTGGTGAAGCATTGGAATAGGTTACCTTGGGAGGTGGTAGAATCTCCATCTTTGGAGATATTTAAGGCCCGGTTAGAGAAAACCCTGGCTGGGGTGAGTTAGTGGGAGTGGTCCTGCTTTTAGCAGGGGGTTGGACTAGATGACCTCATGAGGTCCCTCCAGCCCTGTGGTTCTATGATTCTATGGTTCTCTGTCAGGCTGCTCGCTTCCAGCAGGACCTGGAAAGAGGTGGGCTCAGGCAGGATAATTTTTTATGCCCCATCAGCCACTGAAGCAGAAAGATGATTAAGGTTTTGAGAGATTGAATCCATCACTTTCAGAGATCCCGCCAGACCCTTGGGGATGGGAGGAGAAGTGGGAGCGGCTGGAGTCATCACTTCTCTTTACAGCCTCTGGATAATGGCTTCAGGGTTCAGAAGATCTCATTCTGGGCTGGGCTCTGAGGTATGCAGGGGCCCCAAAAGATGCTCTGTGTGGCCTACTGAGAAGAGCTATGAAGTGAAAGGACACTCTTCCTTATTTAGCTAAAGCCTTGGTTTAAAATACAATCCAGAGAGGAGCCATTTCAGGCACTTTATCACAGAGGAGACGCTTACATCACCCTGTTTCTGCCAGCCTTCCTCTCAGAGCCTCCAGGATTTAATACTCAGCTAGACTTCATTGCTCTCAAGAAAAATATTACAGGAAGTGTGGCATTCAATCCTCACTGCTCCTTGTAGATCTGTCTGCAGGGCTGGTGCCACGAGTGTGAAGGAAGCTGCAGGTGATCAGATGGGGCATGTGTAGTTGGGTAACTCACAGCAAAAGTTTCTTGGTAATGCCAGTCCTACGCAAGGAATCTGTAATGCGGGCCATGGTGAGAAGTGCAGGCTTGGGGGTGAGGTCTGGGGTGGGAATATCTCCCTCATAGAGACCCCAACTTGGGACCTCTGCGACTTCATCTTGGTGAGCAGGCAGGGAGTGCATAGCCCTACCTTTTCTAAAGGCACTTTTGAAATTTTGGGGTTTCCAGATGAACATCGCTCTCTGCAAACCAGGCCCCTTTCTCAGGTTGAGGACCACAAGCCACAGGACACCTATGAAAATTTGGTCCCTAGCCTTACTCCATGTAACACTGCCCCATAAACCCTTTTAAACAGCAGAATAAATGGGAAAATCTGGACTAAAAATTTAGGAGCAGAAAGATTTGAAATGGGTGTGACAGACGTCCATATGTTTAAGGTAGGCACTTTGGGTAGGGCTAGATTGTGTTGAGTGACTAGCTGCCAATGAAGCCAGTGGAAAGGTGCCCATTGACCCAGGACATGCTAATCCTGTCTTAAGTAGTAAATTCTCTCTCAGTTATTCACCTGTGCTAGAGTTAATTTGCCTGATTCAGAGTTGTGTTTGCACAGCGCATGGCGTGAGAAGCCCCGTGGACGGCGTTAAAAACCCAGCGTTTAGTCAGGAAATCTACAGGCATTAATTGTTATGCACACAAAACAAACAGACACGCTTGTGGCCCTGTGTTTTTGCACGGACAATCCCTGTTGGCTTTGTGCTCACCTTGCTTGTGGGTTTTGGCCAAAGAATCCCAGAGAAAAACATTTTCTTCCTCTCCTCTTCCGGTTTGGCTGAGTCTTTGGAGGGTTCCGGAAGGTCGGGATTCTGACGGTCACTCTGCTGGCCCAACCACTCATCCTCATGGCTTGGGCACGCAGCTTTGGACACTCCGAAAACAGAACTGGCTCTGCTCAACTTTATTTGCTGCATTTGGAATGCATCATCCCCATCAGCCCGAGAAGCGGGGATCCCACTGCCCAGTGGGCGTATTAAAGCCTTTATCAACGTTGCTGGAACAGAGGCAATTCAGCGTCCAGCCATTAGAGCTTCAACTGATAGATGACTGGAAGTGTGGTTACAGCTGGGCTACAGATCCACAGCCCCCGAGGGTAGAAATCCAGTGCTTTAGAAGAGTCTTACAGCCTTAATTAAAGGTTTTGGAAGCACTGCAAATCAGCTGTACAGATATTATCATCTCAGAAGCTTATTGACAGGGAGAGAGTGTTATTGCTGTGCTGCAGAAGAACGGCTAATCTGCTCCGTGGACTGTAGCAAAGCGCTTGCAGAAGTGAGATAAGGAAGCAGCTGCTGATCAGCTGGCTAAGCCCTGCTTTGTGATATGGGACCCTCAGTGACTTCATCAAAGATCCCTGCCAAGGACACCCTTCCTTCTGCTCGGATTTCGGATCGCTTTCCAGCCTTCATTACACTCAGGCGCTCTGGAAGCCCTGGTGCAGTCATAAAGCTGGTTAGCATTTCATTCTCCTCACCTAGAAATAATATTCACGATATGAAATTCAGCTTTCTTCTCAAACAGCGTGCTGAAGGATTTATACAGGGTCATAACAGTCCATCACCAAGCTCCAACTTCTAATCCTTCTGTGTTGCCCCTGTCTCCCGCTAGGCAACCAGAAAGACAAAGGAATACATATGCAGGGAGTGGTCTTCTAGACAGAGGACAAGGCGCTGGCCTAGGAGTCTTGGGTTCTGGCTTTGCTCTCATATGCTATGGGATCTAAAGCAAGACATTTCACTTCTTGTCCTTTGTCTAAGTAGACTGTAACTTCTTCAGCTCAGGGATTGTCTCTCTCTGTGTTTGTACAGCACCCAGCACAAAGGGTCCCTGATCTCAGCGGTAGCCGCTGTTATATTAATTATTGAAGAGGACTCTGTGACCTAGGTAGTAGATAGTCAAAGCAGATGAGTGAGACCTGAGACCTGCATCCTAGCAAGAGGGACCGGCACAAGGCCAGGGAGCACGACAAGAAAGAAAAACGACAGAGTCCTGTAGCACTTTTAAAGACTAACAGATTTATTTGTCGCATGAGCTTTCGTGGAAGAAAATCCAATCTGTTAGTCTTTAAAAGTGCCACAGGACTCTGTTGTCTTTCTACAATAGTTAATAAAAAAAGTCACACTCGCCAGAAATTCACACTTATCTTTAAGCAAAGGCTGCTCTGTGGGTTTAGGATAGAACTGGAGATCAGATCAGTTCTTTTCCCTCACCAATGACACTTGTTGCAAATAATCCAGATCTTACTCCAAATCACAAACCAGAGAGCTTCAAAGATAGAGCGAGCTATGGAAAACACATGGTTGGCTAGCTATTGTGTTTAAAAAACACAAACAAAATAACCTTTTCCAGCTTATTTAGAGGTAAAAACTAACTTTAACTGGCCCACTCCATCTTGTATCTGTACTTTCAAGTCAGGCATTATGTTTCTCAGCTTTCTAGAAAATCTGTTTTATTCAGATATCTAGCTTCAGTAGAAGTGATGGCATCCAGTCAGTTAGGAAACAGTTGATAATTTACATCCAACTTTTGCAAGACAGCTTTCTTAACAAAAAAGTGTCCATATATGACATATTTGGAGAAGGATGTCTGTAGCCTGATAAAAATGTTTCTTTATGATGCCATTTCAGTATTACCTCACACCAGTCAGGTTCAAAATCAGAGAGAGATTGAACGAGCATAAATGTGGTGGAAAGGGAGACTTGTGCATATCAGGTGGGTATGTCCAGTCATTAGAGAGTAATGGGATGCAATCTGTACCAAACAGCACAAATCACTGGGTATTTATTACCAAACGATCCTAATCCTCCTGGGCTTTCTAATGGAAATGAGCCACAAAAGAGAATGAAGAATAATATCTCATCTGCTGGCTATTAGTAGCCTCTCAGTGGAAAAAGAAAAAGAGACGGTTCACTGAGGAATGGTTAAAAATATATGGGTGGTTGTTGTTATGGAAAAACTAGTACAAGAGTTATGCATCCAGCGAAATAGAGGGAAGACAGATAGATGCTTAGCTATTTGGTGCCTTTTCTTCAATATTCAGATACAGTACTATCTCTTGCAAAAACACCAGCACACCTGGCCAGTGTTTTTGAACCCTACCATGGACACGCCTCTGACTGCCAGATGCTGGGACTAGATGGCTGCCTGCTTTGTTCATTCCCTTTGAGCACCTGCACGGGCCTTTGTCAGAAGACAGGATACTGGGGTAGGTGGACTATTGGCCTGGCCAAGTCTGGCTGTTCTTATGTGCCTAGTCTGTTAAAGGCGTGTGGGTAGAGAGTTCGCTCCATTTAATAAAATCACGAGACATCACAGAGGTGCTGTAATGATCTTCATTCTGCAATACAGTAACACTGTTCAGTAGAAAGATCTGGTGACTATATTCTTGTATAATGTATCTTAAAACAAAAGCTAACTTCTAACGACTTGTTTGTTTCTGATATTTACATGGCACAGATCTGTACGTTTGTTAAAACTTCCTAGACTAAATCGTTAAAATTAGGTTTATTTGTAGGTTTTTCCATGGTGCTGATCGCTATATGGTCTGAGCATCTCAGACACATAAATGAGTTCATTCTCACAAGACCCCTGCGAGCAGGGAAGTATGGGTATCACATGCTGGCTCTAAGGGTCAGGTTTTTAAAGATGCGGATAGATGCCTTGTAGGGTTTTCAGAAGCACCTGGGTGTCTAACTCTCAATGAGTAGCACAGGCATCTAAATACCTTTAAAAATTTGACCCTATGCGGTTTGCCTAAAGTCACTCAAGAAGTCTGTGCCACAGTTGGGGACAGAACACGTCTCCTCATGTGCTTTAGCCATGAGAACATCTTTCTTCTTGGCTTCAAAGGATGCAATAGCACAAGGGTTTCAGAAGGCAGGAACTGATCCAGGGCTTCATAGGGAAGTTTAGAAAAGTTCTTCTTTAAACAGGCTTGTCAGTTCACTCTTGTCACTGGAGCCCCAGGCGCAATGTCTAAATGTGCACGCACACACTCACTTTGACCCTTGATGGCTGTTGAAAAGACACACAAAAAGAAGAAAGAAAACCTATGTAGAGAGCACAGTACCCACTCAAATGGTGGAAAACAACCCGTATTTTAGTCCCCTGCTCCTTGCTGACAGGATTTCAGGACCAATACCCCTGACCCGTTCAGTGGGGAAAATTCAAAAGCATAAATATAGCATGTGGCAGCAGATATTGGAGCTAGCTAGCAGACCTGGCAAGGAACAAACTCCTGACTGTTGCATACAGTACACTGCAGTGCTGAGCAGCCCATTGACATTTTGTATGTGAATCTAGAACACAGGCTATTTATAAATTAAAAGATAAAAAAGATAGCAGTAAATTTGCAAAGTACTCTGCCTATACAGTGG
This sequence comes from Pelusios castaneus, assembly GCA_007922175.1. Classification (NCBI taxonomy): domain Eukaryota; kingdom Metazoa; phylum Chordata; order Testudines; family Pelomedusidae; genus Pelusios; species Pelusios castaneus. The sequence goes on along the minus strand of ML685932.1, from coordinate 559,987 downwards.
CTCACAGAGAGCTGTCAATGTGCCCACCAAATTAAGCTGGAATAGGATGTTGGTAGAATACAGGTTGTCGCTGTCTGGGGCTTTTTTTTTTTTTTACACTTAAAATAAAGTCTCTTTCATCATCAGCAAGATCCTTTGGTAGTGTCACTCAATCTTGTTTGCGAAGAATTTGCTGAGAGGCAATCACCACTGTTCGTTTGCTGGGAACAAAGTGTAATGTTTTTCTCCCCTCTCCATCTTCAAGTAATAAAACTTTAATTTTATAAGAAAGTGAATCAAATAATCAAGTTTGTTTCTTCATTTCTAGAACTCATATTCCCAGGCACAAACTCGGATAAATCATCTTTATTTCAATAAATCTAATGCAATTACTTTCCTATAGTAGGAAAAAATTCTACTATTTTGCCTTGAAAAAGAGCCCAGAACATCCCTGCATTCAATATCTGCACAAAATTGTATCCTAACATGATTAAGAGGGACTGAACTACTCCTGTTAAGTAACATTTTCCAGGTCTTGATTTCTCTTCCAATATTTCCTCTGTCAATTAAGCCAAAGCAATTTCAGCTGACTAATAAAGCAGTTGGTTAAGCTTATTTTCCAATCAAAACTCACTTAATTTCAGCAAATAATGGCTGAAAAAAGAATTGATAAAAAGCATTTAAAATAGTCAGCCTTCCCTTCTACAGAAAATCAAATTTTCTAACAGAAAGTGAAATGGCGATTTCAATCCAGATCTAATCTGCCAGAGTCCTCACTTTAATTCAGGAATTAAAATTCTTCATGCATGCTCAGTCATCACATCAGATGCAGCACACGCATAGTCATAAAATGATATGTCGCCAGAGACATGTTGCTTCAGTGGTAGTTACTCCATTGACTGAGTGCAGGCTGTGGCGAAGACAAACAAGGTGAAAGCAAATGGGATCACATTTTCCTGTGGGATTTTCCAAAGCTCTAAATGAATTAGGAGCACAAATCCCATTAATTTCTAATGGGACTATGAAGTATGCTTGAAAACTAAAGGTCTGTTTAGTAATGAATACACTTCTATGTCGAATCTCTGTGTGACCAAATGAGCTTTCTCCTTTGTTTGCCCTGTCCACACTCATGTCGCTGGTATATAGAAATCCAGAGATATGCACTAATCCTTACTTCCAAAGTCATGTGTCCATCTGGGCTTGGAATCCTTTACAAACTACTCAACACTCAGGCTCAGTTCCTCAGGGGCTGCTGGAAGCTGAGAGGCCTATTTCCACAAACCTGGGCCGGTGGAGGTACGACTTTGCTGTGGAAAGCCAGTGTTCAGGGCAGACTCCATGCCTTGGAGCACTCAGGCTTCTGTGAGCAAGTCTGACCGTCAGCCCAGCATGCCTGGGCCGGCCCCACATCCCCGCCAGAAAAGCTGACTCCGGTTTTATACTGGCCCGACCTTGACTTGCACAAGTACGAGAAGAGAAGTACGCTCGCAGGTCCCTGCGATCTATGTCGCCGACAAAGTGGAGAATAGATCCCAGCCTGTTCTTGTCTGGGGTCTGCAGGGATTTGGGGCATGCTGGGGCCATGGGTTAGAGCAGGGCAGTTCTGCACAGCTGAGTGCGAGGGAACACCCCACAGCCCATGCGTCTATATCTGAATGCTTAGCCCCTAGGACAGGGCAGATAGGCTGGGAACCCAAGCACTTTGATTGCTTTGCTCTTGAACAACCCTGGGGGCTGGTCCAGGAGCAGTGTTTCTGACCAGCTCTGGGAGGAGCCCTGTTATAGAGGAGAAACAAGGGAGCTGAGGTAATACATCTTTTATTGGACCAGCTGCTTTCAGTCATCTCCGTGTGGGTTGAAAGCTTGTCTCTTTCCCCAACAGAAGTTGCTCCAAAGAGAGGTGGTGTAGCATCCAGCTTCCCTCTCTAATATCCTGGGATGGGACCACCATGACTACAGCCAGCCTGCAATCAGCAGGGGAGCATAGCTCCATGAGAGACATTTTTAGCAGTTGAATTGTTTCGTTCTAGAAATGTAAACATCTCAGTGCCATCCAGTCATGCCCACACCCACCCTGTCTATCGCCTCATTCTCCTCATCCCACCCTCCTCATGTTTGTTACCGCTGCTTAGCTTCAATCCCGTATACACACCCTCCTTCAGAGCAGAGTGAGATTACGCACACCCAAAAAGCCAAGCATATATCTAACTGCTTGCAGGCATGTACCAGAGGAGTCTGCTGGATAGGGAACTGTCCTGGGACACAGGGAATGTGGGCTCAAGTCCTGCCTTTATGTGTGACATTGGTTTTTTAATCTCCTCTGTGACCCAGCTGCTGATCGGCCTCAGAGGGCTGTACGGATAAAATCGAGTGATGCACTCAGATCCTATGGTGAGGGAAAGCCAGACAGGTACCTCAACAGACAGCTACTACTGTGAGAATTAGCATTGGCTCCACTTACAAAAAACCATCACTGTAGAAATAAATTGCAGCTGCCGACTTCAATCCACCCTCAGCTTCTGCAGGTCATGGGCTATTTCTCTTTCTCTCAGACTGATGAGTGATTGATCGGTTATGAAAGCTGTCCCATCGATAATCTTTACCGAGATTCCCAGTAATGTTCTGGGTATTTTTTTCTGAAGGGAGAGAGAAATTGTGATATTTATTAAGAAAATGGCTGCTGCTCTATCTTTCATAATGTAACTGACACCTTCCACCATTTGTTGATTCAGGTCACCGGCAATTAACACAGCCCATGCAGGAGTTGAGACACAACAGAGCTGTATTTCTTACCTGGAATATTCATCTGCTAGGTGAGTGGCAGCTGTTTGACATTATAAAGGCTCTTGCTGTGGTGGTGTTTCGTTCCTTCCTTTTTCCCCCTTGACAGTAACAATAGCCGCCCCGTTATATTCTGTCATTTATTTTTCTAGAATTGCAGAGACCCTAGCAGGTTTCCCTCCGTGGTCCCATGCCAGCTGGCACAGCGAGATCTTAAGCTGTGTGGGTCAGTCTGTGCTAGGGGTCCCTCTCCCACCTCTAACCATACTGGGTGAAATTCACCTCTCTGCATAAGGCAAGGACACAGTTTATGCACTACTTAACTCCAATCTGAGTCCTATTCTGAGGGCTTAAATCAGACTTCATTGTCCCATCGGCTTTGTGCTGACTCTGCCTGGGGTGAATTTCACCCATCAATAGGAAAGGTGTGCCTAGAATGACCTAGCTTGGAAAAGAACTCTTCACATCCAAGCCAACTCACACTTCACAGCTCTCGCATTATCAGCATGCCATTGACCAAGATTGTTGACCTGCATCTTCCTGAGTCAGAGATGACCAAAATTTTGCAGTCCTCTCACAAACAGTGTTCAGCAGTTCCCACCTCAATATTCCCGTGGGTTTTTTCCTGTTCAATATTAAACATCTAGCCTCTCACAGCTTTTATAATCACACCACAGAGCCCAGCAAACCAGCCCTCCCTCTAAGAGGGTGGTGGCTTATCCAGCTCCAGGCGCAGCAAACATTGGTATCAATTGCTCTGTCTGGGGTGCTGAGGACCTGGCTGGAGAAAGTCCTGTTTTGCTTTTTATTCATTCAAATGTGCCATGCCCTGAGAGAGGAAGCGCTCGCCATCACACACTCTGCCAGTGCCCGCTTTCAGACAGACACCCCTCTGGGGTCCCTCATGCTTTTCAGCCAGCTAGGTCTAGGTGGAATCAAGTCACTGTCATGAGCTAAGGGTCTCTCAGACACATTTCTGGATTCAGACCCCATGACTAAGCCCTTCGTTTAGACATGGGACACTGCAATCCAGCTGCCCCAGACACAGGAACCAGTGCCTCAGACCTCCTACCTCCCCTGCCATTTACACATGCTCTCTCCTGGTCCCGGTAGCCTGTGATCGCTCTGGTTTCCCTTCAGATCCAAGTTTAACCCCTTCAGAGACAATATGACAGGAAAGCAAAGAATTTAGGCTTAGCAAAGGAATTCTTACGCACAGTCTCATTGCCCTTTAAAAGCACTAGTGAGTTGCAGATCTTTGTACAATGCTTCATGTACTCATAAGGCACATTAAGATGCTGTTCAAAATGTATAAGATATATGTTGGCTAACATACAGTAACTCTAAGGATCCTCAGTCGTGGACTAGGACCCAGTGGGCAAAATGCTGCATAAACACAGAAGACGAAGAAAAGAATCCCAAAGAGGTCACAGTCTGAGTGTTTCGATATTGTCACAGATTAAAAGCTAATTTTCTGCTCTCAGACACTGCTAAAATCAGATATCAGAAAGTCAGTAATAAAATGGTATTTCCTCTGATAGTATCTATAGAAATAGCTATGTACTTCCGAGTTCCAAAGGGGGAGCCGTGTTAGTCTAGTTCAGCAAAACAAAAGAGGAGTCTTGTGGCACTTTAAAGACTAACACATTTATTTTTTGCCTGAGCTTTCGTGGGCAAAGTCCCAGTTCCCAGGTCAACAGAGCACTTGAGCACATGCTTACCTAAGGCATGCAAGGGGCTCCTTAACTATGTGCTTAAATGCTTTGCTGAATCTGGGTCATTCAACAATTTGAATCCTCAAATAACCTCAAATAATCCTTCAAAAAAATGAAATGTGAACTAAAAGAGAGCTCATTTTCACCCCCACTGAAATGCAGCCACCTGTGCAGTGACATATGGCAGCTAGTTGTAACTGTACATGGATACTGCACAGTTGTGTAGGACAGAAAATAAAGGATGTTGTATCAACTTGAAACTGAGGGGAGAGATCAAGGGGGCAAAATGTATCGAGATCTGGGATCTTTAATCACCACGTGTGGTGACCGTCAAGTTCGGGTATCTCCCTTTGGCATCTCTCTCTGAAAGGTGTGTGGATTGTTTCTGTTACAAATCTCTCCATTTTTGGATCTGTGTATTCATTAGTGATGATATAGCTATGCTCCAGGAGGCTTTGTAGCCTGTTTTATTACAGAGAGGTGGACCATAGTGGATGGCTAAGCTGTGGTTCCATCATTGGTTACTGAAGCTCATTGTTATTGATTATTGATGTATACCGCCTTCACTGAATTGCCTACTTGATAGAAAATGGCTCTAAGATTTTTTTATTGGTCTTTATTACTTAGCTTCCTACCCCAGCAATGGATTCTAATTTTTCTTTCGATTCTCTAATATATACCATACAATCTACTAATACAGTGGAAAGACATTGAAAAAATGGCTTTAATTTACTGTCCATAGGATATTTCATGAATATTAATGGACTGAACAGGTACCGTTTTGAAAATAAACTGCTAATGATTCATTTACCTGTTCATTATTTGATATTGTTATCTCTCTCGCTCTCTCTTAGAATTAAAGTTCTATACCATTAGCCACATCCCTTTCCTGGAAATCACAGTAAAATTTCACTGGGCTAAACTCCAGTGTCAATATTCCAGGCTGTACCTTGCTGCCTAGCTACTTCCCCAGTGGCTTGTAAAAAGACTTCAAAGGAAAACTTTAGACCAGGAATCTTACTTGCCATCAGAATGTTTTAACCTTGAAAACAGAACCCCAAAGAATATGTTTCTGAATGCTAATGAGGCTCAGGGAAAAAACCACCAGAGAAAGAAGCAGAGAGGGGGTGAGTTCTCTCACTAACCCTGTAAAACAACCCTAAAGTATAAATAAATTTAATTAAGATGAAAAATAATAAAGCTAACCCACAAGAGTGGTTCAGAGCCATGCAATGACCCAAGCTTGAAATTGCAGAACAAGGGGAGGTTGGGATTACATCCTCCAACAGTAAATAGAAAGTGAATACGGTTACTTGATAAGTAAAACAAGTGAGTTGCACAAGATGAAACACACAGGACACTGGACCTGCCTTTTTTACACCTTTTATTCACACCTAAAAGGGCTACTTTTTGGAGCAGCTTTGCTAATTACATTTAGCTCTGCAATCACAGCAATAAATAGTATAACATGGTGTTAAATACCCTAGATCAGAAGGGCCTTACTATTGCAGCCGACATGGGTCCAACAGAGGGAAGTCTTCATTCCCTCCAACAGAATTTATATATTGCTTTCTTCCTTGACCTTCCCTATAAGCTTTTGGATGCTAACACCTGAAAAATACCATCAAAGGTGGCTAGGGCTTTATTACAATTCTCCTAGAAGCTTAAGTGTTAGTAAATTGTAGGCAGGGGCCTGAGCCAAACCTTGTATTTGCCTTGCAAGGGACCTCCACACCAAAACCCTGGAAATACATTGAGCTTGTTCTTTGCACCACCTGTGTAGGAAAAGGAAGGTTGACATACATGACAGATACCAGTGATGACAAGTAAGGAGCCATCTTTGACCATGCTTTGCTCTCTCTGGAAGGCTCTAGAGTGTCTTATTTTGACTTGCCATTTTCCATTTCCCTGCTTCTCTTCACTGATATCATCTGTAGCTATTTTAGAAACTGATTAATGTCAGTGACTTCCTTCTGTAGGAAAGTAAGAACCTTAAATCCATTAGAGACAAGAAGCTAGGCCCTTTATTTACAAATATATCCTGTTTGAAAGATTATCCCCTCTCATTTAAAGGCAAGCATGATGGATCAGAATCTTGCTGTAGCAGACGGGTAATGTTGAGAGAGGTTTTAAGTTAAACACGTGTGAATATGGTCCTCCAAGGTTTCGCCATCAGTGTTCTCTCATTTCCATGTAAGTAAAATCTGAAAACTCTGCAGGAGATAGAAACATCAAGAGGTTTCAGGATTGAAGGGTTTTTGTTTTATCCTGTTTTCGGTGTGGCTAAGCGTTAGTACTGTCTAATTTTCCTTTGAAATGGGAGGCAGCTTGTCTTGAGTCACATAGGCGTCATGTGGTCAGTTGTTAGCACTTAGGTCCATTCTCATTCACTAAGAGGATTATATTCTTTCTAGTTTGTAATATAAACTCCTGAACAAAAACCAAAGGAGCATATCACTCAGGAAGTGGAGATGGAAAGTATTTTACTGGCATGTTTTGGAGGCAACCAATATGCATGATTACAGAATTGATTCCCCTTACAGCTCCAGCTGAAGGCTCTGTTCCAGCCTGATCACTTTCCAAGCGAATGGTTTTTTTGTTGACAACAAAGCATATTTGCACAAGCCAGATGTGCAGTAAAGACTGAAAGTGTTAACAAAATGCTCCGGTAGAAGATACTAAAACTACAGTATTTGCAGTGTTATCATAAAACCTGCTGAATCCTAAGAGAGAGAAAAATTCCAGAGTCCAAAGAGTTTCGATCACTCTCTCCTAGACCGTCCATCTCCAACAGGTTAAAAGCACCTTAGGACCTTGTTAAGTCATTTTAAATCTGCTAGAGTATACTAGCTCTTCAAGCTGAATCAGACTATTATAGAAGTGGAGCTAAACAAAACTGCCCGAATCATTTTTTGCTATTCAGCAGCATATTAGGAAGCAGTAAAAGTATTTTAACAAATAAAACCGCTGGGGCTGGGCAGGCTGAAGATAAATAGTCCATCGTGTTATTGATATATTCTGAAACTAATTTAAATCCTAGGAAGCCATACCTCCTAGAGTTCAAGAGGGTTTTATGCATGTTGTGGAGCTGGGCTTAATTTGCAGTCCATACAACATTGCTCTGGTATCTCCACTCTCCTGTAAGGAAGCATTCATTTTTGGTTTGGTAGCCCAGTTACCTGGAAGTTTAAGAGTTATCGGACCAACTTCTGGTGGTGAGAGAGACAATCCTTCGAGTTACACAGAGCCCTTCTTCAGGGCTGTCAAAGGTATTCCCAGCATCACAGCACAGGAAGTTTAAAGGCATAGAAACGGCTCTTGACCAGATGTGAGATTTGTGGCCTGCCGGAGTGCAGAGTGTTACCATGGCAATCTGTTAAGGCATGGAAGAATCCGACTGGCTTGGGTAGAGAATGAAAAGACAACTCAGATGTTTTGGCCAAAAGTTTGGATCAGTATCCAGACCTTGCAGGGCTTATTAGAAGCTGGAGCTTTGAACATTTAAGATTCAGCCCCCTCTAACCATTGCCGCCTGCTCCTATTTCCCTCTGCCTCATTCATCTGAACACAGCAGAGTAATACGAAGAACCAGAGCATCGGTAAGTATAGCAAAGGTCTCCAAAGAGATCTGAAGTAAAACCAGCTGATCCACCTGTGACATGCTGCACTCCACCCCCCTATAATATGACCTGTGTATCTTCCTTGTTCACCCTGGTAATGTCATGCTGTGCTTTCATGCAAAATATGTCATGTGAGGTATTTCTTTTAATGGCCATGGCTTGCTCTGCATTATTGTCATGGTAGCAGGTTTGCTGCAACGTCATGCATGTGCACAGATATGAAAAGTGTCCCCAAAGGTATTTCTCATGATGCAAGTAGGAGCAAGTAATCAGGGCTGCAAATGCACATCCAGAAGAAATACTCATAACAATAGATTAGCTAAATGTCTGTAGCATCTTGGCTGGAGGGGGCAGATCACCCACCCTTTCTGAACAAAGTGATTCACCTGACCACAAGGAGGAGGAGGGGGGAAAGGGTGTTTGAAGAAAGGAAAGAGACACTTTAAACTGGTGAGGGCCTTTTCTGCTTTGGTCTACATCTTGTAAGCAACCCCTAAGAACTGGGCCCTGCCCCTGGGAGGGCAGAGACTGTCAGAAACCACCACTGCCAAATTTGAATGGCAAGCTGAGCATGCTTGCAGTAGTGATTTTAGGTTAGAATGCGAGTTATCTTTTATTTGATTATTTGTGACAAACTCATTGCTGATTTCGCATTGATTTGCTATATACTCACTTAAAATCGTGTCTTCATCAAAAAAATAATGTATGTTTTAGCTAAAGCAGTGTGGATTTTGGAAATTGAGTGAAAGTGCGAATGCATACCAGTTTCCTTGTGAAACGAGGCTGTAGTGATCAGAGAAGGATCCCGATCCCTGTAGGACAGACGTTCCCAATGTGTCATCTAAGGGCTGGGGGTGCTCGCTGGGGGACCATCCCATGAATGGCTAGTGAGCGCACTTCCACTGCCTAGGATTTGATTACACACAGGAAGCTGGTGTGAGCTGACCCAGGAGCGGGTGGGGTTCACGTAGCAAAACGGTATAAGTTGGGGTCCAGGAGTTGGCAATCAGGGAGGCACAGCGGCACACCAGACCAGGTTGCAAGAGCAGAACATCACCCCATACTGCACTGGGATCATTGTAAGGAGTAAAGGCTGGAGACCTTGCAATGTACGTTCCCAGCGGACCAACTCTCCTGGCGCCGCTATCAACAGTTAAAAAGGAGAAGGCAGAAACTCAGGCTCAAAATCGTCTCTTGCTGTTATTGCCAGCGACAGTTGGAAAGGGGTTTTTTTACCCCCCCCTTTTTGTTGGCATTTAGAGCAATGTCATTTTCTAAAAATAAGTGGCAAAAATTACTCTGTCTCCCAAGGGACATCAGCAGCGAGCACATAGGGAAATCAAATTAGAGTCTACAGCCTGTCGTCTCTGACTAATAAATGATTTTGTGACACTTATTGGAATAAGGGAAAGCAGGGGGAAGAAGACTTTAAAGAATTAGTGCTGATTATTCGCTACCAAAGAACAACAGGCTAGATGGCAAGGTGGGGATTAGTGCCTTGCAAGCTCTAACACCATAATCCTGCTTACAAGTACAAATTCAAGGCAGTTTTCCTTGCTGAATGAACAAAGGAATAATTGTTTCCAAGACTGTTCCTGTAATGGATGACACAGAAACATTTGCATTTGTCATCCCCTGTAACTCCCTTCACTGTCGTCATTATTATGTGAGCTGCCCCTGTCTCTCTGTACCAGTTTTTCATGTGGCCATAAGATCTCTCCTGTGATGAGAACAGGGAAGCAGGGTCACATTCTGGGCTGGATGGCAGCAAAGCTCTGTATTTGGGGAAAAGAAATAATATCTGACTTGCAGATGTTTGTGGAATTAGCTACTTGACTTCAGTGCAACCTTGCGTGTGCTTAAAGTAAAATATGTAGCGGTCTGAGGCCAACTTGAGGACCCGCTCACTAAATTAAGTCAGGGATTCAAAGGCCAGCACTTGGCCTGCCTGTATTTTAATTTATAAATGAATGTCACCCATTCAGGAAATATAGTCTGCAGCTTCCTCCCACTGTTGTCTTTCTACAATAGACTAACACGGCTCCCCCTTTGGAATATGCTATGAAAGAGAATTCTGCACCATCCCATGAACAGTTGAGTACTTAGAGGCAGAGGAGGATTTATTGCCCGTAATGTCTCTGAGATACATCTTGGGGACCAACATTCAGAAACAACAGCTTTACTGTCCCTGTGAAATGGCATAAAACTTTGTGATGGCAGTGCCATTAGAGTCTAGCACTGAGGCAGTAGGTACAGAAGAGTCCATAAAAATCTCTCCCTGTCTTTCCTGGAGGGTGCATATTCCATAGGCAAACTCCTCTGCTATCAGCAGTTTTGCTATGTTGACTATGTTGTATTACTCTCATATCAGCACTGGCTTCCGACATGGCTGACGAGAGCTCTTCAGCCCACATCAAGGGAAGCAAAGACTTATATGACTTGATGGAACATTTCTACTCATCTTAAACTTTCACATTCCATTAGCACAGGAAAGGTAGTCTGGCCCGTTGTGACTCCTTTTCCAGTGTGTCTGTGAGCAGAACAGAAAGGGACCTGCAGCTTTTCTCTGGCAACCATTGGCTATTTGAGCATTTGCACAGGGAACTGGAGCCATTTTATATCCTGCAAGAGCTCATCTATTTCTATAAGACATTCTAATCACCTGCTATTGAAGATATTCAGCTCCACATATAGTGATTGTATTTCCAAGGCAAGTTGCATCCCTAGTGTTTGTACAGACAGCTTTGGAGAACTCAGCCCCCAAACCAACTTTTTATTTTTTACTCAAAAGGAGGTTGAGAAATTATAATAATTAATCAGCCCTCAGAATGCATTAGCTACTGGGAGCAACCAAATGAGATTACAGTCACAGCAATTTTTGTTCCATTTAATGACTGAAATAAATGGAAGTAAACTGGAAATGCCTGGAAGTCTGGATTTTCCATGGAGCAATGGGGGGCTAGCAATGTCTTGGCACTGTATGTATTACAGGGATTAATCACCAGATGTGTAAGTCTTCTTCACTTTCCTCTTAGCCTGTCAAGTCTTACGCTTCACATTGTATCCGTCATTAAGCAGTTTGGATTTTTCTGATTTTGCTCAAAACACTTTTTAAACGAACCTGGCGAACCGGGCTAAACTGAAAGGAAAGGAATGTGACCAAGGCTCACGGGTCCCCCAGTTTTACCTCTTCATCTTCCCCCAGAATCTAATCCCCTAATGGAGAGACTCCCAGACTGCCAGGTGCAATGGAAAGGCAAACCAGCAGCAGGGTAGATCTCTAGCAATAGAAACCAAGCTTTGCATTAGAATAATTTCTTATCAGTTCTTTCCCCCAAGGGATTTTACTGCCAGATCTATACGTTCTACAGTGTTTTAGGAGGAAATGCAGACTGATTTTTTTGCATTGCAGAGCTCTGTTTCCATCCCAGGAGCTTCCACTTCACCCCCAGCATTTGGAGAAGCTCCCCAGTCTCATGGCTGGAGTTGTACTCTGGTGCATGAAATGCCTGCTAGCTTCAATCTGTGCAAGGGGTGATTTGCTTTCTGGCCTCATGCTCTCTGATGGAACTTGGCCTCTTGCTCAGCCCAGTGCAAGACTCAAAAGAGCCAATATTATTCTTGGGGAAAAAATTTACCAAAAAGATCTGTTCGAAAATTTTTGTGGAAAGTTTCAGGGAGCAAGGGAGTTCTATGAAAATTTTCAAAATAAAACAAAAAGGAACTGAACTTTTCAGGCCATTTTTATCTTAGAGAACTAAAGCAAAACAAAAATTTCAATTAGAAACTAAGTAAAAAAATTTCCTTTCAAGTCTTGCTTTCCCAGAAAAAAAACCAAAAAATTCAAAATGGAGCTGCTTTTGCAAAACCTGTTCATTTAAATGAAACTCAGTTTTTGGATGAGAAAAAAATGTGCTTGAAAAATTTGGAACACCTCTTCTAAGGATCACTGCTAAAACCCAGAATGCCTGTTTTCCAGAGTGCCTCTCTGAGGAGATAGCAGAGAGCATGGACAAAGCATGGTGAGAAGTCTGAGACAGATTAGAGAATGAGTCTATCCATGGTCTGGCTTTTGAACAGGATGACAAATCCCCTAACGACATGCAGGTCTCAGGCCAGGCAAAGTTGAAGCAGTCAGATCACCTGCTAGATCAGTGTTCTCGATGCCTAAGAATACATTACAAGGCCCATCACTTTTAGGAGAAATCACACTCCAGGGTGGTTGGTTCTTCAGGGAGCTGAGGAAACATTTTGATAAATTGAATGAATAGAGCCTCTGACGCTGATCTGTAAGGAGGAAGCTTTGAACTGTCTGCCCACTCTGTCCCCCCAGGTTATATCTAGATGAGGCCCTGGAAGCTAATGACACCTCACCCTCCTGCTAACCATGAAATTCCATCACATTTGAGAAGACATCTTCCAGAACGCTAGATATTCCCTTTGCAATGGCTAATTATATTGTATCTTCTGGCTCCTCACTGGATTCCATTAAATTAGTATCCGTATTGCAGATACCAGGGAGCCCTTTCTGGTGTGTTCATGATGACAAGATGTGCTCTAACACCTCCTTCTATTGATTTCAAACCCAACATTACTGCAAACATCCCAGTGCCTTGGCAAACTCCTTCCAAGAGTTAATCACCCAGGTGGCCAAGCAGGGTAAAGAACGGAGAACCCAGGCAGCATTGCTCCTTGAAGAAACAAGACTCAGATGCCTCTAGCTATTTTGCAGCCAGCTTCATCCCTAAGTTAATGCAACAGCTCATGGGAAATGCTGATTGTTCAGGGGTCCGTGAGTAATGCTATGGAAGTTGCATCCCTTGAAAAGAATCAGATGAGTGGCTTTATGCCAGGAGAGTCGCCATCTAGGGCAGAAGCGAGAGATCCAGTTGGGTGTTGGAGAAGAGTCCAACTCTTACTGTTCAAGCTTTGGGGCAGGGGTTACCATTTACCAAGTGTGCACGCAGAATCTTGTGCACTGGGGTTCTGGTTCATAGCTGGGGTCCCTTTGTGCTACTGCAATAAAATCATGAGTGGTAATAATAATTGCTACGACACCAATTTGTGCTAATAGGAACGTGTAAGTTGTAAGTCAACCTGTCTCTACTGCTGCTGATTTAGAGGCTTATTTGGGGAGCGTGTTCGTTTCACAAAAGCTTGTCACTACTCTAACCAAGGACTTTTCCCCTCATCACTGTTAATGATATTATCCCAAGTGTTTCCACTGCCCACATTCAATACCGTCGCCCTCGGTTACCTGAGTAGATTCCCAAGCCAACAAATGAATTGATGTTGCCATGTGCCATTGTTTCAGCAAAAGCCTTTTAAAAAAAAAAGTGTCATTGAAGCCAAATACTTCCTTTTCACTGGACGCTCTTCTTGTGAATCCTGAACAAGAGAGGAGATTTGAAAGCAGCTCTTTTATTCCTCTCTTATTGCTCCATCGCTGAAAGAGAAACGCATGAGAGATAAATGAGATTTTGTCGTCTTCTCATGTTTCTCAATTTATTTTGTGGAGCATTTTTCCTCACCCTTCTCTCCAGACAGCACTTTATCTCTGCTTTTCTTCCATTACATCTCATCCATTTTTCATTTATTTTTTTCTTCGGTTCCCTTTTGTTTTATCCAATGATTTCTCAAGGCTGTCTGATTAAAATGTGATTGACAAACTTCTTTCTCTGTAATAGTTCCTGGTGACTTTTCAGGTCACAGGCATCTGCTGCTGTGCGTATCCAAGTGGCTACTTAACACTATCCACTTCTCCTGGGCAAGTTGCTCTGGAAATGATTAGTGAGCATGCATTGTACTGGGGCTATGGCAGGAGTTGGTAACAGCCTCAGGTCATTTCCCAGAGCCTTCAAGCTTGCTAGAAATGCTGGACCTTAAATACAATAAAATTTCCAACAGACTGCAATTGCAATGTGATGAATTATAATAGCTCTGTGCCATTTCACTGTCACAGCACTGAATAACTGTGTTTATGCTTCCTCTTCACCACCCCATCTCTAGATCAGGTTTTCTTCAGCTCCTGGCACAGTGCCTTGACGTTTCCTCTCTGGATATTAGCTCTCTCCCTCCTGTTATCTGATTTCCCAGGCACACTCTGTCTTCTCTCCCTAACGGTATCTCCATCCTGTCACCCTCATAGCTCTCTGGTCTCATCTAATTAATGATACCCAATTGCTGATGGCCCCTACTGTAACCAGGGTACATTCCTGCACCATTCTGTTTCAAAGCAGTGCTGTCCTGTCTTTCTTAGATGTGCCTGCAGAAACGTTTGGCATACTGAAGGTCATCACCCCTCGGAAGATATTTGATGGTCTATGTGCAAAAAGTTGCTACGTTTCAGTTGGGGATGGTCAAAAATAAGAATTATTTTCTGGGGAAAGTTCTGAATGAAGTGAAAATATTTCATTTTGTTTGGGCTTTTAATAGGTTTTTCTATAGTGATTCAAAATGAAACAGGTGCTCGCTGACTAATAAAAGAGAGGCTGTAGCTTCAACAGTGATCATGAGCCACATGCAGGTATCGCTGGGTGGAGTCCCCTGTCCCGTGTCACACAGGAGGTCTGAATAGGGAAGCGTAATGGGCCCTTCTGGTCTTAAAAGTGATGAATCTGTTCATGCTTTGGGATTTCATTTTTGTTTCTTTTCCCCTTTTCCCCCTTAACATTTTTCACATTGAGACATTGTTGATGAGCTATCATTTCAGGACAATACACGGGGAAGAGTCATCACAAAAGTTTGACCATTCTTGGTGTCTGTTGGCGTCCTTGCTTGCAATATCAGCGGAGACTAAGGTTCTCCCAGCTCGGTATGAGGAAGTATGGGTGGGAGCTCAAGTGTCAGTATTGTACTTACTCTGGGAAGGCAGGAAGGAAGGCCGTGTAGCATAGAGATGGTAAATCTCAAAGATCTCACCAGCACAAGATGAAACACGAATACAATTTCATTTCTGACTCTCTATACAATAATGGAGCATTAGCACCCTTTATTGGCTATCCACTGAATTTTGTTCACAAGCACCACTTCCAAACCTTTGTAGGTTATGGGCGGTGGTTGTTACTGCATTCAGGAGAGAAGCTGGCGTTTGTTGTGATGTGATCAGAAACAAGTATTTTAAATCTGATAACCCTCTGATCTTTCAATTCTCCCTCTAGCTGTCCGAACATCTTTAGAAAGGTAGTTACTTGCAAAGGGGCCTTGCTGTTAATTTCTTGGGAAACCCGTGCTTTATCTGCTGGGATTGGAATTCTATAAAAAGCGCCCTGACCTTTCCATGTTCAGTACTGCACAATACCATCAACTGAATACGTTCAGAATCTCCCATGCTGATTACTACTTTGCACTTAATTAATGAGGAATGAAACAGATTGGGAAGTGGTTAGAATAGCAAAGGGGAAAGTGCCAGCCTGTGTGAGGTGGGAACAGGCCTTAATTTCTCCACAGAGCTAGCATTCAGATCTTGCAGCACAGCTGAAACTTTCGTGATTTATCTGCACTCCACTGAGAATGCTCTAGGTTGGGCATTATCTGCCATTATATCCAAAAGCACCTCCTCTTCCCAAGTGGGAACAGATTAAAAAGCAAATCCCAGTGATCATATTTTGCCAAAGCATGGATCTGACATCCCCCTTGCCACCAGCTTTGTGCGCAGGGACTGTCGTTAGGCAAAGAGCAGGATCCCCAGTAAGACTTTCTGCCCTGCTTAGATGTACAAAGTCAGTTATAATTTGAGGTTATGTCCACAGACCTTCAGAAAAGCAGGACTAACCCCTGCCTGGGAAGTGTGTTAGGGATTCGTTGCTAATGGAAAGGGTATCAATTGAGAAATTTTCCTTGAGTTTCTCATCGTATTACAATGCAGTTGTATAAATAACTTCAGTTTAAATAAACACATTGTCATGTAAATTGCTGTAAATCTTTATGTCAGCGCATGAGAGTCTTCAAAGGAGGTTTAGTTTGAGGCAAAGGCACAGATCCTACATAAGAAGTTTATTTTGCTTAGGAACTTCTGCTCACACAGACAATTCCCTGGGAAGATCAACTTTGAAACAGAGCTATGCGCTTTGAATTTTAAAGAGCCTCTTGTAAACACCAACTGGAATTTCAGAAGCACCCAATCTATAGTAAATATTCCACCTACCGTAGCCTCAAAGATAATGTAGATATTTGCTCTTAAAAATAGCATTTAAATGTAAGCATTTTAAAATAGTATGCTAGGAGCTGGAATGCATCCGGATTGACACTTCTGGTGTCTCATCTACTCCATGGCAGCTTTAGAATTGGTGTTAGGATTTCATCCAACCCTCTCTTGACTTTCACAAACCTTCCAAGTCTCAGGAATACTTTTTCTTTGTGTTTTTAAAGCATTCTTTTCAGAGTAAATTTTAAAAAAAGAAAACATGTTTTTCTAGCTAAACAGAAGCCCGAGTTCTACAAATGAAGGTTCACCTTTGAAAGAAATTGCTGGCTCTGCTTCTAAGGCAGTTAAGAGCACCAAGGTGAAGGTCAGGCAATGGAAAGAGCATGAAACAGACTATTTAGCAAGAATGGTGCAAGACTTTCCAGATTAAAATGTTCCTCCCTGGGCTGTGCAGGGTCATTGCTCTGGTATTTACCATCAAACAACGAGCTCTGTAGCTTTTGCACCCAGCGCCTCTTCTCCCTTAACCTGTTGTATTTCTGGCCTGTGTTTGTTTTGATTTTCTCTTGTGTTTACTAAAGAGGACGTGTAATTGTGACAGTTTTATAGCACTGATTATCTTGTCTGTCACATTTGCCTTCTTGCAGGCAGTAATTGCAGCATTTTTCTATTATTGCCACCCAGCCTCACTCCTGGCTTGTCACTGCTGGATTCGCTTCTCCACTTGTCTCATTCGCAGAATCTATGTATTGGTCACAGTTGGATTTTGCATCACCCTGGGTGTGTTTTCCTTTAATGGCGGGGTCCCAGAGCTCACACTGGGAACATAGTCTGCTGTGTTCAGTACATAGGTGCCTGACGATTTTGCACACAGACAGAAACCATTTCTCCAGAAACATCAGAATGCTTCTGGGCCCTCTCCCCAAACTTCCTACAGCTCCTGCCCCAGAGATCCTGCTCTGCAGAGGCCCAACACAAATTTTGCTCCCACTAAAACTTTTCTTTCATTTTAAGTTGTGTGGGTCCTCTCCATGGAGTGTTTGGTGTCTTCCCCGCCCTCCGACTCTCCTTTTATGTCCCCTCCCTGCAAATAGCAGTGGCATTTGCAGTCATGTGAACCCTCCAGCAAGGTTCCTTGAGGGCTGCTTTTTCTCAGTTGACTATACTGAACCTGCTTCATATTTTTAAGACTGAAATTTCATCCTTTTTAATGCCAAATATAAAATTAATTAGCAGAAGAGAGAATTCAAATTCATAACAAAAGGTAGATTTCAGATTGCAAGTCTCAGAACAAACTTGTGGGTAATGGGGTGTTCACCCCAGACAGGGCCTGAACGAGTTAAGGGAGCTAATTAAACTGCCCAAGCTACACCTGGAGAAGGAGGCAGGGTGCAGGCATTTAAGTGGAACAGTCTCAGCTGGGCAGAAAAAGGGCTGTATCGGTATAAACCATGAAGCTGGGCAGAAAAAGGGCTGTTTGAAGGCAGGTTGCTGCCATGTTTTGCAAACAGGGAGGTGGGTGGTGAACTCAGAGAGAGGGAACAGCATAAGGTAGGGCAGTGCAGGCCTGAGCTAGAACCCAGAGAAGAGAGAGGCCCAGTTTCTCCTGCCAGTCACTGTGGCTGTGGCTCAGATCAGGCAGTGGAGAGCTGTGGAGATGGTTTGCTCTAAAAGACTCTATCCCAGAGTGGGGAAACATTCAGAGTGACCTGCCTGGAGGACGGGTGTCAAAGAAGGAGCCCCTGTAAGTACCACCAGAGCAGGAAGGAGCTAATCCCCAGAGTGACCAGGAGGTAGTGTTACCAGCAGTGTATGCACTCTATGATGCTGTTATAAAGTCTTTGATCACCTGTTGCTGGGCCAGCCAGTCAGTATTTCTTCTATGAAGAAGGACTAGCAAAGTGGGGAACAATTAGTGAAATGTCTGTCTGTCTGTCCCACTAACAGCATGGTCATCATTCCATTCACACTCAATATATCACTATTAACATCACTAAAGCTCCTAGAAGTGCAGGTAATGATTTCACACTAATCATGGGGAATGTTAGCCTTTGGATTTGTGGAGTAATTGCCTCTTTAATTAATGGTAGATCAGATACTCGTATTACTCTGCTTGTCCAATCAATTAGAGAAAGAATGTACCTTTCATGTGGATAATGACAGGGACCCTTTATCCAAATCCTGCAGAGAACAGAGCAGTGGGGAAAAGCCACCGAGAAACTCATCTCTCAGAAAGAGGGAATTTATCTCCTCCAGTGATTACTTGCAAGGCAGCAAAATTGTTCAGCTGTACAATGCTGCATTGAGAGTGGTAACAAGGACTGGAGAATCCAAATGCTGCATTGTCTGAATAGGAAAGAAGAAGGACAGGATGTAAATGAATGAATTGCTACAACAGAAAACAATGTTTTTGTGGCATTTCAGCTAAAACTCCTGGACACTTCCAACAGGCCCGGGCTGTGAGCTTCACTTTGCGACAATACGAATCACTGTGGGGCTGATTCTGCCTACCCTTGAGTGGTGCCACTGCTTCTCCACCCATGGGCTCTACTGCGAGAGGAAGAGGCTACTCCGTGTGTCCCAGGGTGGCAGAATCTGCTGTATACAGGTCATTTCACCTTGGAGATAGTGGGTGATAGCATTTGATCTTTTGTGGGTATGTTGCAGTGCACTCTGAAAGACTCAGTCTGAGGAGGTAACCAGGAACTGCCTGACTGGATCAGACCTCTGCTCCATCCAGTCTAGCATCCTTGCTCCAATGGTGGTCGCACCAGGTGCTTCAAGAGAAACCACAAGAAACCCTGCAGTGGGGAGGTGTGGGAAAGCAGTAGGAACCTGTCCCCAGGGAAAGTCCTCACCAGAGTGCAAAGTGAGAGAAGGGAGGTAGGATGGCTTTAACTGGACTGGGATTTCCTGACAGCGCTCTTTTGAAAAGTGTCACTGGGACCTACAGTCAGAAATAGGGTTCCATGGTTTTATGCCGCATCTCAAAAGCTAGTAACTCCAGCGCCAACTTGGGACACCAGCTTCAACACTGATTCATATGAAGAAAGCCACCGATCCCACACCCAGCAGAACTCTTAGCTTTCCTTGGAGAACTCCCTGCCTTGAGCCTGTTCTGCTTACCAGATGCAAGTTCATGAGCCAGGCGGTCTGGGTGCAGACCAATAGAAAGTAATTGTGCTTTAACTGATCTATCAGCAGGTCCCGCCCAGTATTGGTGTGTGTCAGAACAAAGTAACTCAAGCTTCTTCCTTTTCTTCACACTAGCTCCCTTGGAACCACGCTGGCAACTCCACTGAGCAGAAGACAGTGCACCTGCGTTTGTTTATTTTAATGACGCACAGTGAGCCATGGAAATGGTATCAAGATTAAATCTCTTACAGCGTACCAGATGCCCTAAGGTGGCTTGATAAGCGGGGGGGAGGATGGGTGATTGGGCATCAGCCCTTCATAAAGAATCAGGCAAGCAGCAGATTCTTAACTGCTGCCTTCCATGGATGTGGCTAGTGACTTTGGCCATGCCAAGCATATCTGATGGGACTATCTCAGCCCCTGACCCCCAGCAGAAGTAATTAAAAGATTATCTGTTAGGAAAACCCTGATTTCAGAGAGGAGAATTCTTTAATATCTGATGTTGCCTCTAATGAGACACAAACACCAAGAGTTTTTGCTTAGGAACCATATCCCCATTCTGACACCATGAGAAAACAATGAGAAAAGGTTGTTCGTGTGGGCTGACAGACTGCCTGCAAAGTAAACCAATATGAGGGACAGCAATCATTTAGGGTAGAGCCCTGAACAGTGATGTCACAAGATTTAGATTTTAGTTACTATTTTCTAAAAACCATATACAGAATTGGTGCCAGGAAATAACTCAGATGGTCATAAAGAAATTAAAAGAAAACGTTAACTGCACCACTTCAGTTTCAGAATAATTTTCTCCTCCGTTCACTGGCAGAGTCCCTCTGCTGCATTACTATAAGAGGAGATGTATCGAGCAATTGATTATCAAATATTAAAAGTGAAGCTGACAGGAACAAAAATTGTTTTGCAGCACTAATTATAATGAAAATAGTGGTCAGCATATTTCTGCAAAAATGCCCAAGCTGACATATTAAAGTCTTAACAGTTGCAAATAAACCTGAAATTGCAAATGCCCCAATTTAAATTACAAAACATTGAAGAAGTACAAATAAACTGAGTTGGAATTCCACTAAATCAAGGGAAATTAGTGCTGCACATTTTCATTTAAGCATGTGCAATGTTTGCTTTAATAGACAAAGAAGTTTGAGGGGGGTGAGGCATTCAAAAAATAGCAGAGGAGCATCATATGGGTACCATCTCTATATTTTACTGGGGTTTTGCAGTAACTGTCTGTGAACATATAACTCTCTTCTGGGCTGTTTGCTCCTCTCCTCCAAAATACATAAATTGTAGCACAAATGCTAGGTAAGCGCACCATCTGTATTAGCAAAACTTTTTTCAAATAAAGAAAAAAGCGTGTTTTAATATTATTTTCTCTCTGGTGTTGCAGACCAAATTTTTCATAAAGGAATTTAGGTGAAGTAAAGCAAAATCTCCACTATTCAATGCTCCTTTGATTGCCGTAAAGAAGAAAACGTAGTGTTAAGAGGGCCTGCAGAATTTCCAGGTGTCAATGAAGCACTTACAATAGGACTTAGGTAGTGCATAGGTCTTGTACAGACAAAGAGGTTAATTTCATCCACAGAAAGTAATAGGACAGAGATTGGTTAACAGTAATACATTGAGACAAACAAAATAGTTAGACCTCAGACCCCTATCCATTATATAGCTAACTTTTAAATACATTTCACTAGAACTACACTGCTTTGTATGACGGGCGAGTTTGACGCATTACACTCACTCATACAGACTTACGCTAATTTATCTACAGGTCTCTGCAGCTATCATGGGAATATAGCAACTGATTTCAACACAGAAGGTTGGAGTCAGGCCCCATATTTATCAAGTAAAGTGTTACGGCCAGGCAGTGCCATAGATAGAAGGAGACCACAGGAACCACTTGTGCCCAGATCTGTGCTTTATTCTCTAGGCCTTGTGGCTTGTGAGGATGCATCCTCATCCTCCTCTGGCAGCTTTTCAAAAATTCACAAATGCCAACTTTCATGTGAAAATAGGTTGAGTTTTCAGCTGCGGCTTTTCGCTTTCATGTACCTGAAATTAGACGAAACCAACAAAAATTGACATATCAAGAAGTTCAAGATCATGTGGAAATAATTGAAGAGTTTTGCATCATTTCCCAGCTCCACACAAAAGTTAGCAACATTTGCTGAAGGAACTCAAGCAAGAAAGTGTCGAGAGAAAACCAAATTCCACTTGGTTCTGGCTGGTGCAGTGTCTGTTTCTGCTCAGAACAGGCCTTGCTTAAATGTTTCTTAGCAGAATAGTTTAATTCAGTTCTTGCTGGTATCCAGTACAATCAAATGTAACTAAATTTCGGGTAAATAATTTTAAAATTCCACATACATCTGAAAGCTTTGTATATATATGAAACTCAGTTTTACCACCCTCCGCCCTCCAGCTTTAAGCCTGCAAACAGACATTATACACATGGTATGTGGCATTGCATGTGAATACTGCAAATGAGCACAGTGACATTTTGGTATAGATTACAGTGAAAAATTGAAGTTATGTTCCTAACTTCATTTCACTGCTCCACCATTCATTGGCTCCATTTGTCTTCGTCCTTTTAAAATAGCAACTCTGCTGTGCTGATTGACAAGGGGATAGATTTCCTGCCACAAAGTTTTGAGGTCAATCAATCACTTATGTGTATCAACTATGCAGATCTGAAAAAGTCATTCTGAGGGAATTGTACTTCAGTGAACCCCTTGCACTGAGTTACTTAAACTTTTAAGCAAAATGCATGTCAGATGTTGGTCATGGCTCAGCAATCCCAAAGCCAAGAGAAGGAAGGCAATTACAATAACTTCCCAGTCTTCTAATTTTGGTCCTTAGCCTTGGTTAACTGGGCACTGGAGATCAGGGTTCTACAAGAAACGCTTCCCCAGGTCTTTGGCCTCTGAACTGCAGAATGGTATTTGAATATAGCAGATGCTTTAATTGTTAGCAAGGCAGAATGAATATATTCATCTTTCCTGAAGAGGGTGTGGAATGGCAGACTGGTAAATCAGCTTTGAAAATGATTTTAAATATTTTTGTCAAATGTAAGCTACACTTTAAATCTTTTGCAAACTTCAGAGTTAAACCACAAGCATTCATTAGTCGCATACAAAGTGAACAATGCAGGTGAGGTAATATTACTATATTGGACCAACTTCTTTGGGTGACAGAGACAAGTTTTCAAGCTATGCAGAGCTCTTCTTCAGGTCTGCGTAAGCTCAAAAACTTGTCTCTGCACCCCAGAGATTGGTCCAATAAAAGATATGACCTCGCCCTTCTTGTCTCTCTAGTATCCTGGGATCAACATGGCTGCAACACCACTGTCCAAAGAGTAGCGTCCTTTGCAATTACATACATTATGTCAAATTCCAAAGGGGTAGCCGTGTTAGTCTATTGTAGAAAGACAACAGAGTCCTGTGGCACTTTTAAAGACTAGCTCTATCTATTTAGCTTAACAAAGGGCAGGTTAAGAGCTGACTTGATCACAGTCTGTAAATATCTACATGGGGAAATAAATATGTGATAATGGGCTCTTGAATGCAGCAGAGAAAGGCAGAGCACACTCTTGTGGCTGGAAGCTGAAGCTAGACAAATTCAAACTGGGAATAAGGTTTAATTTTTGTTTCACTGGAGTAATTAACTAAGGCTATGTACACACGATCACTTTATTGCGCGGTAAGGCTCCTTACCACGCAATAAAGCCAGTAGCGTACACACGATCAATTTCCCTGTTGCGCGGCAACACCCTCTTGCCGCGCAACAGTTAAACCACTCCAAACGAGAGTGGTAGCATTATCGCAGAACAGCTGTTCCACGGTAATGCTCGTGTGTACTCATTTTGCGCAATAGACAGCCTCTGGAAATGTCCCAGAGTGCCAATCCAGGCCACTCTGGGACATTGGAGCTGTCAAATATGTCAGTTTCACTGCTCTAGCAGAGCAGTGAAATTGAGTATTTTTGGGAGCTGCCCAGTTTGGCAGCTCCCCTGGACTGAGCTAGGGGGCTGGCCCGAACCGGCTGCCCACACCGCTTCGAGCCAGCCCCCCAGCTCAGCTCCCGGGCGCCGGCAGGCACTCCGGCGCTTAAGCACCGCAGCGCCTGCTGACACCCGAAGCC
>ML685932.1:484425-536062 GCA_007922175.1 Pelusios castaneus | reverse complement strand
GGGGCTTCGGATGACAGTGGGGGCTGGCAACACAGCCCCCCTGGCACCGGAAGCCCTGCAGCTGGGCTAGGGGGCTGGCTGTGGGCAGTGCATGGTGGGACAGGTGCCCACCATGCACTGCTCTTCTTTCGCAAAGGAGCGTTCACACGGTGAATGCTCCTTTGCGATTCAAGTAGCAGGTGTGTACGCGAGAAAGCGCTATATTTATACCATTTTCCTTGTCCCACAATAACTTATTGCGGGACAAGTTTCTCGTGTGTACATAGCCTAAGAGTAATTCACTAAGAGTAATTAAGAGTAATTAACCATTGGAACAAGAGTTGTGGTAGATTCTCCACACTGGATTCTCCATCACTGACCCTTTTTAAATCAAGACTGATGTTTTTCAAAATTATCTCTTTAACTTCTCTGGCCTGTATTCTACAGGAGGTCTGACTAGATGATCCCAGCAGTTCCTTCTGGCCTTGGAATCTGTGAGTTAGACCATCGTTAATTGACTAAGCAACCCAGCCCCTCCAAGCAGCAGGTAAAAGATATTATACCTATTTTGGAGATGTGTAAACTGAGGTACAGAGAAAAATTTAAGGTTTGTTTTTTTTCAAAATTAGCCACTAGGAGTCAGAAGGTCTGAACCTCCACTACTCCCAGTGACATCCAGGGGAGCTTAGCACTGCTGAAAACTGGGTTCGAGGATTCCATAATTGAGCACCCAAAATTAGTGGCAGTTTTAAAATCATAGACCTACATGTTGCCCCAAAGCCGTGTAGGATGTTTGAATCCCACCTCTACAGCAGCTAAACCACAGCACATCCAACTTCCCAGAATCAGATGTAAGTGAATATGTGCAGAATACTTCAATTCAATGCAACAGCTCTCTATGATAAACTCAAACAATAGGGATTTTTTCTTCTGTTGACAAGTTCCAAAGGGGGAGCCGTGTCAGTCTGGTTCAGCAAAACAAACAAGGAGTCCTGGGGCACTTTTAAAGACTAACCGATTTATTTATCGCATGAGCTTTCATGGGAGAAAATCCCACTTCGTCAGATGCTTTGAAGATGGGACATAGCACCTAATGTTGCATCTTCCAGTGCAGAGTTCTGTGGGAGTTGAGAGGAAAAAGTCTCTGATTTGAATACATATTTTTACTGTATTTGAATGAAAGAATTGCTAAAAATAAATGCAACAGCAAACACAGAAGTGATGGTGGAGGATTTTCTTTTTTGATTAGAAAATCCTGGCTTTTAAACCTGTTCAGCCACCTCTAATCTCTCTGTCTGGGATAATGAAACCTCTGGGTTTCCGATCCCAGTCATGGTCAGAACTGTATGAGAAGACTCTTTCACCTGGACTGTTGGGGCAGTTGCCTGCTGAGTTTTGCTCAGTTTATTTAGAAGATGAAAAGTCTTCTTAAAATAAGCCCAAGAACATGGAGAGAAAGCAACAAACAAATTCCTGTAATTAATCATTGCTTCCATGTTATTAAAAATATTGATTTATAGGCTTTGAACAGGACAGAGCAAGTAGAACGCCAAACTTGAGCAAACACGAAGCGGAACATTGGTGAGATGAGCTCTTTTTATATATGCAAACATTTATTTTGAGCCAGTTTGATCCTTTGCCAAACTCTATAAAATTATAATTCTTGCAAGTTTATAAAATGAGGCTAATTCTGTGAGACTTCCTCCATTTTTCCTTTGTACTCCTGTGGAGCGGAGGGGAAATGCTCGACCGGCCTTTGACATGGAGAATTTTAGAGCTCACAGTGGGTGTAATTGACCCAACACAAGGGCTGGGCACCCCTTTGGTCCCCCATTAAACCTATTTTTAAGGGCTTAGTCAATGCATAAACCGTGTGCTGACCTTCTTCACGGGGTGAACGTCACCCTCTGAAGGGATGAGTCTTCCCTTAATTCGATGAAAGGGAATGACAGGGGGATGCTGACATTGAATTAGGCTGCAGTCACACCACTGCGGCCAGGATCCCATCAGGTCCCACAAGCTGGGAAGGCTGAGGATAGCATTATCTGTTGATCTAGCTGCCCAGGCAGGGACAGTGATGCTTCTGTTAATGAATGTTATCCGTGTGGAACTGACCGCTCAGCAGTTCGCTAAGGGAACGGCAGCACACAGGTATCATTTTCCACGTGAGATAAGGGCCCGAAGGATGATGAGGCACAGCTGGGCAGGGGAAGGCTGAGTGTGTAGAGCACCAGCTGTTCCCCTGCAGGGAGAAGGGAGGGGAGTTGGGGTTACAGACACTGGTGAGAAGGAAGTAGTGCACTCCCTATGAGGAGGGAATTTAGGTGGATAAAGCCATGGCGGGCAGCCAATAGAGCAAGGAAGTAGGAAGGAGTCTTGGGAAACAGCATGAGGGTCAGGGAGGAAACAGACCATAGTTATTAGACATAGAGTACCTGGACAGGAACCCTGCCAGCCACAGGGGTCGTGACCGGGAAGACTGGCTGGAGCAGATGAAGATTGCTGTTTGAATGGGACTTTTGATATCTCAGAGGGAACTACGGCAATCTAGCTGGAGAGCTGAGTCGCAAAAAATCCTGAAGAGAGAAAGGGGGGACGTTATATGAGCAATCCATAGAAGAGAGACATTGGACCTGGGCAGAGCTCATCCTCTGACCAGCCACAAGTAGGTGCTGGAGGAGAGTGAATCCAATGACTACTAGCTAGCCAACTAATTGCAAACCCTGTCCGAGTAATGTCCGCAATTCACGCACTCATTACCCAAAATAACAGTAAATGAATTCCCTCCTGTGTGAGCGCTCCAGGCCTCCTATTGGATCATGCGTCTGGCTTTTAAACATACAGAGCGGTAGGCTGAGGTCGCTGAATGGCAGCTACATCGCTTTCCTGTCATACATTTCTGATAGCAATTGATCAGAGTTACAGTCACCAGGGAGAAATCAAGTAGAACATATACCTTCAGCGTATTCTACAGCTGACTTTACAAGTGTTAGGTTAACATAGGTATTGAGCCAGACAAAGTCTGCCAGCCCACATTCCCTTCTCTCTCATTAGTGGGATGCCTTGGATGAATGTAGAAGTGGAATCGGGCGGCTCACCAGGGTGAACTGGCAGATTTTCTTGGGGTATTTGGGGCCTTTTTAACTATTTATTTATTTCCCCCGAGTGCAGTACCGAAGCCGTGAGGCAGAGAAGCGTGTGCACACCTGTGGCTGGTGTGTGCTGTCGGAAGGGGCGAGAGGGCATGCTGCTGTGAGGATGGGGAAGGCATGTTATAGCAGAAGCAGGAATTTCACAGCTCCTGGAGCTCCTGGCACTTCTCATGCAAACTCCAGAAAGCATTCGTATTTTTATATTACAATAGGGAGCAACGATTCTGAATATATCAAGAAAGCAGAAAGCTCTGAGCTCATGCAGGATGACTGAGAGCTGCAGAAATAATACCCTGTTCATTCCATCAGTCATCTCTGCCTGCTCCAGGGGGCTCACCATCCAAAAAATGCAGTATCTGACTTTTCCCCTTGTTGTTTATATGTAAATTACTCTCAGTAGGGAATTATTGCACCTCAAGCGATTAATGCCACTGAATCCTTAATCTCAGAGGCCAGATCCCCGATGGTGTAAATTAACCTAGCTGCATTTATGTCAATGGGGTAATGCTGATTTACGCCACCAAAGGATCCAGTTCCGTGTTTTATACACCACGTACAAAGAGTGCTGTGGTCACCCATTCCCGGCCAAGTGTCTTGTTGATCAAGTGTCATCATAAATCATCATGGGACCAAATAAGAGCTAGTATCAGCCTGTCTCCAAAGCTTGAATTAGAACGGAGCTCTTTTGGAGAGCTGAAAAGTTCAGTCAACTTTGTCTTTTGAAAATGTTCCTGCTGTCTCCGCACTTCGTGATTGGAGCCAAGACTGGAGTCAGCAAAACACCATGAAAAAAGCTGCTTTTCTGGTATTTCTGGCTAGCTGAAATCAAGGAGGCAGGAAGAAAGCAAGAGGCAGGTAGAAGGGAGACCCATTAGATGGGGTTAAAAAAAACTTCTGGGATTTTAAGCTTCCTACTGTATGAATCTAACCAAATCAATCAGCTCATTGGAAAGATGACCTAACAGCCCTCACGGCCTCATAATGAGTAGAAGCCAGGAGAAAAGTTGACTATTTCAGCCAAGCCAGGCACTAGCTTAGTTAACTGCAGCTTTGCAAATGCTGAATGGTGTGAAATTATTAAGTGCTTTTTGGGGGAAACTTAAAATTCTTTATTTCCTCCAAATGGAAAATTAATGATTTTTACTCCTCCTGCTGCAACAGGAGTTACAGCGTAATATCCACCTTGGAAACAAGTGCAGTGTAATTAACACCCTTCTTAGCCTCAGACACAATGGAGGTTTCCAGGCTGAACTGCTCACAGAATAAAGCTAAATGCCTCGATCTAGCAATTAGAGCTTTACGACAGCACTGCGCACGCAGCTCTCACACTCCTGCCCGTCCATCCACTCTGCTGGTGCAATGCTAGCCTGAAACGTCCTTTCTGGGTCAGCTCTGGGCTGCTGGGGCTCTGCCAATTAACTTCTGCCAAGTGTGGGTCTGCTGGGGCAAAGAAATTGGTGGAAACATCTTGGCTTTATTCCCTCCAACAAGAGAGCTTGCAGTCCTTCTGGCTTAGACTAGTAAGGACATAGTGGAGAGCCAGAGAGCAGTTAATGAGGTTTGCTTCCCAACAGCTGGGCCATCACTGCTCCCAAGGGCCTGAACCCCGAAGGGTCTGCTTACACGTACTGGCTGGGCTGTGGAGGAGCAATGGGAATGTCCGATGCTCCCTGACAACAGCAGCCACTGAAAGATTGAACAATAATCTACCGTAGTTACTGCCCCACAGCAGACCTGCTTTATTCACTCAGTGCTGGTATGTGCACACGCACAGGGTTTGTGCTGGACTTGTGTGCAGCAGCATCTCCCCATTTCTCCTGAGATGTTTCCTAAAGGGATGCTGCTTCCTTAAAATGCTCTGGCCCACGAAGTGCCGTGCATGTGTAGCTTAGAAAGCGTTAAGGAAAAGGATGGGGGCATAATCCCTGTATCAGCGAAGTCTTCAATAAATAGCGATTGTCACAGGGCCTCCAGTGGGCACTAATGCTGCTAACTGGCATAATTAGGCATTTAATCCCCAGTATCATGGCTTATTAAAGGTTGTCACTTTTATTTTCTGCATGACTATTGACATTGTAACCGGGGCTCTCGTGCTTCTAAACTGGCAGGGGAATTGCCTGGATCTAAGGGGCTTGCAAAAATGCACAAAAGCCCACTTGAAATTGGTGTGGAAACAAACAAGTGGTTGCCTGGAGATCCAACACTCTATGTCCTCTTATGGATACAGCATTTGCTTCCCCTCAGATCATCTGCAATTACAGAGGAACAAGCAGCCTTCCTTTTATGTACCTTACACTTAAACCATGGATACCTACTCCTGACTATAGTCTTCCAACCCATTGTGTGCGCACCTTATCGCGGTAGGGTCATCTCTTGTATATTCCCAACTTTGTTTATGAGAAGATTATTTGAGACAGTATCAAAAGCCATGCTAAAGCAAGATATATTGCATCTGCAACTTTCCCCATCCACAAGGCTTGTTACCCTAAACAAAGGAGGATAGCAGGTTGGTTTGATGCGATTTCATCTTGACAAATCTATGTTGACTGTTACTTATCACTTTATTATTTTGTAGGGGCTTCCAAAATTGATTGGTTATTTGATCCATCACCTTTCTGGGGACTGAAGTTAAGCTGAGTAGTCTACAGTTCTCTGGTTTTCCCTAGTCCCCTTCGTGAGATAGGTACTATCTACGACCTATTCCAGTCCTCTGAGATCTCGCCTAGCCTCCACGAGTTCTGAAAGATAATCACTGAGGTTTCAGAGATCTCTGCCATTTCCTTGTGCATTCTCGGATATATTTTGTTAGACCCTGCCGACTTGAAGATATCTAATCTAAGTCATTCTTACCGTGTTCTTTTCCTATTGTAGCCTCAGACCCTATCCAATTTACATTAGTGTTCATTATGTTAGGCCATGTCAACACTAGCAATTCCGTCAGCAAAAAACACAGCCCTGGGTGAGGTAAGTTTTGCTGGCATAAGCGGTCATGCGCACGGTGCTATGTCGGCAGGAGACACTCTTCTGCCGACATAGCTACTGCTGCTCATTGAGTTGGTTTTATTATGTCAATGGGAGAGCTCCTCTTGGTGGCATAAAGCAGCTGCCTGAGCACTCATGGGAGGCACAGCTGTATCAGTAGAGCTGTGGTCTGTAAGCCGTGGCTTTAGTCACCTGATCACTGCTAATCTTTTTGGCGAAAACTGAAACAAAAAAAGGTGTTTTGCACTCTGGTCGTTGCAGCGTTTTCTGTTGTTCTCTTTCCCTTCTGACTGAGTAACAGACCTACCCCATCCTTGGTCTTTCTCTTGCCTCTCATGTATTTGGAAAATGTTTTCATGTTATTCTTTATGTCCTTAGCTAATCTTTTCTCTGCCTTGGCTTTTCTAGCTCTTCCTTCATTGATTTGCTGAAGTCTACTTTCTGGAGGTCCATTCTGCTGTTCTCATTTCTACCATTCCTTGGCATCATGAACCCTGACATTTCATGATCCTTTTTACCCAAGCTGCTTTCTGCCTTCCAATTCTGAGCCATTTCCTCTCTATTTGTCAGAATCAAATCTAGAACAGCCTCTTCCCTAGTTGCTTTCTCACCTTCCATCATGAAAAGTTGTCTCTAACGGATTCCAAGACACAACAGCTTTAGTTAATTTAAGTAACTTGGAGTGATTGAAATAATGTGTGTTGGGCGTGTAATTACTGTAACAACATCTAGCTCTTATATAGTGCTTGTAATCAGTAGGTCTCAAAGCGTTTGACAATCTTTAATGCGTTTATCCATAGTTTACAGTCTCTTCCTAAAGAAAACACATTAAACAATGGACTGTGAAATGTGACTGAAAACATTCCAAAGCAAGGAAGGATTCACTGGCTGCAGCACCCCTACAGAGTCCTGTAAGAAAAGTCAGAAAGATTCCTTGGCTGACTGAGGCCTTCAGGGCCTACCATGAACCCTGACACCATTCTTGGGACGTCACATTCAATGTAAACGCCCTTCTTTTGCATGTTCTCTCACACTCACCCACACTCCTACCCCTCAATAGCTAAAGTCCAGCGTTCCTTGGCTGGTACATAGGTTGCTGCTTCCTTTTTCAGGCAGACAGAATAATTCCCAGGCAACATACTTTGCCTTTTTTTTCCTTTTTACAAATTTTCCTTAGTTTTCACCAAAATATTTGCCCTTTGAAATGATTTGCTGAATTCTTAGCTTTGGTCATGAGCAGTTCATTGCACATGTTCTCTATTTGCAATTGCAGCTGTGTTGGCTATTGCTGACTGGGCAAGTAGAGTGCATGGAATGGTTGCTGTACTCACCAGATAGGAGGGCATAATGCATTTAATTTCCTCCCATTCTGTAAGTTCCCCATCTTCAAAGCATCTAACAAAGTGGGATTTTCTCCCACGACAGCTCATGCAATAAATAGAGTCCTGTGGCACTTTTAAAGACTAACAGATTTGTTTGTTTTTCTGCAATAGACTAACACGGCTCCCCCTTTGGAACTTGATCACCAGAGAGCTGTAATTCTTAAATAACCACACTGTTAGATTGAAAATCCACTTGCCCCAATATTCTTTGACATTATCTTAAATGTTGCTAGCCCAGCTCCTCTAATGGTGTATTTTGGTATCGCTCTCTTCAAATCACCATGAAGCCAGTTGAAGGTCTGATCCACTGTTTCTACAATGGTTTCTTTTACATAAGCAAAATATTTGCACAAATATTTTGGAGCTATTCCTCCTGCTCTGTTCTTTACCCAGATAATTAATGAAAAGAAGGAAAATCTCACCCTCAACACAAGTTGCACCATATTGGATGCTACAGCCCATTCTTAGCTGTTAACTTTCCGTAATAAGCCATGTGCAGAGGAAAGTTTTGTTTCTGAGGTCTTGTTTTGATGGAGAGACTACAATGAGGAGTCTGGGCTACACAGGAGAGACTTTTCAAAAGGATGCAATTATAATATTTTGTATTTGAAATGACTCTTCGTTCAACTGAAAATTTAGTCCAGCCAATTGAAATTCTCAGTTTCTTCTTAAGGGAATATCTCAAAAGAAGACTCAGACTGTGCTTTTCGGTTTCTATTTATTGAGAAATAATTTCCCAGTGCTGTTTTCTAAACTGCATTGACAAAAACAAAGCCGTAGGTCTTAGTGTTAGTTTCACTAGACAGCAGCTTTGCAGAATTGCAGGTTTGACCTCATTTTATCCTCCGAGTATTTAGAGATTGCATTCATGCCTAGAAACCATATGAGAAGAATATAGATTCTTTCCAGAACACATTGAACTTGGAAACAATAAGTGACCTCTAAAGTTGAATTCTACAGCCACAGGAAAAGATTTTTTTTCCCTTCGGGAGTGATAGAAATAGGTTTTTATCAACAGAAGGAAAGAAGAGCTGTTCCACTTAAAACAACCAATAAAGTGGAAATAGAAAAGCTATTTCCAAATTATACCCTTTTGAAGAAATCATTGTATCAGTTATGGGGTACTTACCCTATCAGCACTGCTTTCTAACAGCTGAAGCTACAAAAGTTAAGGGAGCTGATGGGAAACTATCCATCATCCCTTTGCAAAGATGTGTGTGCAAAAAGAGAGATCTGTGCCAGATCCTGGCAGAGATTCAATATAAGGAGAAATGGTGACATTTCCATTAGGAGAATATAGTTTGTGAAGACAAAATAGGCCAAGAGAAATGTAGACTAAAAGCAAGAAGAACATCCTAATGGATTCCCCAGAGGACTAAGGAGACACACATCACTTGAGCACAGGTGCCACTGCTGACAAGGAAATACAGACCCCTAAATTTGGTTGCTGCTTCTTACCAAAGCCCCAGGACACAGCCAAGTCTCAGGCAGCAAAATACGAATAATTTCAGAAGCCCTGCTCTTGAAAGGGAATGCAGTAAATGTGCTGCAAAGTGAGAGGAATGCAGAAACATTCACATTGGCTAGTGCCGCCTGGAACTACCATTAGCATCGCACTATGCAGGACCCCCATCCCACTCTCCTGTCTTACAGTGATGGGGGCTCAGTGACATTTAATATATTTATTCTAAAATCTGTCTGTTTTAGCTCCTGCTGGCTCTCAACTCTCCAACCCTTTCCACTTCCCCCCCTGAAACAAACAAGGCTGTATAATCCGTCACTGATGATTTGCAAAATAACAGAGGCTTGGTAATAGAGCAGAAGATACGTCATTCCCAGCTTATAGTAGGTGCTGGGTGGCTCCAGGCCTGAATTCATCAAAAGAAGAAAAATATCTGCTCCCTGCCCCTTGGGACAGACATCAAAAGTTAGTCTTTCCTTGAAGTCATGAACTGTCTAATTACCTGAAGGGATGTGTTGCTCTGAAGAGTTCAGTCAGAGAAAGACGCAGGAGACTCATTGCCAGGGGAGGCTGGAAAGGAGGGTTCAAAAAAAGAACTAGAAAAGTTCATGGAGGATTGGCCCAGCAATGGCTATTAGCCAGGATGGTCTGGGACGTAAACCCATGCTTTTGGCATCTCTAAACCGCTAATCGGCAGAAGCCAGGACTGAATGACAAGGAATGGATCACTCCATAGATCGTCCTGTTCTGCTAACTCCCTCTGAAGTACCTGGCACTGGACACTGCTGGAAAACAGGGCACTGGGCTAGATGGACCATTGGTCTGCCGCAGTCTGGCCACTCTTATGTTATTACTATGGCCGTTGTTTAAGTCCAAGGTAGTGACATCTGTGCTATCGACCAAACAGAAAGAATGGGCTGGTTGCAGGAATCACTGGATGAGGTTCTGTGGCCTGTGTTATCCAGGAGACCAGAGGGGATGATATAATGGCCCTTTCCAATTTCTCTATTTATTTATACTGACGCCATCCCTAGTCACTTTAATGACTTCGTCCTCCCTTCCAAGGTCCCTGACACTGGAATAGTCATCCAGCTCTCGGTTCCCTTTTGAGGAGAATTTCAAAATTCTTGGTTTTCATTCAAAGTCAGAATGAAAGCTGATTTCAAAATATCAAAACCCACCGTGAAATGGAAGCGCCTTTCTCTGCCAGCTCTAGCGGGATCTTGTATTGGTGGTCTTGATGTTGATTTTAGCTCTCACCTGGCGTACACTAATCACATGTCTCCAGGAGCTGGGGCTTTAAGTAACTGTGAGACCCAGGATAAAATGGCAAGCGTTGGCTACACTGCACTCTATTGACCACGAGCTGCCATCTGATATGGCAAGCTATGCTTTAAGAATAGGAAGAACACTTGCCAAATGATTTCGCTTCAGCAGATTCCAACGGTGACAAAAGAGACTAGAGAAAAGCGTATGGGGAACACGACTCCTGTAGGCAGCAATGCCCAATAAGTTTAGTGCTGAGCAGAAGCTTGATGGAAAGGCCTGTGGATCTCCGCTCCCTTACATTTATTTTACACCAATGTAATTTTAGAACACTGACTTCATAGGAGTTGCTCGTGATTTGCAGAGATGTATATGAAAGGGGAATCGGGGCCTATGGTTTATTAGAGTTAGCGACTACATTTGTGCAGAGGGAAGCCAAAGAATGTTCGAATTATTTTCTATCCGAGACAATGTGATGCATGTTTTAATCAACACTGTTTATTAGAGACCTGTCTTCCCTGGTTCTGATCAACACAAAGGTGTACAATTCCCTTGGCAACCCACAGAATTAGTTGGAGAGGAGACTGGAGGGGTGTGCCATCAGGAATGCCAAGTCTGATTACAGTGCAATACAGATTACTGACACAGCCAAAGAGATTACTTCAGAAGGGCTGCTGATTTCAGAATCAGTGAATTGGGAATAGATATGAATAAAGTGGTCTGATTAATAAAAGAGTGTCTTCTACTTAGCATCACTGATATTAGAATTGATTTGTTTAAAAGATAGCTAGTGTGGCAAGTTTAGAAATCCTCACGATACAAGGCTCAGAATTTTATTTTCATTCATCTTAAAAACCCCAGGCGGAGCAATCAAACTTACTCATGTTCAAAAGAATTTGTCAAATGTAATGTTTTTTCAGGTGAATGCACTCTCTCTGCAAGCAAATTCTGGCCCCATTTAAATCAATGGCAATTCCAAGATAGGTCTTCACCGAAGGGTCACCCAGGCGACTGGCACCTGGGTCTGACCACATGGAATTCTGCTTGTTTTTGCTGTACATAAGCTGACATGGAAATCAGAACCTCATTGATTCAGTGGGGCCAGGATTTCTCAGCGTTGACTAAATGAGAACTGAATAGCTAAGTGTCTATTTGTCCTCTTTCTGTTTTGCAGGGCAGGTACTTGGTGCATTAATTCTTCCATAATGATCGGCTCTGATCCTCAGAACAATTTCTCTAATGCTGGGATAGCTCAATTCCTTTGTGCTCCACATTCCGAATTCAAGTCATTCTCCCTGTGGGCTCCGAAGGCTGTAAAACCATTAGCCCAAATGATGGGATGATGCACTGAGCAATAACACCAAAGTATTCTATCCAAAGAATCCCAAATTACGGACTGATTTTACAATGGCTGAGTACCGCTGGCTCTCTAATACCCGTTAAACAGTGAGAAATGGGGCTATTGACTTGTCTTCAGTCCAAAAATACAGTGAATAAAATATACTTTATATGCTGTGAATTTTCAGTTCTCCTCAGGTACCCCATTTTCCAATGGAGAAAAATATGATTGCTCTTCAAAGTGGTTACATCTAATACGCTTTCAAACTGTTCATGGTTGTAGGATGTCATGTGAATTTTAAGGGGTTGATGTTATCACAAAAAAATAAAAACACACCAGTGACTTTTAAATGCAGGAGGATTTCTTCAGGTTAGTCAGTTTCCAAACCCAGCCAGGGGCCATGCTGAGTTAAAGGTTTGTCTCGTACCAAAACAACAGGCCCCCGTCCTAACTAGGACCAATCAGTGCTCCCACGTAAATGATAAAAGCGAAGAGTACATCTGTGTCAGAGGGAACAGATTTGTAGCAAGGGTAAAATATGAGGTAAGTTTAAACTTTAATAGTCTTGCTGACTTCAATCCCCTTCTCCCAGATAAATTCAGTACATTACTCCACACGTAACGCTTTCACCCCGTGAAAAATATAAGCCCAGCACAAGAAACCCATTCATAATGAATTCAGTAAACGGGCATCATCCTGCCAATGGATGGTGATACAGAAAGTTCTCCCCTACAAGAAGTTTGTCAGATGTATTCTCTGCCATTGCTGACTGATTAGAGAGAGGGCCAAACAGGAATCTCGGATCTAAACCACTGGAAATTTCAGTGGGATTAACATCTCCATTCTGCCTGTATAGATTAAGGTTTGGGTGAATTTAAATGGAAAGAAATCTATTGTCCAGTTTTTCTTTAGGGTGCAGCATAAATCTCATGAGACTGTGCTCCAGATGAGGTGACCGTGCAAAGTTTCCACTAGCTGGGATGAAATCCTCCTGAGACGTTTGGGATATTTTTGCATCCAAACACAGAAGGTCCCCCCAGCCCGGTTTCACTGAACACAGGTTCAGCAAGAACACTTGGCCGTCCTAGGGTTTGTGGCACGTCCACCAAGGAACCCACGGCTGCCATTTGTATGCATCAGCTTCATCTTCCCTGTCAAAGCCACAGACTCACAGCTTCCGTTATTAATTTAGCCGTGCTGGCAGGGCCTGGCCAGGCTCTAACAGACTCCCTTAAGTGAGTGAGAATTGCAGAAGGTGCCTATCCACCCCGCCCATTTGCTTCAGCAGCCTCTGGGAGACTTGCCTCCGAGCAGTACAGCCTTATTGTGTTCCTCCAGACCAAGTTAAATAAGAAAACTTGATTTCATGGCGTTTATCACATTTTCAGCAGTAATTCTTGGTACAGAAACCTTTTCTTCCCCGCCCCGCTATTTTCTCCTTTGTCTCCCCACCCCGTTACTGTCATATATGGGCCTTTTGGCTTCAGAGCATATCATTTTTTCCTTTTCTTTTTCCAGTTTTAAGGGGAAATGATCACAGCCAGAGGGGAACCCGCACATCACATTGCTGAGTTATCATTATCAGAGGGAGGAAAAACCTTATGCTGAAAATTATTGGCATTTATTTGTTAATGGCATTGAAGGGAGCAAAACCTAGGAGCTGATTGCTCTGAGCAGCTAGTACCATTTGCAGTTTGTCCATTTAAATTCACAGAACTAGTTGAAATAGCCTAGAATAGGAAATATAAACATGCACAACCTTTGGGCCTTTTACAAAGTTCTGAGCCCAGTCAGTTCCCTATTTTAAATGTGCAGTGAGCTTCAGCAGCAGCTACCTACCCAGAGCGGGCCCCTGCACAGGCACTCAGCCCCCACATGGGCACACAGTCCTTGCGCTGCTCAGGATCATTGTCACTGCCCGCCCCACTCGAACACCAGTGACAGCTCTCTCCCCTTGTCACCACCCACATGTCAGTAGCAATTCTCATCTCCTTCTCTTTAATCAACTGACTATTCTTATTCAACTTGATACACGAGACTGTGTGTGTGTGGCTGCCATTCTGTTTCCCAAATGTAGTGTAATGCCATGACTTACTTTACCCTCTGTATCACACACTGAGAGACATGCACGCGCGTCTCTGCAGCAGTAGTGGCTGGCTGGCTTTCCCAGGAAGCATGATGTCCCTCTCAGGAGCAGACGCGTGATGTTGTAAAGGCCACTAGACTAAGAAAGATGTCCTGAGCCGCATGGGACCACAGGCATGTCACAGGCCTTTGGGTAGCTGGCTTTATGAAAAGCTGTGTATTTTATTGGACCGGGCTTTTCAAGGCCTGTTAAGAGCTCTGCTGCACCATAGACATGGCTGCATTTGTGGAACCACCTTGATGGATAGTTTTCATACCCCTCCCTGTACAGACCCTCACAGCACTCATGTCATCGCGGCAGACGCTGTTATCCCCATTTACAGTGGCAGAAAACTGAGGCATGGAGCCATTAAGAAACAGAGTCATCTAAATAAGGGGCCAGACTTCCAGCAAGTGCTCATGTCACTCCCACAGTAATATCTAGGGCCAGACTTTTCAACATGCTGAGTATCCATGAAAGCCTGGTCAGCTGTCTGGTTGGTGCCTAAATGGGAGCTGAGCTCTGTGGAAAGTGTGCCCTTCTAGGACAGTGCCTAGCACAAGGGACTCTGGGACACAGTTGGGGCTCCTAGGGAACAGGCTAATAAATAATTCTTCATCCCTGGACACTCTAGCTGAGGCAGGAATTGGGCCCAGGCTGGTTTTTTTAACCACAAGTCTCTCAATCTGTTGTGTTTGCACAGCACTTTGGGAGCCTTCAGACCAGATGAAACAACAGAAACAGTCTCATGAACACATCAGTGGCTTGTCTTTTTCTTAGCTTGCTTTTCCTCCCTTCAGTTCAGCATGTTTCCTCCCACCTCCCTTCTAAACTAAAACCACCTCTTATCCCCACAGGTGAAACCTGCTTTCATCTCTTCAGCCCCCACTAGGCTATCCCAAACACCACACACCTGACTAATCCTCCCTGGCTAAGGGAAGACTTGGGCTCAGGCACCATCAGGTGCTCCTCATTAGCTGGCAGCTGTGGTGCCCCTAGAAAAGACTTGCAGTCAGGCAGGGCTGGTTCTTAGGAAGCAGCCCTTCCTGGGGAGAGAGCTGGGAAAATGCTGCTCCCAGGGCAGTAACTGCTTGCATGCTTTCATTTCGTCGTCTTCTGTGTTTTCTTTTACTCAGAGTGCTGGACTGAGTCCCCTGAACACAGGGCTGAAACCTAGAAAAAACACCAGTGGTTCTCTTTCTAGTTTTCATTTTCAAGAGTAAAAACCAAATTAGGGCCTTCTAAATGGGAGCAAAAAGCTCCTCTCCGCTGGGAGCCCTTTGCATCACTACTTAACGTCCTCCAGCCCCAGAGAGATTGTCCTGAGCCATCTGCAGTCTGTGCACTCAGGTTTGGTCGGCCAGGACGCAGAGACTTAGTACAATGGGGCCCCGAAGAGAACCCTTCAGCCGCTCTGTTTGGCAGTTCAGTTTGTAGCGTGTGAAATCTTGGGGTCCTCTCTCTTCAGGCCAGACTCAGAGATGTACTTAATGTGATGGAATTGATACACTCCAGCAAGGGGGGGGAGGAAAAAGCAGCTCTGTCCAGATACGACCCAGAGCGGTGTGGAGTTTTATTCCTTCACAAACATATGCTGGTGCCGCTTGGCTAATCACTCTAGAAACCTCTCCCCGAGATGGTCCCTCGGTCAAAGCCGTACTTAGTATGGGGCCTGTTGTTTTACAGGCGTAGCGATAGTTATCCTAATGCGAGGCTAATCCATCAAAAGCCGCACTGTGTCGTTCGCGCTGCCTTTTCTCATTACGACATTAATAAGTCACTAATAAAGCGTAAATGTCCTTCAAGAGACCTTCACTGGGGTGCTGATGAGAAGGAACCCTTTCAGTCCTGAGCGGCTTCCTTCATGCACAAATGGCAGTGATCTGGCGACAGGCTAGCAGGGGCTGGGTCCTTGCCTCCTGAACAGTGGGGCTGGAACTGCAAAGGAAGTGCCTAGAAGGGGGAAAGGAACTGAGTGCTAAGGTGGGTCATGGGTCTGCGATGGGGTGTAAGCCTCCAGCCTTTAGGAGCAAGCGTAATGATCTCCCAGCGCCATAGGCACCAACATGCATGTTTCTGCACCCTCCCCACACACACTTAGAGCAGGAGAATAAATGTGTGTCTGTCATTTCCACAGATGTTGGTTTCAGTAACACCAAAGGCTGCAGTTCATTGGCAGGAAAGTTTTGTGGCTCCTTTGCAGCCTCCTTTCTGCTGAGTGCTCCTGTACTTCCATTTCAGGTCATTGCTCTCCAGCAGAGCATTTCTGAGGTGGGATGTTGATCTCATTCTCCAGACCAGAAACTCACCAAGTGCTGACATACATCAGGGCTTTCTCCTTTGGAGCTGGTGGGAATAGCCAGGTCCCTTTTAGAAATGAAAATACACCTTCAGTGCTGTCGCTACCAGACTTCCAACATGTCTGACTGACTGGCATCTCCATGCAAGGTGCTTTCTAATGAGGGAGGGTTTTCTCAGACGTTCCCGTCAATGGTCTCAGAAAATCTCTTAGGCGAGACTAGCTGGAACACTGAGCTGTCAGTGTAGGCTGCTACGCCACCCTTGTGCACAAACATTTGGACCCAAGGAGATGAGATTGTCCTGGCCCCTGTGGCTCTGAATTGCATTTTTGTGTCACACCCTCAGTGTGGGCAAGAGAAAAGAGACCAGTGAGCAACATGGTGTGCCTACATCCCAAGAGGCGGTTGGTGCAAAATCCTGAGCTCCAGAACTGCCACCAACTTAGAGGTGGTGTTCAGATGCTATGGTGGTGAGCTGCAGAATAAACCCCAAAGTTATATAGAGTTGGGGGTGCAGGATGCACGCTGCACCTCCCTGGATTTTCTACAACACAAATCGCTTTAAGTCATCAGCCCTCAGCCAGTAAAAGCAGACTCAACAGAGGGGGCCTCAAAACATTTCCCAAATATCTGCATCACTGAGGCATATCTTGAACGATAATGGACATTGCCTCAGCTGCCAAAGCCAATTCATCAGAGCTCACTAGGACAAACAGAGCTTTGCAGGAGGTTTCCACGCGAGACCCAAGCTTTGCTGGAGATAGCCAATAGATTTTGGATTCCAGTTACCTGAATAGAGGATGACAAGTGGGGCGAGAGGTGGAGAGGAAGGAAATAGGAAAAGGACAGAAGGAGACAGCTTGCTCTCCTGTGTGCTCAGACTATTCCTATGAAACTCTTGCAGAGCCAGCCTGTGTTCCCGGGATACATCCCCTGTAGTCAGAGGTCCAGGCATGACCTGTTTCCCTCTGAGAAGGAAAAAGAGCGCACTTCCTTTTCACCATGGCAGCATCACAAACCCTTCTCTGAAAGCTGAAGAGCAGTGCTTTGTAAACCTGACCTGAGGTCCCCGCTTGGAGAATAAAACTGATGAGAGAGACATTTCAGTCTGTAGTTAGCTGAGCCCTGCATCCGCTGTATTTCAATGGAAAATGACAGCTGCCTTTGGCAGGGCAGCAGCAGAAGCGTGCTTCAAACTGCACACAGCCCCACAGACTATTTCCATCGTGGTGCTCACACAAGAAGTGCGGAGGGCTAGATCTATGAGCCATTATATAGCTTCTGTACAAAGGCCTTGAGTGATCTCGCACAGGTAGACACACCTTGTCCGCCACTGGTTTATTCCTTGGCAGATTTTTGTTTGCTGGTTTTTTTTATGTCACTGGGGAAGAGTGTGAGCTAAACCTAAAGATCTCTGTTTCTGGGGACATGGAGTGAAACATGAAGAAACGCATGTTCCATCCAGCTGTTGGCATGATCAAAAATGTACCAGTGCCAACAGATTCCATTTAGAAAGTCTCTTTGGCTATGGTGAAGGAGCTGGCCCTGAAATCCCAACTTGATCTATTGACCCCAATCCGGCAACATGCTGGGG
This sequence comes from Pelusios castaneus, assembly GCA_007922175.1. NCBI lineage: Eukaryota > Metazoa > Chordata > Testudines > Pelomedusidae > Pelusios > Pelusios castaneus. The sequence goes on along the minus strand of ML685932.1, from coordinate 518,481 downwards.
CATTAAGGAGATGTTGCAAATGCGAAAAGCATGTAAGCCTGGAGCTGACGGGCTACGCTGAGATGATGCTTTCAATGAAAGGCAGATTACAGCAGATCTGGCTGCTCAGCAGCATGTCATAAGTGACCTCAGCCTTGTTCCTTGTTCTCATTGAAGAAAACCCTCTTCCCCACAGTTGCTGCATATCAGCACCAGACCTCCCTGAACTGTCCCAACCTGATGATTTGTTCACCCAAACGTACTATTTGGTCGACTCAAAACTGGGTCTTTTTCAGTTGTTCAGAACCAGCACCAAATGGAAAACCGCAGAATTTGTCTAGCTCTAATCGGCACCCACTGATTGCCAGCCTCAATGGAGACCCATGGACTAAATGGCCATGGCAATTGGATTCCCCACTCCGCCAAGGATGGCAGGGTGAACTCTTCCCAGCACTCTCCTCCCTGGCGACAGAGACAGGTCAGCCCGCCAAGCGCCTCTCACCAGCACACTTCCAGGCCCAGTGAAAGGAGACGTTGCTTGTGCTGCACATTGATTATTGGAACGGAGACAGAACAGACCCACTTGACAACTGTTCTTTGTAGCCTGGTTCCTTCCAGGCTGGCTGCCAAGAGGGAAGCCGCGTCCCTTCTACCAATCCATTCCTTCCGCAATCCATTCCTTCTCCTGTCACTAAATAGCAGCCTTCCATGAGAAAGCTCCGAGAGACTTGGAAATCCCAGGCTTTGCATTATTGAGGGGTACAGCTGTTTTAAAGGCCAGCTGCAAACATAAATCTTTAGGCTAACAGCTCAAGGGCAGTTTACCAAAGCAACCAACGGGTTAATGAGGAATGTGATGAGCCCTCCAATGCACCCGGGGGATCCTGTTGGATGGGTTGTTCATTCCAGAACATCTGGGGCTTGTTAACAGCAGTCTGCTCCATTTAGCTGCCATTCGCTTCGGAAGCCAGTACCTGGAAAGCTTGGAGCGGAAGATAATGGCATGCCAGTAGCTTGCAAGGTATTGAATTATGAGCATTAACTGCTACCTGCTTTCCTTAATGAAAAGGAGTACTTGGGATTTTAGAGAGTCATTTCCCTCTCTCTCCACCTTTCTTGAAATCAGCTCGTAGTAACCGGATGCCACATATTTCATTCCCAAATCTAGCAGGGCAAGGGGAAACTCAGGTGCCTGGGGCCACAGGTTCTCTAGCACACAACTCACACTGAAAGCATTGCAGTAGAATCCACGGGGTGTCCTAATTATCACCCTAATTAAGAGTTTGTCCCAATTAAGAGAAGAGACCATTAAAGAGAAATTGCCTGAAAAGACTAAAAAGGACTTCAAACAAAGTGCTGAATGAACTATGGAACAAACAATGATACTTGGGGCATTTTGTCTGCCTTTGATCTTTATCCCCTTCTCCTAGTATACGGGGTTTGGCGATTTCTGCTCCAAACAGCCCAGAACTTGGAATCTCGTCCCCATTTAACACTCACTTGAGCACTCTGCAGTCACCTTGCAATGCCCAGTGAGACCCCGTCAGCTGACATTTATGCTAATACTGTCCCAATTAAGCAACCGTCCGCAGTTGTCATGAGCTACATCAACTCCCCGGAAGACGTCCTAACAAAGCAACCATTCCAGCTAAGGAAGTCCCAATAAAGTGGAATAAACTGTATGGTGTGAGACAGCACTCCCATAACATGTTGGCTGGTGTGGGTCTCGCCTGGATTGGTGCTGGGCGCCTCACACCAAAGAGATGAGGCCGCTCAGACGTTATTTCTCCCATTGCTGAACGGTAGCTACCTTTTGGCTTCAGTTATTGTCCGTATGATGGTAGTATCTAGAGGCCACATCTGCGTAGGGGTCCCACTGGACTGGGAGCTGCCCTTACACAGAGACAACCTCTCCCCGAAGAGCTCACCCCCTAAAGAGATAAGAGCAGGAGAAGGAACAGATGCAGAGAGGTGAAGGGACTTGCCAAGGACACAGCAGCAGCTCGGAGGCAAAGCTGGAATGGAACGCAGGATTCCTGGATCCCGTGTTCTCTCCACTGCAGCGTGATGTTGCATTCCAGTCGCTAGTAAAGAACACACAGCAACACAACAAAACATTGTCAGACAAACAATGCAGCCTGCTGACCATATCAACCGGCCAGGGGAGTCACAGCATCACCCCACCTCTTGTTTTAATTGTTCAGTTGTTTCACTAAAAATCAAGTGTGGATTTTGTTTTCAGTTGTTCTCCACCTGTCTACACTTTGGCTACCGTCCACCTTCTCCAGTTGCAAAATTGAAAAAGGGGACTGTGACATTCCGCTCCTGCAATCTGGACTGATATGCCACTGTGTTACCCCAATGCTCCACTCCTGGGCCCCAACTTACCCATCTTTCTGTGTGAACCCACTCTTCTGGGTCAGCTCACAACCAGCTTACTGCATGTAAGCAATCCCTCACCCAGGTAGGAGCCATCTGGCTTGCCGCTCCTGGAATAGACCCCCAGCAAACACCCCCAGTCCCAGAGGGGAACCATCATCTTGCAGGGTTCAGAGCGGCCCACTGCATCCTGCCAGCTCATTTACACTTGTCTGTCAATTTCTCAAAGAAACTGCTATGCACCAGCTCGGCCACTCTGTGAGGTCTCTGCACACCCTCACCCCACATGCACTGCTTTAGATCAAACAAAGAAAGCAGTTTATTGATTACAGTAAGATTTTAAGTCATTCCAAGTCAGAATAATATCGATCAAATGATTATTAAGTCAAGGAGTTAATCACAATCAAATAAAGGAAAACTCATATTCTACGTTAAGGTCACTGTTCCGGTCTATTTTCGGCTTCCCACACAGCTTGGCTGTGATGTCTTTTGCTGTGTGCAGATTCTTAGTCCTTGCTGTTGCATAGAAGATGGATTCCAGGGGAGAGCCCCTAGACAAGGGTGCCTCTTTCTTTTGACAAGTTTCCTCAACACCTCCTGGAGGTCAGGCGATCATCCATGTCTGGCAATAGGCGCGATCTTTCCCTCTTGTGCCAAGGTGCTGAAAATGTGGTTTGGCCAGTCCATTGTTCGCATATGCGTGCCTCCACTGCTTTGTGTTTGTCTGCATACATTCAAGCCGTGTGAGACACATTTGGGGACATGACATGGCAGAGTTTCGTATCTGTACGTATGTGACATCGCAGGAAATATGCGACCATAACAGTAATGTTCAGTAGGTTGTGATCATTCTAAAAACACCTGACACAACACACTCTGCATCAGACAATACACAGTTCTATCCTAAGAGTGAACATGAGCGATACACAGATCACACCATAAGGGTACATGTGGGGTACAGCATGTTTCAGTGAGGGGAGGGAAAGAAAGGAGAGAGACTAGAAAGGAAAAGAAAAAATCATGCACAAATAATTTTTTTTAAAAACCTGAAAATTTTCAGCAAAACTTGTTCATGAAAAATGTCAGGAGCCCCCAGAATTGTTCCTTTTGGAGTGCTGCAGCATGGAAAACATTTTAGAATTTCTGGAAATGTTTCATGAATAAGTACTAGCATTTTTCAACCCTCTCTGTAATGAATAACACTTACCGGCTCCAAGATTGGCTGTTCCTGAAAGTGGATTGAGGCAGCCATCCCAAGTAGCAATACTGTGCGTGCTTTTCCTCCTCGGGTTTCCATTGCTGAGAATAAGATTTTGCAGGTTCCTACTGCAGCCCACATGGCCAGCTCCACTCTGTTCCCTTCTCCAGCTAACAACATTGAAATTTGGGTGAGCTTGTGTGTGTTAAAGCACTTAGGGCACAGTGAAGGATAGGAAACAACATTTTAGCTCCCCTGCTCTGATAAGGAGCTTTAATCAGGTGTCCCCAGACACTCTAATTTATTTGTTCTGAGTGGAAATAAATGTCTTTGGACTTTCTCATTTTCAATCTCTTTTCAACTCCCATCTGTTTCCTTCATGGTTTGTGAATTAAAGGGGGAAAAAGAGTCGATTTGAATTTGCGTTATTGAACATGGTTAGACTCTTGGGATCTTAAAGAAAGGTTGCACAAGTCTCTGCTGAAATATAAACAGCTGTAGGGAATGCCCTTTAACTGTAAATGTTGAATGGAAGTCATTAATAATCTGGAGTTTCATTAGATATCGCCAGATGTTAAATCCAGTGCATGAGGAGAATAATCGGAGGTCACAATCCAGTTATATAATCAACAGCCGTAGAACTTCTTTCTCCATTGGCAGTTACCAAGCAGGGTGATGAGCAGCATGATTAAACTCACTGTACGGGTCCTCGCTATGTTTTCAAGTCACTTTCCCAAAGAATGGTTCACAAAATGTAGCCTCAATTATAAAAATACACACAGACCCTCCTGCAGTCCCTCATTGTTCCTGCTATAGAATGGGCATGAAATAGCCTACTTCAAAGCTGAAGTACCATCAGCTTGTGCAGCAGCATTTTATAGATGCTTTTCATGGTGCTACTTTGAAAATCTGGCAATAATATTTTGCATTTATATAGCACTTTTCATTTGAGGATCTCAAAGTGCTTTAATTAAGCTCACGATACCCCTTTGAGGTAGGTACAAGGTTTTACTGAAGTGCAGTTCCTTTGATATGGAACACCACAGTAACACTACACAGCAGGTTAGGATATTGCTCTTTAGTCTGAAGGAAAGTCCTTCCAAACTTGAACGTCACTTCAGGAAGATGTATTCAGTGACTAAAACACAACTGACCGAAGGCTTCTTACAAAGCAAAAGAATATTATCTGATTGATACATTCATGGCATGCACAGAAAAGTTAGATAAAAACAAACAAATACTCTTTCTGTAGAGTTGTGACATAACACTATTTTACTGATTAGAATCCAGGACCCAAGCACACAAGAACCTGAAACTGAAAGAGAGAAAACAGGCTGCTCCCTAAGGGAGAGAGACACAGTTCACCCCATCTTGCTCTAGATTCACTTTTTGTAGACAGACTGCTCGAGGCCCAAATTACACATTTCCCTTAAGAGCTCCCAGCCTGCAACTTGTAGCAGCAAACCCCTTCAAACAGCAAGCAACAGCTTGTAATTCTAACCCAGGTTTCAATACGCACCACACTAATATAATCAACATATCTATTTTTGTTCACTGCTTAGTAAAGATATTTAAGAGGGGGGAATAAAATATAGATTTATAAGTTGATCTCAACCTTCACTATTGCATAGAATTACTTTTATAATAATTCTAATAATAATTCTATAGCCAACTTATTTTTATTTCAGTTTTCCAGCACTAGGCTTTAGCACTGACAGGAGCAAGACACAGCAAGAAGACTTGGTATATGTTTTACTACATGTTTTATGCCACCCTCAGGAGCAGAATCCTAAAAGTAACCCACTACCGTCAGAGCAAAACCGCGCCCTCCAGATGTGAGATTAGAAATTCCCTAAAAAGCTCGTTACATCCTGAGACTCAAGTGAAAAGCTCAGAGTGCCTCATTTTTGCTATTGCTAAAAATCTTTCCCAGTGGTTCTGGGGGTCTGAGCCTGGGACATGTCCCTGGGCTCACTATGCTTTTCCTCACCCCCCTAATCCAGAACTCAGAATGTCTGCACTTACTAAAGTGAGTTCGAACTAGTTCATTCGAACTAACTAATTCAAACTAACTTTAGTTAGTTTGAATTAACTTAACTCGAACTAACATGCACTTGCTTAGTTCGAATTAATCAATTGCATTAAGGTGAATGTGCCGGTTAGTTCGAACTAAGCCCTTAGTTCGAACTAACATGGCCACATTGGGTTAATTCGAACTAACTAGTTCGAATTAACCCTTACTTTGAAAAGTATAAGCAAATGTATTCGTTTGAATTAAGGAAGCCCTCAATTCGAACTAATGAAACCTTAGTGTGGCCAAGGCTTAAGTTAGTTCGAATTAAGCTTCCTTCATTCGAACTACCTTGCCAGTGTGGACATAGCCCTAGAGCCTGTGTTTGCAAGTAGGCACAATAATGCCTTTCCGAATGGCTGCAAGATCATGAACATGATTTTGAAGTCCTTGTTCCTGAGAGATTAATCTCAGCTACTGATCTCTTGTTTCTAACTGAGCACCTAAATATACCAGCAGGAGTTGGGCAATAATTAATAGTTTCAAAGCTTTGCTTTGGAGAAGACAGAAACTTGCCGTGGTTAATTTAAAAAATGAGATTCCTGTTTTAACAGAAGGCAGGAGGTGTGTAATCAAAACCAGATATCTGAACGTGATGACGGAAAGAGCCCAGAAAAGCTGTTTACCCGTTATTAGGATAAACAAAACAGGTACCAGGATGCAAGACTTCTGTCACTAGCTTGTTATGTTAGCGGGGGCTCGTTATTTAGCTGTACTGTTCTGGGGTGTTACCTGCCTACTTCATGAGTGGGCTCTCTGTGCTCTCTGAGACACTGGGGTGGCAGGAATTAGAGAAGGGCAAAGAATTGCTACAAAGGTACGTGTGAACAGATTTTCTTCGAAGAAAGCTCTTCAGTATAACAGGTGGTGGAAAAGCCCAATGTGCAGTGATATCGGTGTGGGGGGGGGCAACGAAAGTGCCCGTGAGACCGTGGAAAAAGCAATTACCCACTTTCCCCCAAGATGCTGTCATAATACCCAGGAAAAATGTAATCAGTTCAGGTCTTGAACGCTCAAGTTCACGCCTGATACCATCACTAACAGTGTTTTAGAAATGGAAATCATGACTCAGAACAGCTCATTTTGCAGCAAGCACCAGCCACCTCTCCCTTTCCCCCCCGAGAGTCACTTGGAGAGGGGAGCAGATGTCAGTCCGTGGATAACCCCCTCAATTCTAACGAGGGAGGGTGACTGGGAACCCCAAAATCATCTCCTCTGTGCGACTCCTTCAGCCATATTGCTAACGAGAGTCCCCTGGCATGCAGCTCAGTCTCTGGCGCCTGTACCTGTGGCTTGTGTTGGCCCCCCTGAAGCCACAGTTCACATGAGATGAATAGAAACAATCATTTGGCCGTCTTTTTAGTCCTTGGCCTTGTTAGAGTAGCAACTGAATGTGCATTGCAAATCCATGCCAGTGTTTTCTCTCCTGTCTCGTCTGGACTTTGAACCTCGGGGCCAGAACTAGGGGGAGAAAAGTAGCCCAAGAAAATGTCTGGGTGATTTACACCGTCTTATGTTCTCGCCTATAGTATTTGAATCTGGGTTTGGGTCAGACCCATCTCTGTGTGGGAGTGCTCCTGGCGTGTTGGATTGGTGTTTGTAAATGAGAGGCTACTGTCTCAGGGCGCATAGTCTCTCCTGTACTTCCCTGTTGAGGCAGAGCTCAGGAGTTTGAATTTCACCCTGACCAGCCATACTCTGGGCAAAGGATGCTCAGGCCCAGGGCTGGGTCTCAGGAGGCTGGATTTCAATTCTCCGCTCTGCCCCTGGCCAGAGGATCAGAGCCCTTGCAACACGCACAGTTTTATTGCTCTAAATAGAGAACACAGCGATGCACAAACTGAGAGCGGCTTTGGAAGCCGAGAGCTGATCTGAGGAGGGGAAAGCAGCTCACAGTCAGGTTTCAACCCTGGGGAACGTGCAGACAAAGGAGTGACGTGCCAGCCGCGGAGAAAAGAGGAGAGGGCTCATGTCTGAGGGACTGAATGGCACCGGTGCAGTGCAGAAGGGATGTCAATCTGGGACCACGAACACAAGGAAACCAGTGACTTTCCTCATGTTGAGAGCATGTACACAGGCACTTCTCTGGCACAGCTCCCGGTGTGCGGAAGGGCAACGCCTGACTCAGCGGGAGGCATGTGGTTGGTGGGCATCGGGAACGTGGAATATTGTTACTTTTGTACCTGGCTCTTTCCATTTCTTCGGCAACCTCTTCTCCAGGATAGCTGCATCCTGCAGCATTACAGTGCATGGCCACACACAAACACTCTCTCAGCCACAGCCAAGACGGTCATTGTGAGGTGGCTGCGGCTTGGACAGCTCACACGTAAGACACCATCTTCCTGGCAGAGGCAGACGCACAATCACAAGCGAACTACTGGCTGGAGAGTCTTTGAGTGGGTGCCAGGGAGCCATTGCCCTTTCCAGGACTCTTTGCTCCTCTGTGATTGCAGCTGGAGGAGAGTTACGCCAGCCTGAATCGAGCAAAGTGTACTGGTTTCTAAGAGGTCACTGAGAAGCCATGGGGCTGTTTCCGCTTTCCCCTTGGAGTTCTGGGAATAAGGCGGCGCTGACAGGTCAGGATTTCAGGAACGGACTGAGGATGTGCTGAGTTGCCAGCAGGCATACCACAGTGCCTGTCATGCACAAGCAGAACCAGCTCCTGGGCTACAGTCGGGAGAATACAGTGGAAAATGAATGTCCCTTGATAGAGCTGTAAACAGGGACTCGGAACCAGCAATGCAGGCTTATTTACTAAGCCTTACTGTAGGTTGAAATTGGTTTTTGCTTCCATTTGGTTCTGATAGTAATACCGCAACCATCACCAGGGTATCTGGGCGCCTGGCGATGATGCCATAAGCCATATGACTCGCTGCATCATTTTCCCCTTTGCTCATTTCCATGTGGTCCTTGGGGAAGACTGGGCGTGCTCAAGGCTCTCAGCTCTCCACCCAAATCCTCCTCAGAACAAAAATGTTTGAAATCCCTGAACCTTTTCTGAGACCCTGCCAGCAGCCAGAGTTATCTCTGTGTCCTGGGGCCACAGGGGAGGAACCAGCCCAGCAATGAGAACATGAAGTGTTTCAGGTAATGTGGGCTTTGGACCCTCTTCTTTTCACTCTTGAGAATAAAACCCACAATCAAATGGCCGAGACATTAACGAGTTCCTCGTTACCCTGCAGCTGATTTTCATAGCTTTTTTTATACGGCGCATTAGCAGAGTAACAAACCCTGTTACAGTTTAATAAACTTTATTTCAGCCTGAACAACCTTCTTTCAGTGTTGGCTTGTGTTCAAATAGATGATGAGCCCGCTTGGGCATTCACTGGAGAGGCTGGGGAGTGACCTGAAAGCCAAAGAGAAACATGCACAAGAAAGAACATTTGTAAGACGGCTTTTCGAAGCTCTCTCCCCGTGGCAGTTTGGAACAGCTCCTCCAGAGCCCCGGGTTAGAGCACACACCTGCACACATAGGCATGCACTAGGGTCAGTCTGTCCAGCAGCCACAGTGTCGCTTGGTATTGCAGCAGCTGTGAGATGTAGGAAGCTCATGGAAAGAGTATACCAGTAGATTTTACAGCCACCTACGTGCAATGGGACACGTGTCCCAGGAGGGGATAACCCAGTCACAGGGTAGAGGTCTATTACAGGAGTGGGTGAGTGAGGTTCTGTGGCCTGCATTGTGCAGGAGGACAGACTAGATGCTCATATTGTCCCTCCTGACCTTAAGAGTCTGTGAGGGCTAAATCCTGAACTGTATGCAGGGCCAAACCCAAGAGAAGTGCAGGGCCCAGGTTAAATCCCTGCAGGCTGCACTAACTGCTAACACACCACAAAGACACAGTGTGAGCATGAATCAGCTACTTGGGATGGCATGTGCTCTGGAGAGCACACACGCGTAACCCCCAGTGCAGACCCCTTGGGGATCCAGAGCACATCTGCTCCTGGATTCCTTCATGTTCCCATGCTTGCCCACTCTCTCCTGCACTGCAGTGTGTGTGACAGCCGGGCCGAGACAAAAGCAAATAACAGCCTAATGCCAAGGCAGCCTGATGATGTTGATTAATGAATTGAATTACTATTGAGAGAGTAAATTGACTTGCACCTGAATTGCTTATCTGAGCTCCAGCCCAGTATGTCTGGAATAGATAAGAGGTCCTCTGCTCCCATCAGTGTGGGAATAAAGCAGCATGGATGGGAACAGTTACCCCTGCAGGATCTGACTTCAGGGGCCCATTTCTTAGCAGAGTTCAGTTGACACAGAAGGACCCATGAGTAATTTGTCAGGGTTTCCGTCACATGGCTTAGTCTACAGGTACTTTCAACTGTGGTTCTTGCTTCCAAATTCATCCCTGACATGAACAGGCGCAAGTCAAGCTACCGGGAGATAAACCTGCCCCCTCAGGTTCCAGAATGCATCAGCTCTCCTTGATCCCCACTCTAATCATGTCTGGAGCTTTAGAAGTGGATGTGGGCCACTGTCTGCATTTCATTATCTTCAGGCTATGGGGAGGCCACCTGCAAATTTAAAGGGATGCTGCAGAGAATTTTGCGGCAGCCATTGGGCCCTGTTTTGGGGCCATACAGAAAAACTCCCAGCAGTGGAAAACTCACTGACTGAGTTCTGTTGCTATTTGATGGCTCCTCGGGTCTCTAGGTGAAATCAGCTGGAGGCCATGTTACAGGGCAAATGTCCAGAGCCCGGACACCGCCATCAGAATTTGTCCCCTCTCTGGCAGTTTCAGCAAGATATGGGCAATGGAGATTGGATTCTCCAATCAAAGACAGTGGCCACCCCACTAAGCCAGCCAGCGAAGGACATGGGACCTAGCAGAGCCCGCATGATATCTGGGGCCATTACACTAAGAGGAGGATTGAAAATGGGCACTTTTCCCACTTCTCCTGTCACAGACTTGAAAGAAACGCTTGCTCTATAACCCATTCTAGAAAGTGAGCCTACTCCTCCTCAGTCTTTGACACTGCAAAGTGAGTGCTGTATTCACACTGTGTCTCTAAAAGAATACAAGAAGCAAATGCATGGCGGGATCCTGGCCCACATTCAAGCCATGAGGGGTCAAAGGAGGGCATGGCCATTCCCAGAGGATATTGGCAGACAGAAGGATTTCAAAGCACGTCATTCAACTCATTGCAAATCAATACTACCACCACCAGACCTGCTGGCAGGTCCTATCATTGTTAATCACAACACTTATTGTGTGATGCAGTGTTTGCTAGTTTGTGACAATAATTGCTATAGACATAAACACCGTATAAAATGATACATACTTTTATGGAGCGACAACCGATGCATGTGATACTGAGAAGTGGATGAAACCCCTACCTCGACTGCAGCCTGCACATACATGAAGGGGGCCCAGACTATATGGGAAGTGGGCCCAGAGATTAGGAGGGTTCCGGGGCCCATCAAATTATACTTTAACCACTGGAGACAAGCCCTGGAAGTTTGTGGCCGAGTGGGAGGAGCTGGGACTTCTCTTGTTGGACACCTCGTAATCGACCTCAAAGATGGTGATGGGCCAACGCTCTTTGCTACAACCACCAATGCAATGCAACAAAACCCAGGTGTGTGGCGAAAGAGCGTTTCTGAGGAACATGGATTCTTCCTGAATGTGATGAAAATAAAACAAAGGTACATTGACATGACTGATAAAAGCAGTATGCTCATGGACATCCTGATTAGCAGACAGGCTGTAGGAGGCAGTAGATGAATTTAATAATCTGTGATGATGTATGTCCAGCTAAGGAGGCTGTGCCAAAGAACTGAATGAAGATTGAGGGATGGCTTGCTCCTCTTTAGCCTCCATTAAGAACGTGTGGAAAACCCCTGGTGTCTGGAAATGGGTGAAGGAGCCACCGATAGAAAGCATAAATTTTCCCATAGCTATGAAACATGGGAAGTCAATGCTGCTGACATGAAGAGAACAGTTTTTCAATGAGCTGCTGGTGAAAACTCTTCCATGTCCCTGGGTGGAGAAAAAGATAAGTGCCTATGTTAAAAACGTTATTGGACAGAGCAGACCCTAACATAAGAAATCAACAGATGCAAATTTAGGTACTTTGGTCACTTTAGGCCAATAACCCATTTCCAATCAAATGTGGAAATAACTCTGAGCAAGTTCATATCAGAGTAATGGTGGAAGGTCATCTCAGGAGCGGACAGCCAGAGGGAGACAGACAGATGGTCCATGGCAGATCTGAGAGGACAGTTGCTGAGTGCGTCAAGGATCATCAATGTTTCTGACAATTCTGCTCTGATGTCACCGATATTCAGACGTGAATACGTGGGTTTACTTAGTTATTTAATTTAAATGGTTCTGTTCTGGCCAGCCAGCCAACTGGTCCAAATGCATCAGCAATTAATCACTCACAAGATGGTCTGTTTCTCCTTTGCAACAGGAAGCTCCTGCTGGGGCTAACCAGGATGATGTCATGGTACCAGGAAAGCTAGGTTTAAGTGCTGTTCCATTTCAATTCCCCAAGCCCACTAAATGCTAAAGCAATATTTACAAATTAAATGCTAGTGTAAAAGCCACTGAGGCAACAGAGAGAGGGTAATGGCTTCAGATTTAGTTCTTGATTAAACTGCAGATCAGGCCACGCTAGCCATCTGATTCCTTTCTACTTGCCATGACCTTCCGTGTTGCTTTTATTCCTGGCAAAATGAATTTACTCTCCATGTAATTATAGAAAGAAAATAGTTTTGACCTCGGCTCCATACTTTTCAGCTTAATGTGTATAATTGCTTTGCCAGCCATTTGTTACTGTCAACATTTCCAGTCAGGGGCAGTGAGGAGCAACAGAAGGGTGGGGGCTGGGGATGGGGAGGTCGAAGGTGGGCAATAATAAAGAGCTGTTTACCGTTGCATATTAATAATAGATACAGGCCAGGTCTGAAATAACCAGCCAGGTGCTATCAGGCACCAAGTGCTCATTGCTGGGAGAGAGTGCAAACGTCATTGAGATAAACACTTTGACCTGCTCCTCTGAGGATCTGAAAACACATTGCAAACATCAGTCAGTTGCGCAAACTCTGTGAGGCTGGGAAGAGTTGTCCCCCTCCCACTGAAAAGATGGAGTAACTGAGGCACAGCAATTCCGGAAGTCACACTGATGTGTCCTGCTCTCATCACGCTCTATTGTAGGACTTGGACTAGAACCAGGCGTCCTGATTCTCAGATCCTTTCCTCTCCCTCCAGCTATAGCCGAGATGTACAGGTGTTCCTGAAAGTGTCTATCTCTGCCATGCTGCTCACCATCTGGTTCAATGAAGTCCTGTGTTCTTAGCAGTTGGTTACAGAATTCGTATCTCTCAACTTCAAAACTAGTCTTCCATCCATATTTTCTCAGTCTTGCCTTCACCACCATTAAAAACAAAGACCTGCCAAAGCTTAGACCAGCACTCAGCAAAGTCTTGGAGGCTCAAACAGAGAAAATCCTTTACATATGCAGCCAACGTAATTGAAAAAACTCTGCAAAGGCTTGGAGAAAGGCACAATTTACTTGCCTACCTTAGTTTACATAAATGCAAAGATCCATAGGGAAGTGTGTGTATAGATGTGTCTGTAAGCTTAAAAAGAAGTGACAGCAAGTAGGTCGGTATTTACAGAGGCCAATGATTTGAGAAAGAGGAGGAACTAAGACTCCTGCAGTCCCTCTGTCAGATCCTTACCTATCCCTCTCACTGTAGCATTTGAGGGCCTCACCATCTTTAACATGTCTACCAACACCCACTCTGTAAGGCGGGCTAATGCTCTTATCCTCCGGGGACAGATGGGGAACAGACACACAGAGGGCAAGTCCATGGCAGCATGGGAATTTGAAACATGGAGCAGCTGAATGCCCCAACCACTGGCCCACCCTTCAGCTGCTGCCTACGGAGGGCTCCATTCTGCCACTTTTAAGCACACTGAGCTGCATCTTCCGTCGTAAGCCACTGATGGAGTTCACACACTGTTGAATGCATGGGGAGCAGAATCCAGCCAGAAGGAAGCAGTCACGGGTACCTTTAAAAAAAAACCTCACATAAGCATCAATAAATAAATAATAGCAGCAGTGAAAGGCAAATGCTTCTTCCACTGAACTGGGGGAAAGATTCACTTCCTAAGAGTTAGGTACCAGCTTCTGTGAAGAAAGCTTGGAGCCATTTACTGCCATAGGAATATTTTCTCCTTTCTCTTTTAAGGAAAACGTTATTTTGAGCTTTCCTGTCCATTCCCACCAAGCTACAGCCATGGAAAGATGAGTAGCTCATTATTAAAACCTAGCCCAGACAATCTGCTCTAGCAGATCCAACTCATCTGTTTGGGACAAGGTCACAATTGCAGCTGGTGTGACTGGGAGGAATGGTGTGGTGAGAGCCCTGCTCTTTACTGGGTACTTTGTTTCCCAACCTAGCTCTCCTAGACATCTCTTGGGATTTCCAGCAGCTCCAAATTCTTTGCCGTGCTGCTACCTTAAGGCTCCTGAAACCACCCTACAACTTGGTCTGTGTGGACACATACAGAGCGTAGTCCAAAGCTCACTTTGGATCAAGTCCATGGGGCGAGATTTTCAAAATATTTCAGCTCCCCTCCTGCTGAGCTCTCCTGAAAATCTGGCCATTTATTCTGCTGCCTGAGTGGGAGTGAGCTCTTTTGAAAATTGGCCCCAAGCCTCTAGCTGTCATCAGCCTTGGGTAATCTTACTCTGCTTGCACTTCTCCAGCTCACAGTGCTAAATGTACACTCTGCTGTGGTGTGAGCCAATGGTCGGAGGTATTGGTGAAAACCTTGGGATCCAGCTGTGGGCCTACACTGAAACCACATGCGGTGTGGGGGGCTGAAATCTGGGGTGCTGCAGAGCGATGTGGTTGGCTGTGTGGGAGGCAAGGAAAAAATCTGACACATTATCTGGAGGCGTCCTAATATTAGAAATTTCTGCTCAGGTATAGACATAATATGGGATCAAATAACTGGCTGAGGCAAGGCTATATTTATACTCCCATGTATTGATGAGAAATCCTATAGCAAAGCTTTTTTAAAAATTGGATGCAATTCCCCTTAGCTGTGCAAAGAGATTAATCATGTGAAAGTGGAAATGTGGATGTGCTGAAAGACTGGCACACTGATGTGCTGGAAATTGCATCCCATGAGCGTGTCATTTCTAATGGGACACGTCCCACACGCTATGGAGGAATTTATAAAGGACAGTATAGATGGGCCATAGGTACATGAGCATGCAGGCTTGTGCCTGTGTGTGGTTGAATACGTGGCAAAGGAGGAGGGGTTGAATTGTTTGCCCAGGGTTTTAGTTTCTGGTTGAGGTTTGTGCATTATAGTTGAATGATGTTATTGACTCATCTCTGTATTTTGTAACTGTTACGTTACAGCCTGGAATCCTTCTTTAAAAATTAGGCAAAAGACACCAAACTCCTGCCCTTTGAACCAGAGGGTGTAGCCTCCTCTGTCTTTGATGCGAGTGGTTTTAAACTCCTCTTGACTAAGAGAAATCAGCCTGTGTCAAGAGTAACAAAGCTAAATAGCCGCAGTGGAGGGATGGGGAGAAGAATGTTACTGAATCCACCCCCTAGCTTTCCTCTGTAATGTTTATCCAGCAGAGAAATCCAGTTTAATATACTCTCAGCCATTCGTGATGGAGGGAAAAGTTCATTTCCAGAGCAAGGCCACGGCATTCGAATGTCTTATAAGGAAATCGCTCCCTTGCCGAGTTCCCCAGGTCTGGGGGGTGGGCGGGAGACCCTACCAATCCTGCTAGACTGAAAATACCAGGTGCAGCAGAAGCGCTTACTTAAAGGAAAAGCCTGCTGGCCAGTTCTCTGTTTCTACCACATGAGGATGGAAGGAAAAATCTGTCTTTAAATGCCTCTGTTTCTAGCTGGCTGGGCCTTTGCTCTTTCACTATTCTAAATCATTTGTATGATGGGAGTGCCTAGGGATAAGGGCCCTATGTGAGGCCCTAAACAAACACGTAGCAAGACACAGTTCCTATCTTAAAAAGCACACAGTCTAAATGGGCCAAGGATAGAAGAGCCACAAACAGGGAAGCGACTTGCCCAAGATCGCACAGTAGCGCTGAAACTGGTGTCCAATACCCTAACTGCTAGCCCTCAGCACCACCTCCTCACGTCAGCCCATCTTCCATGTCCTACACGGGCAATTTGTCCTTTCATTCCTGTCATTTGATTTGCTGTGCCTTCACTCTTTTTCTCAGTTCCTCCACTGCTTTCATTTTACTCAGCTCATAAAGTCACTACTGCCGAGTTCTTGCTCCTTCTTCCAGCGGGCCAGCATATTTACCAGAATCAGCCAGGCTGAGAACTTAGCTGTGGTTCTTGAAACATGATTTACAGGGAAATGGATTTTTCAGATTGTTAGCTCCCCATTGTCCTTTACCCCCAAGAGATTACAAATATTCAAATCGTCCTTACAATTTGCATTTCAAAATAAAATATGCAAAAATAATCATAATTTCAACTTCCGCAATATTAGCCGATTAAAACACATTGACTCTGGGTCCTTGGCATTTATATCAAATTCATTCCACCCGTCTGCTCCCTGAATGCCATTAGGAAGGAGGGGGGCTGGGCGGGTGGGGGAGGAAGTATTTCTGCTTGTTAGGTTCTTAGATAGAAAAACCAGACACTAGTGGACTTCAGCCAGCATCCCGTGATGCCATCCCTACTGATTTTCAAGACAAAGTGTTCCATGAAAGAAGGATGTTAGAGGAAAGAGAGGAGAGAGAGAAGAGGCATTTCTCTCATCAAAGCCTGACAGAACAACAAAGGATTTGATTAGTTCTGCAGAGAAATCTGCTCTTTGGTTGCTCGGAGAGAGATGAACAAAGCGCTGGGGAGGACAGCAAAAAGAGAGACTTTCTGCAAGCCGGTTCAGTGCATTCTTGAGAAAGCATCACAAACAGACGTCCCCAGTCAGAGCCTATTACAGAGATGGGAATCCATGCGGCAGCTCCCAGAACCCCCTCTAATGAAGGCGGAAGCAATTCCTGGGCTATTGTTTGTATTAAAGGAGCTAGAGGCCCCCCATGCATTTGTGGGTTACAGCTACACTCCGAGCCAGGGGTGTGATTCCCACTTGGCGCAGGCAGCCCCACGCTAGCTGCAAGTGAGAGAGGGATGGGCCCTAAAAGCAATCATGTCGCTGCAGTAGCACACGCAGCAACACGGGCTACCGACCCTGATGGTCTCCTGGGGTCCAGGCAGATGTGTACATGGTGTCTCCTGGTAATGCAGTCTCGCACTGAGTGAACACAGTCTGTCTGTGTAGCTGATGCAGGAAGCATTCGTAGGGAAGTTGGAGCTCATCCAGAACTGCCAGGCATGCAGTCGAACCACCTCAAGTCAGTCTCTAAGGAATCTCACTCTCCCGGGCTCTCGCCGGTAGCTGCTCTGCTCTATCTGTGTTGGCTTCCTACCCACCTGCTCTGCTCATTCCTAGCCTTGGGGGTACTCCTTCCCTGCTAGCTGAGCCCCTCCTTTTGGGAGTTCCTGGCCTGGGTGGAAGAGCCCATTGCCCCATCCTTTTGCCCACAGAGGAGGCCTAAGTTCTCACACACCCATCTTTGATGTCAGCCTTACAGTGGTTTTGTTAATCAGGCATGATCTCAAGGCAGTCCTTGACATAGATCAGGAGGCCTTTTGTCTGGACTAATTCCGTCCATCTGTCTCACTTCTGCACCTTTTCCCTTCCACGGCTGAGCTCCCAAAGAGGGACTCTCTCCCACTTGCTTTGACATCTTCACATGCCCCTGCTCCCCATCAGAAATTCCTCTGCACCTGAATTTTCTGCTCTCTTCCCTCTTCTGTCTCCCTGCTCCCCATGATAACAAGGGTGCGTTCTGTGGCATACATTTCCCTTTGAGGCTGATATGTGAGGTCAGGGGATATGGACAGTCTGTGGAAACGAAACTGTTCCAAAGAGTGCTGTTGGCCACCCTGCAGCCATGTGTGTGAGTAGCATGTGGAGGCTGGGAGTGGGGTATCCCAGCCTGACTTCTGGTCCTTTGAACTGTCTGGAGCTGAGATCTTGTGCATAGCGATCCATGCAGTGGTGTGCTATCTATTCCATGAGGGGCTTCAGAGACTTGATGGGGTGTGGGAGTCAGGGGAAGGACAGTCTGGTGCACCCGATGCCTCCTGGTACATAGCTTCAATTCCATACTCCACCCTGGACTTCCTGGGTGCCCTTAGGGTAGAACCATAGCCTCTCTGTGCACCCCTTGGGTAAAATAGGAATGAAGAAAGGCACTTTTCCACCGCACAGGAGGCCTGTGATAATAAATTCATTTAAAGGGCTGGAAGGCACTCAGATGCTACAGGGAGGTGGCCATAAAAGCCCTTTAGATAACTCATCTTCTCCTACCGCTTGCAAGGCCAACCTTTTCTATCTCACTCATTGTGAGAAGTAAAAATAGCTCAGAAATGAACGCCCACCTGCGTGTGCTGTGTACCCGGCCATGCAGAAGACAGGCTGGACAAAGGAGTGCCGACACCCCCATTTGCCTTGCTACCACTTAAGACCTAGCTCTGAACTGATTTAGTTAAGCCAGAGCAAAAGGCTGTGCGCCTGTTCTTCTTTGGTTTAAACCAGGCTTATTTCGGTTTGGCACCAATCAGCAGGAATAGGAATAAACTAAACAGAAAGAGGCCTGGTTTAAACCAACATGAGAATGTTCACCCAGGAGCTGGCCTCAACTTTGGTGAAGGCAAGGCCTCCAACTGTATTTCTTATGGAGGTCTGACTGAGTTCTGCTGCTGTCTGCTCCTCGGGGTTCACTAATGCACAGCTCCTACTCAGACAATGGCTTCTGAGTGGGACGCCCGGGGAGCCATGGAGCATCAGATTGCCACCAACCCAGAGTGTGGAATATAGTGGCAGAGACCCAAACTGCTGAGGACATGCACATATACTGTGCAGGATACAGTGTGCTAAGATCATCTCACTAGCAACAGACACACACACAGTCCTTTCTCTGCATTTACATTAAAATCCAGGTTAATCACTCCTCTTACGTGTGGAGTAAGCCATGCACTCAATGTTCAATTATTCAAGAACTGAAAGAAATAATTGTAAATATTTAAAGCAGCTGGAGCCATGGGGCATTTGGGGGTGGGCAGAGCGAATTGAGTCTGTTTGTTTTTGCAGCAACCACTTCCTTTCTCCTGGCCAGCCTTCTCCCCAGACAACATTTCTAATTAAAAGAGCAATAGGAAAAGTCTCTAAAACCAGCCCCGTGCATTTAGAAAACACTCACTTTTGCATACAGAAACTGGGCAGTATCTGAAATGGGATGAGATCCAGAAGGTTACCGTGAGAACGACGGATTTCATTCGGTAGGGATACAGGTTGTATGAAAATGTTCACTGTATTTTAATGCTTAGAAGACAACGAGAAGAGTCAGGACTCGTGGGTTCTATTCATTATTCTCCCTCCAAGCCACCACACAACCTTGTTAGCCAGATCTGTATTTCATAAGATGTGTAAAGCTTAATGGATATTTGTAAAGCACTTTGAGAGTCTCAGATAGACCGTGCTAGAGATGTGTGAAGTATAAAGCATGCTATTCTCTGGCCATCTCCTGCCTCTGCAGGGGTCTATCCTTCCTACAACCGTACATCCGGAGCAATCTGGAGGTTACTGAGCATAGTCTCAGACTATGGGGTTGTACGGGAATGGCTGCTACAGTTTGGGGGAACAGAATTGGCTTTCCCAGCAATTGGAAGGAATCTGCCCAGCCCTGCTCCATGGTACCATGAGCTACAGTGTATAGCTGGGGTCACGCCCAGATGGTGTTTGGGGCACTGTTCAGTGCGCTGGCTGGTTTAATATGTAGCACTAGAATACGCAGCTCACCCAGTTACATTCCCAGAGACTCTGAAGCCTTCATTTCCTAAGATGGATATACCTTGGAACAAAATAACTTTCACGGGGAACCAAAGTTCACCCATAAGGAGTCATCTGCCCTGGTAAGGAGCAGGAATGAGATCTAGAAGAGCTGGTACTTCTCTCGTCTTTGTTTTTATTGGTGCTATTTCATTTGGCTCATCCTGCAAAAGAGGTTGCTCTATAAATGTTGCCTTCCTGTACTGCTGCGATCACCAGGAACAGGCAGCCACATCAGACTCTGAAACCCGCGTACTTGGCAGATAAGTCATAAATCCATGAATACAAAAAAAGAGAAAGAAATGGGGAGAGGCAAGGGGTCTGCGAGAGACGGCAGACACTGTGGTTGGAGAGAAGTTGGTAGATGCATCAAAGAAGAAGAGACTGAAAGGTTAATACCAGAGAGAGATGTGTGAGGCCAAAGTGCAGTTGAACAAAGGGAATGCAAGGGATCCCAGTTGATTCGATCTTAGTTGTTTTAACTCCTTCACTTATCTTGACAATCTAGGTTGATTTGAGTTTGCTGAGGGAAGCAGGAATTTCCAGGCTGATGTCTGAATAAGTCCAACACAGACAGGAAAGAAATGATGTTCACATTAGTTTGCATTATCCCCTAGTAACATATAACTCAGCCACACAATCTTTGCAGACTTTTCCCATTCCAGTTCCCTGCACGGGGTGAGGAAGTTCACCCAGATGGTCTGTGATGGATGCCACTGTAAAGGGAAAAGCAGAGATGTAAACATTGACACAGAGGGGCTGCTTCTTTTCTGCTTCACATCCTGTCATTAAAGATCCAGGGGTGAAATACGACCTCAGCGGAACTGTCAGTTGGCTTACACCAAAGGTGTTTTATGTCCATTTTGGATGGCTGCAAATGCTCGCATCCGGTGCAAAGTGTTGCTCCAGTGAAAGAAGAGAGCAGGCTATTTGCTGGAAAGCGCATGGCAAGTAGGAACCAGCTGCAGCCAGCCAGGCACCAGGGGACATGAATCAGTGTTAAGAGGTGAAGATGTGCACACTAAAGGGCATGGCACAGAGTGGGAGAGGGAGACCGAGCCAGCTCCTACCTAACATCACCTCACCGCACAGCAAGAAAGCGTTACTTCTTCCTATACTGAGTCTGATTGTGCTTGCCAATTAAGAAGAGTATCTTTTTCTTCCAGCCGATTAGTACTAGCCAGCCAGCATGCAAATACCAGGGTGTCCGTCCACACTTCATCATTTCCCAATCCAATTACTGGTGAAGAAGGCTGGGGATGAGCAACAGAATTGACTGCGTTATTGACTGCCGCACTCTTTGCCTGCCAAACATACGGGGCAAAGATTAGACATTAATCCTCCGGGCACCAAAGGTCTCTTCCAGCTTGTCACCAAATCAAATATTGTCCCTCTAACTTATTTAAGTTGGCGCTGGGTTACGGCTGCAGCAAAGCAGCTGGCTGGTGAACGGCTTTTTGCTTCCTTTGCAACCGGTGCTTGTTTCTAGGCAGTGACCATTCTATGAACAAATAAATCTGGGAGCCAAAAAAGAGGCAAACCAGGTTGTGAGGTGACCATGTGCCAAGTGAGAGACTTAGAAATGAAGCCAACTTGTCCTGTGTGCAGCCTAATGAAACGGGCAATACAGATAATATTGTGAGCTCCTTAATTGTTCTCTAAACTCTGCCTCATATTGCCCCCATTTTACAGAATAGGGATATGGTGATTAACAGACACCAGATTTTTAAAGGCAGCCTCTAATTTGGGGCCTCTGCTTTTCTGAGTGTCCAACTTCCACCACCTTGTGACTGATTTTCAGAGGCCCCCTCGGCACACACAGCTCCCATCGGCTCCTGCTGGAGTTGTGGGTGTTCCACACCCATGAAAAAATGAGCCCTCCTCTATCTCAAGCTGGGTGGTCCAAGACAGAAGACATTTTAGAAAACTTTGCCCTGAGTTTATAAAGAGATCCCACAGGGGCAGAGCAGGGACGCCTGGCTGAGCCGCACAACAGCTCTGCCTTTCTGAAAGGGAGGGTGTACACGAATGGGCCAAATATGGCAAACCCAAATCTCTGGTACTTTCATGCTTTGAGGAATTAAGCATCATCTGCATTCACAGCCCTGTGTGCTCCTGCCCCATCAATATTGTGGGGAACAAGCTCCCAGGCAGGAGCCATTGTGGAACAGCAAAGAGTATGGAAATATTGCAGAACACGCAAGAAAGTGGCTGTAGTAACCATGGGCTTGACAAGCCAGCGACGAGACACTGAGAGTGACGCTGGTCCAACTGGGAAACAGAAAGAGCAACTTGTGACCTGTGTGCCCAGCGAAAATGAACCATTTTAGCTTGACTTGATAATCTCATCCTCGTGCAACGAATGGCGGAGGGGAGCCAGGCTCAGCTGAAGAGATCATTCAGCACATGAATGAGAAAAAATAAGTGATGTGCTCAGGGACAATGTCACAACAGGAGCCATGCGCTAACGTGCCCGGCTCCAATAACTGGCAGCAGAAGTGATGCTCTGGCAGGATGAGCCAATAGAGGAAGAAAGGGACACTCATTACTGGTGGAGCCAGAGGTGCTGGGGGAAGCCTTGCATTGGGGGAGTGAGCCAGCCATTCTGCCAGAATTGGTTCTTCTCCTTGCTTATTGGCAGCAGAGCACCAATGGAGCTGAACTGCCAAGCAGATATAACGTGCGTATAATGTGCTGTGCTCCTAGAGGGCATTCGTCCAAAGCCAGAAGCCAGCACGATACCCTTCTGCAAAGCTCAGGCCATACTTGGCATCACACAGCTTGAGTCAGGCCCATCTCCCAGCAACTGGTACAGCGTCTATTGATTGGGACTGAATAAGTGCGTAAATAGACCCAGCATATTGAATCCACTCCGAAGTACTCATCCCTCCTAATGTATTTGTGACAGTGCACAACACCCTTGAGTGATCATTGTGATGGATTAATCGGGCTGTTTAATCAAGGGTTGGGGTCATGTGATATTAACGATTTGCGTGTGGAGGAGGCGGGGAGCTCACAGGCTGTGAGCCGGTGGTGACTTCTAATAACTTGGCCACATGTTAACACAGGCAATCGGTTTAGTGTTGCTTTGGAGGTAATTGGGGTGAGGAGAAATTTGCTGTCTGAAGAAGTAGGTGCTGAGCCCTTTCCCAGACTACCAGCTGGGAAAGTCTGGGAGAGTTTCAGTCTGAAATGGGAATGAAAGGCCATTGCAGGATATTTTGAGTGACCTCCCCTGCCCCACCAGTCCTGCTCAGATCTTCTCGTTGAGTCCAGGGGCACTTTTAAAGACTAACCAATCTACTTATCACATCCCACAAAAGCTGAGGCGATAAATAAATGTGTTAGTCTTTAACAGTGCCCCAGGACTCCTTGTTTGTTTTGCTGAACTAGACGAACACGGCTCCCCTCTGGAACCATCCACCGCTGGCAGGCGACCTCACTTCAAACCCAGGCCCCCCCAGCACCGAGCCCCGAGCCATAAACACACAGGGGTTCCCCGCCCAGCCCCAGGCCAGGAAGTGATGCTCCGAGGCAGCTGCTCAGGGCGCCTTAATCCTTTTCAGAGGTAAAGGGCTCTCTGCAGTGGCGTTGCAGTCTTCACACTCTGCCATCTCCCCTGCGTGCGCCTACAGGGGCTACGCCTGGATTAACGGTGACCCTCCCGCTCTGCTTGGCAGGATTAAGCATCTCATCCGCCTGCAATCATTATACATGTACGTTGAAAAAGATGCTTTTCATTATGGATCGTCCCTTTCTCTGCCCTTCGGAGAGAGTCAGGGCTGCATTGGCACGGCACCAGGAGCTGCTGGGAACGGTCTCTTCTCTCTGTGCTCAAGTGACTCCCCAGTAGCACGTCTCATTAAACAAGGAGCAGAGAGCAGCCCGCACACACTCACACCGTTACAGATCTTACAGGCCCTGCCTCCACCTCCTGCAGGTCTCCTCCAGCCAGCACAACCGCGGCTTGGGCAAAGCTAGATGGGGGTCACTGCCCTCTCGCAAAGACACTGAGCCAGGCACTCATCGGCATGCAGGGCAGTTAACGCATGGCCTAGGGATCAAGCGAGCTGGGTGTAGTCCCCGCTCTGCCAGTCACTTGCTGCATGACCTTACTCAAGTCACTTAATCTCTCGCTGCCTGACTTGCCCGCCTAGGCACGGCCTTTCAGCGTCTCAGTTATTATTGTCCTGGGTGTGTTACTGTGGGCAGGTCACCTAACCAGCACGTGCGTTCCCTACTCAGGTGTGAAGGGTACATGGTGTGGGCTGAGCGAGGCCCCTGCTGTAAAACGTGTCTTCTCTCTCCGCGGCCGTGTTCTGAGCTGTGGATTCATTAAGTTCTGAACATCAGGGGCCAGCCGGGGGAGGGATTTTCCAGAACTCTTTCCCTCTTCAGGCTGGAGCTGACCTTCCCCCACGAAGAGCAGCAGTTCAAATCTCTGCCTCCACCAGACTAGTGCAGGCCCCTGGAACGTCTGCCCCTCTGTAGAGAGGACAGGCTGTCAGAAGAAGAGAAATGCGCCTTAATGAGCAGAGAAGACGGAGGAAGTGCGGTTGGAGCTTGGCAGGCATATTACTGACTGCACAATTAGCAATGAACAAGCCCCTGACGACGGTTATAAAGTTTTAAACCAGCTAATGGGTCCTGGAAAGAAGAAGTACATTGAAAGTACAAAGCATAAAAGAGCGAACACAAGCTGTGACATTTGAAATGAGAAAGCAGGAGCTAGTTTCTCGGCAAGTGATTATGGAATGGCAGTTCCGCCACAGTTATCAGTTAGGCAGAGATGTGCTACGAATGTAATGCTTACAGCTCCATGGGTGCGCACTGAGGAGTCCCCCCGCTGGGCGCCATCCGCCCAAGGAGAAAGGGAGACTATCCAAGCTGTCAAAGGACTTGGATTTTCCGTGGGAGATGGGCTCCGACCTGATCTGACCTTTGCACAGTTTGCTGAGACCGTGGGCCTTCCCTTCCCTGGGCCAGGATAGCAACCCACTTTTAAACCACTCCTCTCCCGCAGACTGCGGGTGGAATCTAAGCATCTGCCTGCTGGATTCGGCCTCTCTGTGTCTTGCGAAGCCCTGACACTCCACTGGAGGCTTCATGGGAAATTGCACTGTCAATCCAAGGGAAAGCTGAGGTTCAGAAAGGGAAGCTAAGGAAATCAGGAGCATGGCAAAGGGCTCATGTCTGCAGAGCTACAGCTGCATCAGCAAGGAAATTACTCTGGGATGTGGCGCTTTGAGGATGAGGTGGGAGCATCTTGGGCTGGTGCTCTGGGACTTGGCATTAGAGTGACTGAGAGAGGCTCTTTCCACACACCTCTGCCCTGGGCGGGGTCGCCGCACTCGCTCCAGCAGGCACAGGGCCTCCTGCAAAGCCAAGGTGGGTTCCCTGGCTTACATTTTCTGGTCGCACGTCAGGATCTGGAGGGGATCTCTGGGGACATCGCTGTTGACTTTCCTGTGCTGCAATCCCGCTAACCCCTGGCAAAGCCCAAGACAGCCATTCCTCCAGATCCAGGAGCAGTGTGAGCTGGTTCCTGGTACAGAACTGAAGAGGGTTCACATCCCAGGCTTTGTGGTGTGGTGTGCCTCCCAGGTCAGGAGCAGATTGACATGAGTGTTTCCTGCTTGGAGATTCCTTCCCTGACTCCAGGAGGCCACTGCACAAAAATCCCCTCTGCTGCAGCTGCAATATCTTCTCTTCTTTCTTTTTAAACGATCAGAAAATCCCCCTGACTGCCCCAGGAACATGAGACAGCACCACGAACACTTCCTGATCTGTTTGTTCCTTTCTTATCTCCGCACCCTAACAATACCTCCACAAATGCAGGCCCTTTTCAGTCACCAAGGGTCCTCCATGCTCTCACCATTAACGCCACTCCTGGGTTGTCTGTCTGGCACCTCGTCCCACTGATGGCCACAGCACGCACACAGAACTTGGATAGAAACATAAGATCCCCTTGCTAGAAGGCTGCAATGTAACCCTACTGCATTTCTTAGAATCCAGAATGATAACAAACAAGAACCCAAAAACAGGGAGAGGTGAATCAGGCTGCTCCCCAAAGGCAGAGAGAGGTGAATCAGGCTGCTCCAGTGCTCCCCAAAAACAGAGAGAGGTGAATCAGGCTGCTCCCCAAAGGCAGAGAGGTATAATTAATGAGTAGGCAACAAATGGGCAGATGAAATTCAGTGTTGATAAAGGCAATGGAATGGATATTGGAAAACATAAACCCAGCCATACACAACAGTGATGGGCTCTAAATGAGCTTTCACCACTCAGGAAAGAGATCTTGCAGTCATGGAAGGTAATTCTCTGAAAACATCTGCTCAATGTTCAATAGCATACGATACTTTCAAAAAAGCAAACAGAATGTTAAGAACCATTAGGAAAGGGAGAGAAAAGACAGAAAATTTCATAATGCCACTATTTAAATCCATGGTGCACTCACCTCAAATATTGTGTGCAGTTCTGGTTGCCCTCGCTCAAAAAAGATAAATTAAATTGAAAAAGGTACAGAAAAGGGCAACAAAAATGATTGAGTTTGGAACAGCTAATATACAAGGAGAGATTAAAAAGACCAAGATTGTTCCAATCTAGCTCTTCTCGTGTAGACCGGCCCTCAGTTAGGACCTCTGGGTGCTCCCATAGTCCGATGAATTAATAATACCCATCTTGCCTCTTTGCTGGGATGGGTTGGCACAACCCAGGATGGGCCCACAGGCAGGGACAGACCATACCTTCATTTCTCAAAAAGCTGTTGTGCACATGGATCCCGGGAGTTGGTCTAACAAGGTCTGACTCGAGCATTTACAGCTGAAACCATTACTTGCAAGGTGAGGGGGCAAACACCTGTCAGAAGCCATTTTTAAACTACCCTCTTGTCCAAATTAAACCTAGGTTTTAATTCTCTGCCTCTGCCACTTGATCAGCATCGTGGCTGAGTCCTGCCTCCAGCAGAAGGGAGAGACAGCAGGAGGGTCCTGTAGTGACTGATTGCTGTTCCAGCGGCGCCAACAGGAATGAGAGGAGACGCGTTGCTGGGCGCGGTCCAGCTAGCAGCAAATGGGAAACGCAGGTAGATTCCAGGGCATCAGCTCAGTTCCCGCGTCAACTGCCTGTGCAGCCTTGGTATCTCTGGGCACGACAGGCCGGAGCAGCGACGGAGCCATGCTGAGCACACGTCCACTCACCAGAACAGTGCTGTCTGCACAGATTTGGCTCGAGCTACCTCCACTCCGAAAGGATGATGGCACTTTAATTAGAGGCATTTTCTGCCAAACAATCCAATTCTTCCATTGTATCGTGAACACTGTTAACACATTCGTGGAGAGGAGAGTAAACAGCTGGGAAGAGTTCCTGTTGTCAAAGCAGCTAAATGTTGTGCAAAGGCCGATTCAGCACACTGCGGTATCACACCACATCAGGCAATATCCATTTCCCATACGGCTACTGCTGCTGACTTCCATTTCTGAGCTTTGAGTCTTGTGCAGAAAACTGGCCTCGGAAATGGGATGGTTTGTCCTGCACATGATGAAAGATATTTTTTCAAACTATCACTGGCCTCTAACAAGAAAAATGAAAAGGCCCTATGCATGTCCCAAACCATATCCGAAGGGTCAAGCACTTAAGAAAAACAACATGCACAATACATTTTAAAACCGAATACTCTTCATTTACAGAACACTGCCTTTCGCCTCTGGCCCTCAGAGCCCTTTACCATTGCTCCCCGCATGCTGGGAGGTGTTGTGACGTCCATTTTGCAGAGGGGGAATGGAAACACAAGCTGGTGAAGTGACACCCAACGTCACACTGAACGTCAATATTGGGGCAGGGACTTCCCTCGAGTGCTCGACTCTCCCTGTCACGCTGCAGTGAAACGAAATACAGTAGTTGAGCAGAGGTGGCTTTCAGAGTAAGCGAAGCAGGCGCACGCCAGGGGCCCCGTCACCTGCTTCGCCCACCCCAGAGGCCCATCTGTCTTGGTTGGCAGCAAGAGGAGGTGCTGGGCCGGGGCCAGCGGCAGGGATCTGGGGCTGGCAGTGAGGAGCTGGGGCCATGGAAGGAGAGGGACCAGTGGTGGGAGCCGGAGGTGGGCTGGTGGCAGGAAGCCGGGACCACGGAGGGGGGCCCCCACAGCAGGCCTTCGCCTAGGGCCCCCAATAGCCAAAGGCCACCTCTCTAGCTGAGTGGTGGTGGTTGATATTATAGCAATGGAAGGACGCCAGCTTAGACATCAGACATGTCCCCAGAGACATGGGAAACACAGCTGGTTCAGTACTTTACCAGGACTGCTGGTACCTGTGAATTTTGGGAACGGGATAAACGCCAGGGACTCCCTTACTCCATACCAGCCACGTACCAGCTGGATAGAGCTAGGATGTCTGCACGATGCGGAGCAGACCAGGCTGGAGAAGCAAAGAGCCTTAGAAAATGTAGACTTCTCTTGTCGGGCTGAGCTCCAGCGGTGGGGGTGTGAGCACACTGCAGAAGGGGTCGCTTTTCACCACAAAACACCGGTCTTTTGTCTACAGAGTCGGGTTTTTGCTACTGTGAAAAGCCACAGCACTTCCCAGGGGAGCGAGCTGCAGCCTGTGTGTCCATTTCCAACCGCCCTCACCCGCTGTCATAAAACACTTCCCGGCCTCTGCTGCACACTGGGGAGAATGGGACAGTTTTAAAGGGAGCTGTTAGGAGGTTGTGGGGAGGATTGATTAAAACGCTCTCAATAAAGTGCTGAGAAGTCAAAGATGGGTGATGGGGTAATAGAAGAAGCAGGGGGCGTTTGACGTGTGCGGAGAGGTTAGTTTGTGCGGCTGACAGGGAAGAAGACAGAGGTGTGCTGGGGCAGCCACCTGCAGATCTCAGAGGAGGTGATGGACAGGAGGGAGGGGGGTTAGCTGGCAGGGAAAGAATGGCAGAATCATAAGCCCCAGCTTGAAAGAGAAGCAAGGCACAATTAACTCGACATTAGCTGAGCAGGGACTCGCGACCGGCACGTTCAGCGAGTGGGGGAGGAAGCGCTAACGTGATGCCAGCTTCAGGTGCTCTTCAGAGTGACACAGGAGATGCCCAGCAAGTCCTTGAATTGACACGCCGAGGGCTGAGCGCCGTGCAGACCCTACACGTGCAGGCCCAGCCTCTACACCGGCACGAGACTCGCGGCTGAGAACCCCCAGTGCCGAGTGACCTGAAGGCAAACCTGAGGGCCTCTTTCCAGAGGCAGAGAATTAAGTCTTCACAGCGGGCCCCTAAAAAGGGAGACGACCAAATTCACTGGCTGCTCTTGACGCCGTTGGCTTGTGGTGTGAGTACGCAGCACTCTGAAAAGCAGATGCACCTCGATGTGGAATTAGCCCCCTCGCCTTGGAAATACCAGCCCGCATGGAGAGTTGAGATTGGAGCAGCCACTGCTGTTGCTGGCTCTCACCACTCATTGACATTTCAATTCATTTCCTTCCGTTCAATGTGTCTCCAGCTTCTAATTCATTTACAGAATATGACGCTGGTGCCTGGACATTTTTCACTCTGGTTGGCCTTTGCGCACCAATCACAAACATTCCTTTTATTGTCTCAGCATCTGAAGGAGGCAAATTTGGGATTGCTCTCAGTTTTTTCTGCCCCTCGAATGTCCGGTAAAATAATCAAATTTGGGTTGTTTTTAGCCAGGATAAAAGACGTTCCATCAGCTCCTTTATTCGGCTCGGGACTGAATAAAAAGAATAAAAGCGGATGGCTTCCCGAAGCCCTAGGATAGAGCAGAATAGAAACAGGGCTCCAGACACATGTTTTAGCTGCATTAGTCCAGCTCATATTTTAAACATGTTCAATTCTCTGGTTTAAAAACGTTCGGTAATTCGTTGTGAAAACCAAGGTCCGGTCCCAGCGTGGCGACTCTTGTCGTGGCGGGAGGACCTGGCTTTTATCACTCACACTTTCTGTGTGACCTTGGCCAAGCCACAAGCTCTGTGCCTCAGTCCCTCCATCTGTAACCTAGGACAACTCAGCCCTTTTCCCAGGAGGTGCTCAGACAGTCCCATGGTGAGCGTGCTAACAAGTCAGACTGCAGCACCGTTGGCGCTCCCGGGCCACGCGACCAGCGTATCGATGGCACTTTCCTGTGCGGCTGGGAACCTTGCGCTGCTGCTGGCCCGGTGGCTCTGAGGCTGGGCGGAGATGGCTTCCGTGGCTGGGACTGTCATGGAAAATAAACAACTCTCTAAAACCTCTGGGAAAACAAAGACTAAATACAATTGTCTCTCCCTGGTTCCTCAGGCTGTGACTTTCTGAACTGTTCAGAACACGCACCCCTCCGTACCAGCCCCGGGGGACATTCCACATCCCTGCCTCTCTCCTTCACACACAAGCTGCTGGTTAGCAAAACCAATACCCACCCTGGGGTAGGCAGCTGCACCCGGGCGGGGGGAGCCATCTGTCCGCCCAGATCCAAGCCAGGGTGATCTGAGCGCTAATAAAATGGCAGGGAAGTGGCTGATTTGGTTCAGGCTTCATCTCCAGAGACTGGAAACCAGGTCAGCCGCTCTTCTGCCTGGGATGGATAATTAAAATTGAAACCATTGAGTGAACGAAAGAAGTGACTGGGGTTTACAATGGCGGGGAGTCGGAACAGAGTGATATCTGGTACCCTTTCAAATGGATTTTAAATATGAACTCCCTTTAATCCTCCTTATCTCATTCCCTACTTCACTGATTCTTCATCACACAGTTTAATATTCAATTAATTTTAGCCGGCCATTCTCTGCCCTGTTATCTTTTCCCCCTCATCTATGAATTTTAAATCAACTTGTTAACAACCTATTTAGTTGCATGATTTTGCTATAATAATTCACACCCCTGGCCGCTTGATATTAATTTGTGGAGTCAACATATGCTGCAAACATATTTTGTTATGGGCTTGCTGTTGTGTTGGAGTGGGTCAGCAAAGCAGCAGCCCCCAGAAAAATGTCTTTGTAGAAGCAATAGGAGATTCTATCTCTTAACTCTTTCAGATGTTGTTCATGGGCCGGAAGTCAGAAGAGCCTCTGGAACCGTCCTAGATTTCCAACCATAACCCACTCTCTGTATCACAGAAATTTGCACCAGAAACTGGATCAGATTCTTGGATTCTGTGGTATTTGTCTGAGTTACATGGTAAATTATGTGGACAGGGACTTGGGGCTTCTTTAAAATGCATTTTACAAAGCATCATGCATGAACAGCCCGCTGGCGTGGGCCAGCTGCGGGTTTTTAATTGCAGTGTGGCACACCCTATTGGGATTGCAAATCGTCTTTCTACAAACCAGCCGTCTGGATATCTAGCTTGCTCCAGGCAGAGCAGTCGTGTAGAGTCCAGGTGAGTGGGGCTTCCATAGGGCAATCTCAATTCAGGAAGCAAAGGCCTGCTGAGGCAGAAAGGCTTAGGTGACTGGAAAAACCTCATGCCCAGGGTTAATTTATAGTCATAGGTGCCCATAGGTTACCAGCCCCTGAGCCGTCCGTATGCTGTGCCCACACTTACGGACCTGCTTAGCACCAATTCACTCCAACTAACAGCTTTTCAACACTGCGTTTGGAAACACCATTGCAAACACACGGCCTTGGCTGGCTAGCTCTAGCGGCTCTGTACGGCCCACCTGGTAGTTCCTCTTCATTGTTTGTTACCAGACCCCAGACTGCTTCCACGACCTCTGCAAACAGCATTCAGTCTGAGCATCCGAGTCCACAACCACCCGCATCCTCGCTGTACACGGCTGCTGCTACCACCCTGCCACGCCGTGCTCCCGGGAGATGCTGGAGTCCAGAAATGACTTCATTGCCCTGAAAAGCAATCCCCATGCGCCGGCCACGCTCACTATCTCTATTCATCTTCATAGCCCAAAGGTTTTATAGCAGGCTCTGATGCAGAGCAGCTACTGTTCCAAGATGGAACCAGGAGATAAAACCAATAAATCATTTCCAAAGAGTTATGATAATGGCTTATTGATTAATAGGGAGAGGGGAGAAAAAACACAGGAGGCGCTGGAGGCCATAAATCCCGTAAATGAGTTAACCCCTTCAGCACCACGTGATGTGAGCTGCAGCGGGAGTGAGAAGAGCGAATGGAACGCCAGCGCTAGTTACATCTGCCCCCCTCTGCCTCTGGACGCGCTGTGCTGGCCGTGGGAACAGGAGGGCTGAGCACTGCGTCTGGTTCCCAGTTCGCCTGGGGGCTGATGGGCAGGCCACAGACCAAGGCCTACCCCGTAGTGACACACGGGCAGAGGGCTTTGACTGACTCAGCTGCTGTTTGACTTTGTGCTTTGCACAGGCCTTTGCTGGGTGTGATATACGGCTGCACTGGGCTGAATGCTTTGCAACAGGTGTGATAGCAAGATTCAGTCAGTGATCCCCGCATGTACCATTCGCTCTGCCAAACTCAGATCAGCGATTGCTTTTCCCTTCATTTTGAATTCTGAGGGTAAAAACGTTGGCCGTTACTTCTAAAAACAATTAACCAGAGGACTGGAGTAAGCAGCGAGTGTTTTAAACACAGCAAAAGTCGCCCTCAGTTACAGAACTTGCTTAGCTACAATTCACCAGCTGTGAGAGAAGCAGCTGTCTCTGATCAGTGAGCATGGTGACGTTTGGAGATAGAAAACGCTCCCACTCTATGCCACAAGCATCGTTCTGAATGAATGCGACTCGTTCTGTTCTCCCCCTGCCACTCATTCTGTCTAGTGTAGACATCAGTAAAATGTTTTCTCAGCACGGTTCATTTGCCTGCTGCCAGGAGACACTAAATCAACTCAACAAACGGATTTAAGGTATTTGGGGCCGACCTAATCATCCCTTAAAGTAACATTTACGTGCTAATGCCGGAAACTGCATCTCCAACGGACTGCTTCAACATCACATGCCCCCTTGGGACTCCAGTGTTAGAGGAGGAACAAGGAGGTAATGTTTCCTTCACCCTGCTCTTTCAGACCAGTCTCCTGCTTGCCAAGCTGAGAAGCCCTCAGACTGATGCAACAGAAGGCAGCTGTGTCAGAACCAGCAGAGAGGGGAACTCAGAGAAAAACGGGATAAAATAAAACAGAGGAACAAGAAACATGAGGCAAGACTGAGCCAGAGAGCCGGAAGCAAGGCTTACATTTAAACACACCTACAGAGCCCAGATTTTTGTGTATTCTGTCCTCTGAGACAAGACCCCAGCCTTGGAGTGAGAGAGGGAGAGAGGTGCCAGGGTGCAGAGCCAGTGAGAAAAATGCAGGAAGGAGGCAGAGAGAATTCCCGCAGCACAAGGCAAACATAGTTTAGAACGCAGGTCCCGCTCTGGAGCACTTATTTGGCAAAGGGGCCAGGAAGGAGCCCACCACAGAGGAGGAGACACACAGACTGGAGAATGTGAGGGGCCCATAAGACTCAAAAGAGCCTTTCTGGAAGAAAGAAATGTAAAAATCAGAACCTAGAATCGCCATCTCTGCTTTTCTAGCATGCGCCTCACCATGGTCCCTAGGCAACAAAGCACATGTGGGGTTAGGATTCCGGGACTCCTGCGGGAGGAGGTGACGTGATCACGGGGGCCCAGGTAGCTCAGGGGAATGTTTAATTTAATTGAACATTTGAAATAAACTTCCAAAGCCATTGTGCAAACACTAACAAGACTTCAGGCCAATGAGCCTGTTCTGGAAGCTCAGAGTTCAAACTTCATGTCTGAGGTGTGATGGGTGCTTCATTTTCTCCACCTTCTCCAGCATGCTGTCTGGGCATTACCACGCACGCTGTCTGGGCGTTACCGTGCACGCTGTCTGGGCGTTACTGTGCACGCTGTCTGGGCGTTACCGCGCACGCTGTCTGGGCGTTACCACAGTCTCTGAATGTTTTATAGACTTTTACAATTCTTCCCTCAGACTCTGTGCACAAGTTGGGCAGGACTTGCTGCTCAACGGTTCTGACTGTGCAGCGAGTGGATCTTCAGGTGTTTGGTTGGGAGGCACTTTGGAAGGGTGGATGCATTGTAATTGTGTCTAGCTCACAGAATTACAGCTGCTCGACGGCCTTGGTTTCTCCTGTTATCAGAGATGGGCAGAAATTGTTCAGGGCAAATAACCAGCTCAAGCTGACCAGGGTTTGACCCTGAGCAAGTGAGAAGCATTCCCAGGGGGAGATCGCCCTTCTTTCCCCATTATTCCTCATGCCTTTCATGTGCTTCTCGGAAGGCTGGAGAAGGAAAGAGTTTCAGGAAAGGCCATTCTAGGGCTATTAACCACAATCTCTGGCTTGAAGAGCCTGCAGCATGGAAGTCAAATAATGGGCAGAGGGTGAGTAGAAGAGGATGCACCATACAGCAGGGTGATGGCCAATACACAGATCAGTCGTGCCACCTGCTGCTTTTCACAAACCATCCCCAACAGCCCTGCTTCTTAGTGATTATTAGCTGACTAATTTCATGTATGTTCACAGGTGGCTTCTGAGAGCAGACTGGTACAGAGATCATAGGAGAAAATGTCTATCTTGAATATTCA
>ML685932.1:433875-484415 GCA_007922175.1 Pelusios castaneus | reverse complement strand
CCCAGCCAGGCGCAGTACCAGTTTTTCCCCACCGGAGGGCGCCCTCTGGCAGTGGTTTTTGGGACTCAGTAGTGGGGCGCAGACCCTCAGGCATGGGTCAGGGATCCCCCTGCTCCCACCAAGACTGGGATGCATCGCTCAAAGATGTAGTTCTTGGGTCACAGACAAAAATGATTTTTTTTCAACTGGGTCCCAAGGGAAAATAGTTTGAAAACCACTGATCTATAGGGCAGTGAGGGCCGACGACCTGTGGGGTGAGCCCAGCCACAGGAAAAATAGACGGGCCAGTAGGGTTTTATGTTTTCCTCTAGGATCTGGGCGGCTCCAGGGATGGCTCCCACAACCCCTTCCACCTGTTCCCCACTCATTCAGTCACCTGGCGTGGGTCACTCAACAGCCAAGCTGCCCCAGGAACACCTGGCAAGGGAGGTGGTGGCCTCTCCATTCGGCGGACGCTTTCAATCCGTTTGATGGCATTCTCCAAGATGGGTGGAATTCTACGGCCAGTGCTATAAATGATCAGAATGGCCCCTTCTCGCCATCCTCTCAATTCGTCTCACTATAGCAGCAGAGCAAAGAGGAGACCAGCAGAAAGAAAACGTGATTGCTGAGAGTATTATGGCTTACTCGGTGTATGCCCACTCCCTCCAGCAGAGTGAAGGGGAACAGAGCAGCTATGTGTCATTGGTCCCGTACTGTTAGTTGTCCCAAGAGAATTTACTTTAGCTTGAGAGACCGGGAAGTTATTGCTTCTGGACGAGACGGCTGTGCGCTCCATTCCTGCCATTGCTGTGGCCTTTCAAGTGGAATCTATGTGCAGCAAAGGGACCAATGAAGAGTCTTATGTGTTACAATGTTGTGCTGGACACTTCCTCTCCAGTGTGCAGCCCACGCTTCGCCTGGATCAGTGACTGGTGCCTGGAGCATAGAGGCGACCAGAGAGATGAGAGAGGAGGCACAGTCCTTCACTTAATGTGGGGGAGATGGAGAGAGGGAGGCAGCAGTATCAACACACTGAAATCTGCCTCACCCTGCTCTGAGGAACAGCCACGGACCCTCAACAGCACCCGAAGGAAGAAGCAGTCATGAATCAACTTCTCTGGCACATGGGTTGGCCTGAGCCACGCACTTAGCTAACTCTGTCCCTACCTAGAAGCCACACAGGCTACACAACAAACTTTGCTCCGGGCTGGTCAGCTACCCCTCAGCCAGCAGGGACAGCCCGGTGCAGGGTAACTTCACAGAGAAAAGACGGGAGTAAGGGGAAGGCAGCCAGGAGCTGGGCCGTCACACCGATGCTGCCTTGGCCAGAAGGAGACACACATGTGGCCCTGTTCCCAGCACACAGCTCCACGCCTTCCCTGCTCGTATGTTGGGGTGAGTGAAGGGCTGGGGGTGCTGGCCAGGATACTAACATCCATGGCGTCGTATACACTTAGCCAAAACCAGCTGCCAGATTGAGCTGCCTGTCCGCCACCATCCCTGGGGCACTTCTCTGTGGCCGGTGCCCAGGGAAGGCTGGTTTCCCACCCAGCACAGTGGGGTCCTGGACGTCAGTGTAAGACAGACAGAAATCGGTATCGATAGGAACACTGGACTCGTCTAGGCCAGGATCTGTCTCCAGCAGTGGCCGGCCCCAGGAAGGTGCAAGAGCCCTGCAGGGGATTCATCCCACATAGGTAGAGTTGACTTAAGGGTTTATCTCCCCTCCAGCCACTGCTGTTAGCGTATCGCGGGGGGGTTAAAGCAATTACGTTTTCTTGAAGACTGAAGAATGGTGGCACGTGGTCTCCCACCTCTGTCCCTGGCAGGGAGAATCAATCCCGGGCATGAGGACTTTCAGTGCAAAGGATTTTTATTTCCTCAGCATTCATCTGTGGGAAATTGCACGTGGTCCCTGTGTGCTAACAAATCACAGATGCTCCAGCACCGGCCGGCTGGTTCCCCCTGTCACTTCTAAAGAGAATGAATCATCCACAGAGCGAGAGCTCATTGAAAGTGTTAATTTTTGTTTTAATGCTGTACTCATGTTTCTCCTTGCGCTGCAAGAGCCCTCATCCCGCCTGGCAGAGAGGCACTCACAGGATCGAGACCAAGAATGTCAATGTTACTGATGCCCAGGCGAATTGCACCCCAGAAAGCAAGACTGAGCTATTCTGTCGTAGATTCATAGACTATAGGCGAGATGGGGTCAGTAGATGATTTAGGCTAACTGGGCCACTCATTTACCCTTTAGTGGGCCCTGTGACTGCTTCTTCGCACCTTCTCTCAGCCGTGGGCTTCATCTTTCAAACAACCAGGGAGTCGTCCAAGTGCCCCTCCTCCCCACACACAGTAACCATACCTGTCCCTTCGCCATTCATGCCTTGCTTGGCTGATCTTCCGGCAGCTGTGTGAAACTGCACCATCCATTGACGGAAATTCACTCGCTTTGGGTCCAGTTTGGTGCTTGGATTAGGAGCAGCTGGGCAGCCAGCCTGGGCTCCGTCTGCACAGGGAAATGTCCTCTCTGTGACGCCCCAGTCAAGCCCCCACAATATGACCGGAGTGGTGCACAGATGGGGTGAATTTCATGAAATCAGAGCCCTGAATCAGTTGTTATTCTTGACTGGGGCTCCCAAGTGGCTTTCCAATGACACGGATTCTCCTTCTTCCCCTTGGGAGCTAGCAAAACATAGGCCCAGCCTGAGATTAGAAAGGGCCCTGTCTCCCTGAGTAGCTGAGCCACACGCTGCCCCGGTCCATCTCCAGGCGTGTATTATTCCAAAGCCTGAAGATCTCCCATTCAACCCTAACTCCTCCAAGGACAACGATGACCTTCTGACACTCGGATAAACACTGCTCCACTACACATAGGAACATTCATTTCCCTCCAGACACTGTGACAAGAAATGCCAAGATGCTCCAAACACAGCCGGCTAGCAACAGCCTCTTGTCACCTGCCCCTGAGACAGCCGGGAGCTGGGCTCAGAAATCAATAGGGCTCAGGGCTGAACGTTTTGCTGCTCTCCATTCCGGGTCTGCTGAGGGATAGTGGGAAACAAGAGGCTGTGACTGACTAATGAGAGCAGTAAGTAGGCTGGGGAAACCGCTGCAGATGCCTTGGGAACTTGGCAGGAGTCACGTACGCTCCCTGGCCTAGTGGCCCCTGTCTCCTGGGTCATGGCCGGGCTCATAAGATGACCAAGGACATGACCCTGCTCTCCAGCAAAGCAACCAGGGCCCTTCCCCTCCCTCAGGGCCCTTCTTAATGACTGTTGTGGCCAGACTCCGGCCTTTGACCACCTGCCTCTCTATGCATTCTTTTCCACCCCAACTGGAAAAAGCATACGGGATAAGAAAAAGAGTTTCCTTCTCCTCACTGGACAGGAGATGTCCTCGTCTGCACCATCAGCAGCCCAATGGTTCCTTGTATAAATGTGTCCAGTGCCCCAGAAATACACGTGAGCACCAGTTCCAGAGACCACCGAGAAGCCAGCGGTGCATGGATGAGCTTGTTTCACCCAGATTTCTAATATACCAGGGTCAGAAAATAGTCTTTCTGGCCTGCTGCCATTAGCAGAACTTACTGCCCCACCACTTCCTCCTGGGAAAGCATATTCCGCTGTCCATTCCCTCTGTCTGTCCACAACTGTTCTCCTAATGCACCTGTTTCTCGCTGCACTTCAAGCCACTCCTCTTTGTCCTTATGGCTTCCCACAGCGAAAGAGTTTCTTTCCATCCCCGCTCCCACAGGTCCCTGGGAAGCAGAGTGAATCAATCATTCAGTAACTGTCGCCTCTTTTCCCATCTGTGACAGCTTTCCTCAGTCCTTTGCTATCGCTATCGCTATCTGAGGCGATGCACAGAATAATTGCTGCCAATAACTCCTGCTGTGTGCGCAGTGTGTGGGGAGCACCTGAAAGCTCAGAGCCACGCACGGCTGCTTTGGTTCGCATATGTAGGTCACAAAATCTGGCACTGCAGCTGGCTATGCCTAGCTCTGTAGTGTCCGTCTGTGCTGAATATTTGCACTCACTGGTTTGAGAGCCAGCAACCCACAGACTTCCCTGTCACTTCACTGGCTCGCTGTTTCACTGGGCTGCTTGTGACGGGACACGCAAAGGGCCTGAACACAGTCAAAGCAGAGCCCACCGTTGGATCTGCACCAATAATTCCTTATTTCTAATTGAGTATGGAACAGGTCCATGAGGTCGTGCTCCAGACAGCTCACAGTCTGGGCGGGCACAGGGAGAACACAGCACAGGACGGAGCTCGTGTGCCCCAGATTCTAAGGCCAAGATTTGCAAAAGTGATTTGCGGCCCCTGCTGGAAACCCCGTGGAAGGCTTGGTTTTCACAGGGTGGGTGCTAGGCACTCCCTGAAAATCTGGGCACTTCCAAGTGTCACAACTTGGGCCCCAAAAGCATTTCTGTAAATGTGCCGTTAACCGTCCCCCACAGCGCGGCCGCACCGGCACAGTCAGCCCCACAACCAGCGTGTCCCATTGCGGCAGAGGCTGACTGTGTCCATTTGCCAGAGCGGACGGACAATGCATTGGACGGCTGTTGTGCCTGGCCTCGCCAGGGGAGCATCACACACGGAAACACTGTTCCTCACCCAGCACTGCCTCCTCCAATGCCCACACGAGGTACTCGACCTCCCCAGTGCTTTTCAGTCAGGGTCCTCTCTAGAGAACAACTGTGCCGGGGCCATCGGGGAGAGCTCAGCTGCAGGCAGGACATGATGCCTGCAGTAAATGTGGCTCTGGTTTTGAAGGCGCATGGCAGCTGTTTGCCTGCAGGGTTTAATGCATACCTCTTTATGGGAAGGGGAATGCTGTACAGAGTGCACTAACTACAGGGAGCAAGAGGTTTTCAGTCCGCCAGTGCATCTGGGCTGTGCGGAGGTAGATCAAGAGCTTCACCTTCAGGTCTTCTGTGGGAAGGGATTATTCACCAGCCCATGTGCTGTGGCCTCCCATAGAGTGGGAGAAATCCACTCCCCAGATGGAGATAAAGGTAATGAAGATATCAGACAGTGACACTCTGCTGTGTGGGACTTGGCTCTTCATCACTGAGTCATCGGGCTGCAGAATCGATTTGGTTTTCACACACTTTCTGGTAGTTCAAAGCGTGGCTAGCTTTAGCAATTCATTTTCTAGGGGCTCTGCGCCCTGCTCAGCAGACATCAAAGAGAGAGAAGTATTAGAGAGGTCGCTGAAGCCCTCGCAAGCAGCATTAGCATTTCATTTATTGGGATAGGACAGCAAGTCTTTCTGTGGGAACACAGCGAAGGAAATAGCTGTAAAGAAGATGTCTTGTTAATTTCAGGCCAGGGGGCTGATTCACCACCGCTGGCGTGTGCCTCAGGAAGTTACCCAAAGGCCTCGAGGCCCCGAAACATGAGCGTGGGATGATCTGAGTGTGAGAGAGTAGGTACTGGCTTGGATCTGCCCCTGGACATCCCCAGCTTTGGTGTGGTTAGATCTCAGGACCAGCACTAGGGCTTATTAGTGCAGGAAAATGGGGACTAGTCTAACACACTGGTCCCCCTAGAATGCGTCGTGAAAATGACCATTTCTCACTCTGCCTTGAGCCAGAAGCTGGCAGACATCTCCAGAGAAGCAGAGACCAGGCAGAGGAGCAGAGACCAAAGCTGTACACGCCTCAGCCATGTATGGGGTGGTGTGCACCGCTCCAAGAGGATGTCGTGCAGAAGTCGGCACATGTGTCTCATTGATTTGGAGCTGAATGCAGCCGCCTGTATCATTAGTGACTCTCTGAGCCGCACATCAATGTCTAATCTGTGTGTGTCAGTTCTTATCGCTCCCCCGACCCTGCACCGAAAGGCCGTCCCCCTGGCCCCTAGCCTGGAGGGCGATGATGGAGGGGGAGAACCTGCTGCTAGCCAGAGAGACAAAGGTGCAAAGGAGCACTTCACACGGCCTATGAGAGGATCTGCTGACCCCAAAGGAAACACCGTCACCGTCCTACAGTTCCTGCTGACTTGGAGCCTTGCTTTTCCGATGGATCTTCCCGCACTGAATGCGGCTGGTCCCGGGCCAGTCTTGGATGAACGACGGCCTATCCGGGCCACTAGCTCTGTCCTCGCTAGAGACAGGCTCGATGTCCAGTGTCCCAGCGCGGCTGCAGGACAGCGCTGCAGAGGGCCAGCCCGTGGAGGAGCAGAGCGGCATTAGGAAATTGGAGGGGGGCGGCAGTAGCTTGCGGCCCTCCAGGATGAGCAGTTGGGTGGCTGAACAATCCGGACACCAACTTGTGACACATGGAGGAGGAAGAGGATTAATGCAGAAAACAGTCAACTGATGCTGTTCCGGCAGCCACTGGCCCCAGCCATGGGCCGGGATGCTCGCCTTCACATGGCAGCTGGGGCCGAGAAATAGGGTTCTGCCCTTACCAGCACGCTGGTGTGTAATCAGAGCTCGGCTGAGCTCCAGGCAGTTTATTGTGGGCAGGTCTTTTGGACACGGCCTGCCTGCTCGGAGCCAGCATTAATGATCCCGCTGAGCTTCTAATTAGATCACGGACTTGTCTAGCAAAACTTTCCTCTTTCTCCATGGTCCAGTAAGTGTGGAGCACGCAAGGCAGAGGTGGCTGGATTTCACCAGTGCGGTGTGGATGAGGCCCAGCATTCTTTAATAATCCAAGGGCCGGCAGAGATACGGCAACCCCAGGTTCCGGGAGGGAAAGCACTTCCATGAAAGGAGCTGGATTAGGACGTGTGCCGGGTCCGGTCTCAGTGGGGTCTCTATCCCCGGATATGAAGAATCGAGTAGGTAATGGTCTCTTTGCTCCTCTCCCAGTCCCTTATGACGGACTGAGCAAGTGAGAGTTGGGGCCCCTCGTACGTGCCGGGAGGGCCGGCTGGGTGCCCCATGAGCTGATCTTTGTTAGTGGCAGTCCACGGGAGACCGACAGCACAACAAAGCTAGAAAGCTGATTCTGGGTTCTGAATTTCG
Source organism: Pelusios castaneus (assembly GCA_007922175.1). NCBI lineage: Eukaryota > Metazoa > Chordata > Testudines > Pelomedusidae > Pelusios > Pelusios castaneus. Next base: position 477,454 of record ML685932.1, on the reverse strand, counting down.
GAGGTGAATGTAATCCTGCAGGAACCCAGATAACCAGCATCGTACGCTAGCACTCTCTCCGTCTCCAAAGAGGGGCACCTGCACTAATCTCCCAGATACCTGCCTGTCCCTGCGGTACAAACGAGTGGCACCTGCTCCAAGGCCAGCAGCAAAGGGTGCTCCTTGTGGGGCAGAGCCTGTCCGGATAGGAATGGAGCTGAGCCCTCCCAGGGGTACCTTCAAGTGACAACCTCTTTCAGTCACTAGCCAAGCCCAGGCTGGGTTCAAGCTGAAGTGCCAGAGGTGCAGGGCTCAAGACCAGGCATTAGAGGAAACTTACCCCCTCCATTTGTGAGGGGGAGCCCACAGAAAGTGCTATGAAGGCAGTCACCAGCTGAGCTGCTGCACACAGTCATAAAATTCCTTTCTTCAGCAAGCGAGAAGAAATGCTGTGATGTTGGTTTTGTGACCTGGTTTCTTTGCAGGAGTTTGTTCTTTGGTACAGTCTCTCTAAGTGGTCTTTGTTGTGACTAATCCCTGGAGCCCAGCACTGCTTTTGGGCTGAGAGTCCTGAAGGGTGGGATTTCCCTCTATGCTGTTTGTGACCACCTCTGTTCCAGGACTGTTGCAAATAAACCTATCACGTTAAGAAAACACACTGATTTCTCCTGCAAGAGGACACTGATCTGCAGGGTCCCTAAATCTGCACAGGGGAATGCTATTAGGGTTAGGGTTAGGGAAAGGTGGGGACATGTTCTGGACCAAGAACGGGTTCCAATGCCCCGGGGCAATGGAGAGGAAAACAAGTCAGGATAGATAATAGCCAACTGGTCAGAGCAAGGACCCCTGGATGCTAGGTCTTGCTCCTAGAGGGAGTACGGTGCAGTGGTTAGAAGAGGGATGAGGCCAGGCCAGCTGAATTCTACTCCAGCTGTTGCCATGGCATAACCTTGCATAAGCCAAGTAGATTGTCTGTGCCTCAGGCTAGCCGCCAGGAAAGTGGGTATAATATTTACATGCTTTCCAGGACTACATTCATCCCTGGTTTCTCTCCACAGAAGATAAGAGGTGGATACCGAGAATCAGCTTGTGAGGTTTAACAAATGAATGTTTCTAAAACACTGCAGGGCAGATTTTGCAGCCCTGATGCCTGTTCCACGGTCCCTGAGGCTGCAAGCTCTCGCTCTGATCCACTGATTTCAGAAAGGGGCTACTTGTGACAAAAGTTTGTTAATATTATTTAATAACAGTGTTATTATTTATTGGCTCCGTACCCTTAGCAGTTGAACTGTGCCAGGGACTGGATTCCTGGCCCTTTCCTTCTGGGGGGCCAGCCCACAAGGTCCTTAGCTTTGTTCACGCCAAAGCAGACTTACCAGCATTGACAGACACTGCACAGTGACACAGCTTTTCAGCAACACCTCTTCAACCACAGGAGATGAAAGGGATTGTAAGACAATGGTATCGATAGATATTTTTGTGTAACAAAGCGAAAGAGCAGCTCCCCCAACCCCATGTAATTAAGACAACTTTAAAGGAAAATTGAACTGAGGCTCAAATGAGCCCCTTGGCTGGAGAGTAAATTGAAATATTTCTCTAAAACAGCTTCCCTTAATTCCTGCTCCATCAGACTGGGTCCTTGATGTTGCTTGGCTAATTTCCTCCTCATTGATTGCGAGTCTGTTTGACCACTGCGAGAAGGACTCTGGGACTCCCCATGAAGTATCTGAAATAAGAATTCAGTTTAGATGTAATCGGACTGTTCTGAGGGTGCTAAACTGCCAGCTTGTGCAAGGCTGATTGGTAAACCATTATGTCAGAGCGACATCTAGTTGCTAATTATCTCACGGGCATGTGCAGCATGTGGCTTTATTTATATTCATTCCAAAGCTGATCACAGTATGGAGCACAGCTGAGCACAGAACGATGAATAGATACGGTCTGTGTTGAACCACTTACCCACAAGGCATTATCTCCCTCCTAAAGGTAATGGGCTGAAATTAATTAAGGAAAATTCAGTCTGAGCGTTAGGAAACCCTTCCCAGGGTCGGGTTATGGTGGGCAGCGCTAGATGGTGCAAAGTGCTCTTTGTGAGCTCGGGCGGGATGAAGAGTCTGAAGAGATGCTGTTTGTTAGTGTGGGGGGTGCAGATTGGAAGGCAACCGTAGCAAGCAGCATGGGAACTTCCTCTCCTCCTTAATCTGCACCTGAGTCAGCTCTGACAGGAGAATTGGAGCAGAGTTTCTCCCTGGAAACTGAGTATTGGAGAAAGCGTTTGGACTCAGCTGCTTGGAAGAAGAGATGATCGGCCGTCTGGACACATGCCCCGCTCCCGTCCAACGTGCCAGCTTGCCTGCACAAACACTTCCAAGAAACAGGCCCACGGCGCAATCTTGGTGCGCTTGTCCCAGGTCACTCTAATGACTTCAGCTTTTCCTGGAGATGCCCGCTTGGCTGGTTTGTTGGCACACCTCTGATAGACCTTTCCCTGAGTCGAAAGGCGATGACATTGTGCAGCAACAATCCTTGCCAAGCAGACGGTCTGGTGAGAGCTGGCAGCCTCCCTCTTCGCCTGCTCAACTCGTTGGTACTCTTCAGTCAGCGCGCATTGCTTCATGGCCAGCCAAAGGGAGTGCTCACTGGCGGAGCGGAGCAGAATTGGAAGGGATGCAGCTAATTGCCTGCCAGGGACGAGATGAAAATGAGACACTGATCTTTAATTGCAAACAATTACATTCATGAGAAACAGACTCATTCTCATGCAGAGCACGCCAGTCCTAACTGCATTTTAAACACGTTTCATTTTCTCTCTCCCCGCAAATTTTCTGTAAAAAGTAATTAACTTTCTTTTCTGCAAGTAAGTAATTAATTAATACTTTGTTAATTATGACCAGAATCATACTGTTTTGATTTACTTAGTGTTATTTTCTTCTAACGCTATTAGTCTCCAACACTGGGAAAGGGACTTGTCAGTGGAGGCTGATTCTCCAGGAGCGGGTGTTTTAACCTGGGAGTGCGTGACTCGTGTGTCAGGGAGTTCACCTCCTGCCAACGCCTCGGGGAACACACTTTCTGTAGATGGGAAAATCCCGCACGGGCCCCCCGGGGGAGGATCCATAGACAACCAGCGACCTCAGTGCTCTGCTCATCTGTGGAGACCCCATGAGCTGCCTGTTCTGCCCCTGGTCTCTCTCCTTCCCCATTTCCCCCAGGGTCACTTCTCTGCGGATTATCCCTGGGCGAGGCCCCGGAAAGGGGATGGGCAATGCCTCCAGAACCACACTCAGCCCTCCATGCTGATCGGCAGTCCCCCAACCCCTCATCCCCACTACTCTGTCCTCGCAGATTCCCCTCAGGCCACGCAGTGAAGTTTCTGCCTCCAAGGGCTACAGGCATTGAGTTCGTCACCTCCCGATGCAGACATTTTACTATGCAGTGTGGCGGGGAGACAGCGAGCCACGCTCACGCACTGGGCTCCTGCAGGGATCTGACCCCGCGCGTCAGCTCTCGCTCACACCCCTGGAAATAGCCAGTGGGAGCTTTAGCTGTTCAGCTTGCAAATAAAAGGAAGCCCCCCGTGGAAGAATGACTCCATAAAACACTGCTGAGGAAGTCAGCCGCTGCCAGGCTCCTGCACAAACCCACAGGCAAAGATGCTGGGGGCCAGACACCCATTTAGGCTGCTACCTCTTGAAGGCCCCTGGGACTATCCCGGAAACTATGCAGCAGCGTCCTTCCAAACAGTGCCACGTTCATGTTCTGAAACCAGGGTCCATTCCTGCTGCACGGCCCCACCCGTGCCCTGCGCTGTCAGCAATAAATGGACGCGCACACGGCCCAAGCCCAGAACAGAGCACGGCCTTCCCGTTCCATCCATGCCTGGAGCCGTATGCTGCTCTGCCCTGAGAAAGGCCATCGGGCCCCGGCTGGGCTGGGAGGGATGATGGTCTTTGTCCTGGGAGCAGGGTGCCCCACACGCCCTGTGCCACACAGTGCTCTGTGTTCGTTAGCCGGCCCTTTCCGCCAGGCCGGGGCTGCTCTGGCTCCTGGCTTCGTTCACAGCCTCGTGCACACGGTGCTGGGCAGAGCTGCCTGAGGGCATGGGTGCAGCATGTCCCCCCTCAGGCGCGAGGGGCAGCAGGAACAGCGGAGCTAAGTTGGCACCACTCATTCAGAGCAGTGAAATCAAAGTCATTTGCCACCAGAGGGCCCCAAAATGCTGGATTTCCCACTCAGAAACACAGCCTCTCACTTGCACCAAGTGTTTTAACTGGGTTCCCTCATGCACGCGGCTGCACAGCCCTTGTGCTCAAAGCCCAGTTCCTCCCTCCTCCCGTGGGAGTGTGAGAGGGGAACGGAACATCTGGGACGGCTTCTCATGCACACCCAGGCAGGCCCCGAGCAGGTGGGGTCTTCCGTGCCGCAGAGAGCAGGCGATTGCTGGGCCGGGGGGCACACAGCTGGGTGAGCTGGCTTCACAAGGGTTTCCTGAACGTTTGTGCCAGTGAGTGTGGTCAGGGTCACATGGTGGAAAATGCAGATGGGTGGGGAGCGAACATGAGTGAAGCAAACGCACTTGCTTGCTTCCCTGACCACTGCAGTCGCAGACGTGCCCAGGGTTCACTCAGCACTGCGTATGCCCCCCTGCCATCACTTCTCCGAGATCAAGCGTCTCCTCGAGCCGTGGTCTGCAGTGAGCAGGCATTCCTGGTCCAAGGGCATCTTTCCGAACCAGAAGGCAGCTCGCCGCCCCCGATAATGGCGCAGTGGGAGCGGCATGCGGCCCCTGCTGCTCGGCCTGGCTGAGAGTCCCTGTCTGACTGAGTTAGGCGCACACGTTCGCTTCGAGTCATGCTACAGCCCAGCTTGTGCCCCCGGCGAGGCAGAGGAGCTGCCCTGCTTGCAGGAACGCACACAGCACTCAATGGATCCACAGATCCCATAGGCAGCGCGACTCTCAGGAGGCGGAGGCAGGAGCATCCATCCCACAAGCAGGTCTCGCAGCCTCTGGCTCTCACTCCCCCTTCTCCACGGTAGCCTCAGGTCTGGAGCCACAATGGGGCTTCTTGGGGGGGCAGCAGCTGCTGTAGAGAGCTCGTCCTGCTGCTGCCTCGGGGCCAAGGCAGGGGGACCCCACCCTTTTCACTCAGCCGCTGCAGGGCCACAGAGCCCCTCGCTGGTCTCTCCGGGGTCACGGGCTCCAATGCACCACAGGGCCTGAGGAAGGGCGTGCCCATTCACAAAAACGGGGGCTGGCCAAGGGCGCACAGCCCCCTCCTGTGCGCCTCTCCCACAGTGCAGTGACAGGCCCTAGAGGGCCACCCCACTGTCCCTGGTGCAGGAAACCTCCCATCCTGCCCTCCAGCACAGGCACATCCCTGCACCAAACCCATCACGCTGTCGGTCTCTGGCTCCACAGGCACCTTCTTGGCACCACGGCCTACGATTAACAGTAATAATTAAACTCCTCTCCACCGGCCGAGGAGTGTCGCGGAGCAGCTGGCAACAAAGCTGCTTGTCAGGGCTGTCAGCAGAAGCAGGATGGGGAATCTCTGTGCTGGGGCCACAGAGAGAGAAAGCTCCCTGCATGGTGGGGTGGGTGGATAGCCCATGGAGCCATTGCAGTGCTGGGGGGCAGCGTTCTGCCTGCCAGAGCAAACCAAGCTCCCATGGAGAGAACAGAGCCGACCTCTGCAGGCCCCAGCCATGGGGCAGCTCCAGGGCCTGGAAGGAAGCTGTGGGGTCCCCTGTGCTATGGGTTCTGCCAGAGGCCCCATCCCCAGACCACAGTCATTGATCGCACACTGAATTGCTGCTCCCTGGTTCACCATCCGTGCGACGCTTTGCACTCGAGTCGCTCCATTACAAGACCTCCCTGTTTGCAGCCAAGAGCACTGCAGGCTGGGGCAGACCCCCACTATGCCCGGGGGGGAGCAGCCCCCATTCTAGTTCTGAGAAGGTTTCGGAAAGATCAGATGAGGGGGCTGGGCTGGGAGAGCCCAGACCCGGCCGTGCGCCAATGGGCATCCTCCAGCCGTGAATAAAGCAGCTGCGGCAGAGCGACTGACACACACCCGCACGCCTGGGCTGGGGTTTAGTCACACGCCACGCGCAAGCAAAGGCGCCATGCGGACATGCCTGCACCTGGCAGAGCCCCGGGCCAGCCTTACTCACGCCTACGCTGGCTCCTTGGGCCTGGAGCTGCTCAGAACGTGTCTGCACACCAGCCTCGCCCACTGACACACGGCTCTCCCACAGGAGACATGGGGATGGGGCTTGGCCTCCGTGCCGCGCCTGAACAATCGCCCCGTGTTTGTGCTGCTGCCGCCTGCCCGCCCAGGGTGCGGGTGGCTAAGACCCTTGCTCTCCACCCAGAGCCATGCGCTGCAGAAGTGGCATCAGGCTATGGAAACGGGTCCGTTTCTTCTGCAGTGTGGTTCCACGTTCTGCTCAGGGACCACAAACCCCCCACGGCACTAAGCAGCAAGCAGCCACGTGCACGTCCTCCGACATCCCTCCGTTGGAGCACCAATCAGAACCTGTTTGCCCAGAAGAGAGGAAGCAACTAGTGATGCGTCCGTCACTCGGTGGTCTCGCCCTTCCTGGCCTGCACTGAGCACGCGGCATCTCCTACCGCTCGTAACGGATGTGGGACAGGAGTGACTAGAATAGACTGTGCAGTGCAAATAACTGATGGCCATTTAGAGCAATTAGCTGTCCTCGGCGGCACGGCTCTGTTAATAGATTACCGAGGACAGCTTTGAGCTGCCTGCTTAGAATTCTGCCCTACCTGTCTGGACGCAGCACGAGCGAGAGCCGGGGCTGGAGCGCCAGGTTTCTGTACAGTTTGCTACAGAGGTGCTGGGAAGTGGGCTCCTGTGACCCTGTATGGCAGCACAGTTTGGGAACAGGTCTGCTGCCAGCTCCTCTCCCTGGGGGAACAAGGCCATGTGAGAGCCTGGCTCCTCGGCAATAGGGTGCGGGCTGCACACATCATCACCCCAGGGAACATTTCCTCCCTTCCTGCTGTGAGCCGGGAATTCCCACGCAGGGCATGACTGTACCAATTTTCACTCAGCCTCAGTCAAAAGCATCAGGAGAGTAATGGGTGGGACAGGAAGCATTTTTCTACGCTCTGAAAATCAAGGGCTTCGCTCTGAATCCTGCAGGGAAATGATCTGTGAAGTCATAGTCAACAAACTATGACATCCTGTGCATGGAGTGATGACCTCCCCTCTCGGTCTGGCAGGGAAGGACGGGAGAGTGACGAGGCAGAGTCACCCAGGGCTGGAATGAGGAAGGATAAAGCCCTTCCTAAGCACAGGCATTCAGCACAATACTCGTACCTGACACAGTCCAGGGCCCCCCCTCGCCGTCCCAAACAGCTGTGCTGCACATCCAAATGCACCGTGCCGAGGCGGAAGTGGCGGGGGGGCCCCCATGGTTCCAGTCCGGCTGACAGGGATCTTCGCCACTGACGCTGGGGTGTCAGCACATCTCTTCTTGTTTTCCAAGTCACTGACTGCTGGGGAAGCTGCATTTTCACCCTCGGTGTCTCAGGGCTCCTCCGTGAAACTCACTCTGCTGGCAGCTCCACGGAGGCCCTTGGAATAGAAAGGCGTCTTTGCAAAGCCTGCTCCTCACAGCAATGCTCCAATCCCCTGGAAAAGCTGAACTCAGAGCAGGGCAGGGGGCAGGAATGCTGCTCCCTTCCTTAGGCCCATCCCATGTGGGTGAACGCCGGGCTGAGCCCTCTCTCTCAGATGGGGATTGCAGGGTATTATCAGGGATCAGGGGCGGCCGCTCTGAACGATGCCGTGTGGGCAAGCTCCAGGGAACAGGCCTGGCCGACCAGAAGAGGGTGTACTGCCCTGCTACTGGTGTGCCACATGTCCCACAGGCAGGCAGGAGAATTGATCTCCTGAGTTCAGGAGAAAGGAACCAGCTGCACAAGTCTGGTCCCAATGGTTCCAGGTTGGGGTAAGCCCTGAAGCAGGATGTTTTATCTTCCTTCTAGGACTTCTCGGCGCTAACTCTGGACTGTCTGCTCATCCAGAGATGTCCCGGCCCTCTCTGAAGCTTGTAAAGTTCTTGGCCGCAATGACAGCCTGTGGCAGTGAGTTCCACAGGCTAGTTGTACAGAGTATGAAAACATGTTTCCTTTGGTCAGCTCTGAATTTGCCACTGTCCACTGTCCAGTTGCCTTGAATGCCTCTGTTCTCGTGGTATGAGCCAGGGGAAACAGAAACCTCCCAGCACCCTTCTCTAGGCCACTCACTTGACACACCTGTAGCATGTCCCCTCTACGTCAGCAGTTTCACTGTTCTCAGTCCTGTGCACGCTCAGAGTTATTTCTGGTGCTTTTCTGTGGCCTCCTGCTCGGCCATTCTAGCCTTCAGCTCACAGCACCATTCATTGTGATGGTTCTGGATGCATTTATCAGCAGGATGATAGGGCAGAATGGCCTGTGACAGCTGGGGATGCCCACAGTGACTCAGGAGGTCCATTTCTGTTCTGTGTTCCTAATTCAGGGATATGAGAGGTTGTCAGCTCCTCCTCAAACCCTCCTCAGTTAAGGAAGCACTTTATTCGCTGCCCAGCTGCAGTTGTACTTGGGAAGAGGGAGGGTGACTAAAGACCCTAGCAAGCAGAGGTGAATCCATTCTGTAATGCACAGTCTGGAAGCAGAGGTGGCACAGACAACCAGCCAATCCTTCCCCTGAGGCTTGGAACCGTTACCCCGCAACTGTATGCATGTTATCCCACCTGGAGCACGGATCCCTGTTCCCTCACTTTCTGGTTAGATACTAGAGAGGCAGAGCTTCCACCGTGGGCAGCTCCAACCTAGCTACTTCTCGTCCCATGGGAAATTCAGTCCCCCCAGCTTTCCCTTCAGTGCTGACCTTCGCTACATGGAGCCGAGGCGGAGCCCAGCCCCAGCCCTGCTGGATCAGACAGTTGCCACCGAATTGTGATCTGCAGGGAGGGGAACCCTGCCACACAAGCCAGCCTTAGGGTGAATCTGTTAGTCTTTAAAAGTGCCACAAGACTCTGTTGTCTGTTTTAATCATGTTCTCACTCAGGCAGATTCATTGTACCAGCCTGGCAGTGGCAGTTATGGTAAAAAATGCGTCGCCCACACTGATAGTAACGTGCTTAAAATAGAAAGCATGGAAAAAGTGACCCCAAGGTCCCTGGGCATGGCTGTGTGCCCACTCCTGTTACCACGTATCTCAGGGTAACACAGATAAGGGCTACAGGACCGAAGCCGCCCGCCTGGCATCTGCAATTCACCAGGTGCTCGCGTGACACCTTACTCCAAGAACTGCTGCAGGCCCATTTCTTTTATAGAAAAGTCATCAGCTGCCAGCTCCTGTTATTGCACATATAAAAAGTCAGGTTAAGAAACTCACGGTGTAAAGTGAAACTTTGACTTGTAAAATTAAAAGTGTTCAGGTTCAATGAGTGGGGAAGTTACTTCTGACTCAGCTGCTTAATCACGGAAGCGAGCTGACGTGTAAGGGCCACACTGCTCCAGGATATGAGAGGTGCAGGAGGGAGCGCTCCAGCTGGCTCATTGCCAGCCCTCTGGCCAGGAACTGAGCTGCGGTGTTCTATTTAATCCCAAAACTTCTGTCCTGGGCACAGACTCAAGGCAGAGAGACGTGTATCTGAGCCCCGCTCTTCAGTTCCACATGCCAGGCAGGAACAACCAGCTGGCAGAATCGGAATGTGAGTGTCTCTCTTCCTCTTGCACACACACAATTTGAGTCAGAGCGAGGCCCATGTTGACAGCAAGCAGACAAGCTTTGCATGTCGTTGCTTGAGACATGTTTTCTTGTAACTCCCAGCTCTGCTCTTAAAGCTCAATGTATGTAACCTCTTCAGCACGAGAGCCAGCATCTGAGGCCTTCACAAAGGAGCATTTGTCCTCGTGATGACAGTGTGATCTGCCCCAGCGTGCACACAGCAGTGACATTCAGCCAGAGACAGTGGCAGTCTGTGTGGCTGGCATGTTTACCCATGCCTTGAGTGTCAGGTGGCATCCGGAACATGCCCCAGTGCCTGGCCCTGCCGCTAGCCCCAGAGCACAGCTGAACCTTGTAGGGACGGGGCAATGCAGGAGCGTGCCTCGCTGGTGCTCGCTCTGAGCCGCAGAAAGGGTTTGCTCTCCCCGGCTGTCACACGGACACCTTTCGCCGGTGCTGAGTCTCCTGAGACAAGTAGTGTTATAGTGAAAGTCTTAGCCTGCCCTGGTGAACACAGTCCAGGTAACTCGACTGTCCCCACTACTCTTCCCCCCCCCCCCCGTGCCCCGTCCTTGGAGATTCGACCTCGCTCTGGGCTGGTTTCCCTCTCCTGTAGCCATTTGTAGGCTCCCAGGCAGGGCCGGTCTGTGGCAGGCATGCCTACAGGCTCTTGTTGCATTGTCCTGCAGAAAATGATTGTGAAAGCATTTCTGGCTGCTGGCCTGGGAAGAGGTTTGGGAAAACAAACAACGTGGGAGTTAATTTCCAATCTATTTCCTCAATTGTGCCTTGCTATGAAGAGAATGTGTTTGTTTGCTAGCTACCGAAGAGGGGACAGCCTGACAAAGCATTCGGAGGAGATCTGGAACACGCTGCAGGGCCTTCTGCCTCCGGGTTGGCAGAGTATGTCCAATGGGGGCTGTATGCATTTGGCTAGCGAGAACTTGCCTGACTTGGCAGCAGGTAACTGCTTGGCCTAACTAGCTGGAAACTCTCTTTCCACAGCTCCTGAAAACGTAGAGTGTCAGAGCTCTCCCTTCTGGAGTTTTACAAAGCTTCCCCCCCATTTTCTGCCAAACATCAACCCACTCAAGGACAGGATGATTCTGGTTATGGTAAAGGTCAGTGCGCACCATTAATATACAAACTGGTCTGAATTCAATTATTTCAAATTTGACTCAGACGACTGCAGCATATTTCATTTCGGATGGTTAAAAAGAGCACAGCTACACAATGGGGGACAGCTGGCGAGGTGGTCGTTGTGACGCTGTCTGGATTTAGGGAACCATTTATGATATTATTTTGTATTAATATTTTATAATTGTTATAATCCACAGGAACTATGCCATGTTTGGTGTCAATAGAAAGGTAATAATTTGTGGGGAATGATTATATAGTTTATGTGTAGGATTCATATTCATATTAGAAGTTAGGAATATGATTGTTATATTTTAACTTGTGTGAGGCTGGGGAAATTCCCCAGACTGAATGTGTACCCAGCCATTGTCCCCTTAATGGCCCATTAAGGAAGCTCCCCAGTACAATGGGCCAAAGGAGAAAACCTGTTGAGCCACTAGGACTTGAACATGTGACTCAGCTCCAGTTTGATTGGGAAGACTGCACACAGCATGGAGAAGGCCAGAGGTGATAAAAGGCAGCAGCCCCGACTCCATCTTGCTCTCAAGTCCCCAGTCTACAGCCAACACCCATCTCTGGAACTATTCCTCTGTGACTGGACAAAGGATTGAGGCCCACCCTGGTGCTGGGTGTTTACCAGAGGAACAAGCCTGCAAACTCCAGGGGAACAAGCCTGCAAACTCCAGAGGAACAAGCCTGCAAACTGCTTTACATGGACTTTAAATCATTTGTATGTATGTGATTCGCTTTGACCCTTTAACATCTCTCATATTTTGCTTCTTTTCTTCTTATATTAAACCTTTAGTTGTAGTTGCTAAAGGATTGGCTACCAGTGTGGTATTTTGGGTAAGATCCAAACCTATATTGTTCTGTGTGCTGTGGCTGGCCCTTTGGGGTCAGGAGAACCTATATCTTTAAGGGACTGTGCGGCTAGGTGGGAGCCAGAGGAGCTGGAGTGCAATAAAGGGGCTGTTTCTATTTTGGACAGACTTCTTGGTACCCGGTGTGGGGAACCAGAGGCCTGTTTGTGACTGATAGGGAGACTGGTTTAAGTACCACCCATCAGTGTGTGGGGAGTTTGGCTCCCGGTTTTGCAGCTTGCCCTGATTTTTGCACATCCAGGAAGGTATCCCAGGAGGCCCCGGTCACATTGGCGTAGTCTTGGCAGGATCCACAGAACCAGAACATTTAGGCTTTGGATCAGGACCCCACACTATTCCTAAATTTTATATTAGATACTGAGAGTGTTAAAGGTAAAGTGGTCACAATGAATGAGCAGCACTCATATAAGTCTATGAGTACAAGAGAGCTCCAACTGTTATGTAAAGAGAGAAAAATAATCCTTAAGGGGAATGTCTCAGAGCAGAGAATGAGAGATCTGCTCATGGAAAATGATCAGAGGACAGGAACTCTGCCTGATCCTGACTCGGGAGCAGCTGGTGCGGAAGAGAGTAAGCAGCCGGACCCAGACGATGGCCAGCATTTTCGAAAGGAAAAAGGCCTGATTGAGCTTCGCTTGTGGGAGCAACAAAAAAATGCAGGAGATGAAAGAGGCTGCTGAGGAAAGAGCTCACCAAAGGTAGCAGGAGGCAGAGGAGAGAGCTCATCAAAGGAAATTGGAGATAGCCCAGATCCAGAAGAGTCTGCCTTCAAAAGAAGGTTCCTTGACTTCCTCTATCAAGGAGTGGGAAAGGATCTGTCCCCCTTACAAAGACGGTGAGGATATTGAGGGATTTTTATATACTTTTGAAAGACTTTGTGAGGTCCATAAGATTCCTGATGAGAAGAGGAGGCCTGTACTCATCGCCAGACTGTCCGAGAGGGCCAGAGAAGTATTTAATGATATGGAATTAAATGATTCATTGAATTATGTAAAGTTTAAAGAAATGATCCTGAGAAGGTTTAAAATTACTCCTGAATCTTACCAACTGAAATTTAGAAATTATAGGCGGCCAGATAATGTTACCTATACTGAAACTGCTCACAAGCTATTTGGATATTTGAAAAGATGGATTATGGGGGAGGGGGCCCAGGGTAGTTATGATAAACTTCTTGATCTAATTGCTAAGGAGCAACTCCTGTAAATAGCACCCCACTATATCAAGGTGGCTGTGCTTGATAGAGAGCCCGATACCATTTTGGAGGCAGCACGAATTGCAGACACTTTCATACAGAATAGAAGCCAAGATAAGCAAAGACCTCTAGGTAAGAGTGTCCCCTACTCAGCACAGACTAGAAGGGATGATGAGTCCAGGAATAAGACTAGCCCCAACACAGGTAGGAAATCTTATGCTAACCCAGAACCTAAAGCTTCTCATCCTGGGGAAAGGCCTGCTACCTGTGTGGACTTAAGGGCCATATATGGCCCAATTGTCCTAATCAGGGAAATAGAAATGTCCTGAGGCTAGCACTTCCCCTATCTGCTCCCCACTCCAATGCAGTCTCCCTAAATACAGAGGCTGATCAGGTGCAGGTGGATGAGGCCACCCTGTGGGCGGACACAAATAAGGCAGAGGTGAACGCTGCCACTTTGATTCTCCCCAGTGGGGGGAAGAAAGACTGCCTCACTAACTACATACAGGCAGAGACCTGGAAGGGAAATGAGAAGTTCATAAAGAGGGCCACAGTCAATGGGACTATGTGTACTGGATGGAGGAATACTGCCTCAGACATCACCCTAGTGAAACGGGAGTTGGTCCAGGAGGAAGATTATTTGCCAGGTCAGAGTGTGGACTTGGTAGCATTATCAGAATATAGGGTGAAGGTGCCTTTGGCCAAGATCCATTTAGAATGGGAAGACTTTAGGGGAGATATAGTGGTTGGAGTCAGAGAACTTTTCCCAGCAGCTGTGCTGATAGGAAATGATATTGTAATTAATGGTAGCAGTGTAAGTGTTGTAACCAGGTTGCAAAGAAAATATGGTCCTGATACAGATGGCCTGTTCAGTGAGCCCAAAGGAAGTGTGGAACAGGAGGAAGACTCCCCTCAGACAGTGCCCACTGAGGGGGGGCCTGAGGTGGCTCTAAACCTAAGTGAAATACAGAGAGGGTTTGTTAAGGCTCAGCAAGAGAATGATCCTGAGCCTGTGCCTGCTGGGGGTGATGACTTGCCCAGGGAGGAAGCCACCCCAACCTCCAAAAGTTTGTCCAGGAACAGCCCTGTGTGCTGGGGCAATGAGGAGGGGGCAGTTTCAAGAGAGTTGACTGGTAAAAGCAGGGAAGTGCCTGCTAGAGAGTTTGTTTCTCAAGACTTGTCTTTGTCTGTTGTACCAGTTGTGGTTCTGGTTTCAGCTGAGACTCATGGAGATAATTTTCCTGAGCCTGTGCCTGCTGGGGGTGATGACTTGCCCAGGGAGGAAGCCACCCCAGCCTCCAAAAGTTTGTCTGGAAACAGCCCTGTGTGCTGGGACAATGAGGAGAGGATTTCAAGCTGTGCGAATGTGGAAAGTGGAGGTTTGACTGCTGGGGGAGGTTTTGTTTCCAGTTTTGCTACCTGAGGGACAGACAGAGTGCCTTTCAGTCTGTGCTGACTGGGGGGTGCCAATTGTCTCAGAGTTAGTTCTAGACTTAGCTGAGACCCAGAAGGAGTCTGTTGATATTCAAGGAAACAGTTCTGTACAGAAACCTTTCTCTGGTCAGGGAAAGGGCAGAATTTCTGTGGAAAAGAATTGGATACTGGAGACTTCTCCGAAAGAAGTAAGGTCTCCTGATGGCTTTTGCAAGCAGCAGTCTGCTGCAACAGGAGGGTGTGTAGGTGAATTGATTGGGTTATCTCAGGATGAATCCCTTTCTGCAGCAATGTCCAGCAGATTGTATATTGAGAGATTTGTTTCAGATTCTGACTGCCAGAGTGTTCCATCTGTAGATGAGTTCACTGACTTGGTTTTAGAAAGATAAGAACATAAGAAAGGCCGTACTGGGTCAGACCAGAGGTCCATCTAGCCCAGTATCTGTCTACCGACAGTGGCCAGTGCCAGGTGCCCGAGGGAGTGAACCCAACAGGCAATGATCAAGTGATCACTCTCCTGCCATCCGTCTCCATCCTCTGATAAACAGAGGCTAGGGACACCATTCTTAACCCCTTTCTGGCTAATAGCCATTTATGGACTTAGCCACCATGAACTTATCCAGTTCCCTTTTAAATATTGTTATAGTCCCAGCCTTCACAACCTCCTCAGGTAAGGAGTTCCACAAGTTGACTGTGCGTTGTGTGAAGAAGAACTTCCTTTTATTTGTTTTGAACCTGCTACCTATCAGTTTCATTTGGTGACCCCTGGTTCTTGTATTATGGGAGTATTTAAACAACTTTTCCTTGTCCACTTTTTCCACATCAGTCATAATTTTATATACTTCTATCATGTCCCCCCTCAGTCTCCTCTTTTCCAAGCTGAAGAGGCCCAGCCTTTTCAATCGTTCCTCATACGAGGCACTCTCCAAACCCCTAATCATTTTAGTTGCCCTTTTCTGAACCTTTTCTGGTGCTAGAATATCTTTTTTGAGATGAGGAGACCACATCTGTACACAGTATTCGAGATGTGGGCGTACCATGGATTTATATAAGGGCAATAATACATTTGCAGTCTTATTTTCTATCCCCTTTTTAATGATCCCTAAGATCTAGTAGAAATACCTTGGAAAAGGTTCCAGATGAAGTGGGAATTACTGGGAAGCTCAAACAGTCCTGTAGCAACGTGGCTGTGCTTGGTCAGTGTATTGGAGAGACAGTGATGTTAAAACCTGACTGTCTCCATGAGGCTAACGCTGTGCGTGAACAGATGATGTCTCAGAGTCAGAGGAGTAATTGGACAGCTAGAGCTATAGAGCAGAACAGCTGTGCAGTGGATATCTTGGACATGCAAAGGGAAGCAGACCAGCTTTTACCCCTGAGTGCTTTGAAAATATCTTGGAGTCTCTGGGTGGACTCAGATAGATCTAAGGGCATGTGGAGTGAGAGTTTGGGAATGGAACATCAGATCCCTGTTTGTGAGATCTTAGTTTGGATATTTGGTATATTTTTGAGACAGATTCCAAACTTGGAATTGGTCGTAATTGAAAATTTGTAGAGTACTAAGCAAGCTAGTGTGTGGCTTAATGAAATTTACCTGATTGACTGGGGTGGGGAGATCTGCCCAGACTCAGAGCTGTTAGCATGGAAGGCACACCTAGCTAGACAATGGATCGTGTTACAGAGCCCAGGTTTCCAGGTGCCAGGGAAGACAAAAGAGGGAAGGAAATCTCATCCTGTGAATGTGAGAATGGGGTTCACCCTGGAATATCCAAACCCCAAGGACGTAGTCAAATTAAGGTCCTATGCTACCAAGACCAAGGAGATAAACCAAAATCAACCCGTTAAGTTCAAAAATCCAAGAGGCCATTGAACAAACTGCCCCACTGACAAACTATCTGTATGTAAGACCTAACAAAATGAATTGTAAACGCGTTTGTGCTAACTGGATGTCAATGTTAATGCTGATGTTAACTTCTGTAATTCATTTGTTACCCAGGGATGAAAAATGTATCCAATGCTTGTATGTTGTAAAATCTTTGAAATTTGTTAAAAGCTGTAATGATACACAGCCAAGTTTAACCCTTTTGTGATGCATTCAGCAGTGTCTAGGTGACACCCCTTTCTGCATCACTCTGACGGTGGGGGTGTGACGCCATCTGGATTTAGGGAACCATTTATATTTTGTATTAATATTTTATAATTGTTATAATCCACAGGAACTATGCCATGTTTGATGTCAATAGAAAGGTAATAATTTGTGGGGAATGATTATATAGTTTATGTGTAGGATTTGTATTCATATTAGAAGTTAGGAATATGATTGTTATATTTTAACTTGTGTGAGGCTGGGGAAACTCCCCAGACTGAATGTCTACCCAGCCATTGTCCCCTTAATGACCCATTAAGGAAGCTCCCCAGTACAATGGGCTGAAGGAGAAAACCTGTTGAGCCACTAGGACTTGAACATGTGACTCAATTCCAGTTTGATTGGGAAGAACTGCACACAGCATGGAGAAGGCCAGAGGGGATAAAAGGCAGCAGCCCCGACTCCATCTTGCTCTCAAGTCCCCAGTCTACAGCCAACACCCATCTCTGGAACTATTCCTCTGTGACTGGACAAAGGATTGAGGCCCACCCTGGTGCTGGGTGTTTACCAGAGGAACAAGCCTGCAAACTCCAGAGGAACAAGCCTGCAAACTGCTTTACATGGACTTTAAATCATTTGTATGTATGTGATTTGCTTTGACCCTTTAACATCTCATATTTCGCTTCTTTTCTTCTTATATTAAACCTTTAGTTGTAGTTGCTAAAGGACTGGCTACCAGTGTGGTATTTTGGGTAAGATCCAAACCTATATTGTTCTGTGTGCTGTGGCTGGCCCTTTGGGGTCAGGAGAACCTATATCTTTAAGGGACCGTGCGGCTAGGTGGGAGCCAGAGGAGCTAGCGTGCAATAAAGGGGCTGTTTCTATTTTGGACAGACTTCTTGGTACCCGATGTGGGGAACCATAAGCTTGTTTGTGACTGATAGGGAGACTGGCTTAAGTACCACCCATCAGGATGTGGGGAGTTTGGCTCTCAGTTTTGCAGCTTGCCCTGATTTTTGCACGTCAAGGAGGCCCCGGTCACAGTCGTACTGCTGAGAAGGATCTGGGGGTTATAGCTGATCCCAAATGGAATGGGAGCAAACAATGAGGGACAAGTGTGGAAAAGGCTAATATTCCAGGCCCCATTCCAGAAGGAGAAAGCTGCCTTCTCCCCTGCTACAGTGGGCCTGGAAGCAGAAGGGGGGAGACAAGGGGAATAGACGGCTCCTTTGCTGTCTCCATCTCTGCTTTTCTGTTCTCCCATCAGCCATGTGTAACCCTGATCTTTACCCAAGAAATCTGGTTAAATGTTTCCACCAATTTTCAGGGTTTTTTGGTAGTAAAAACCACACAAACTCCTGGGATGCCTTAAACACAACAAAGCCCCCGTACCAA
This sequence comes from Pelusios castaneus, assembly GCA_007922175.1. Lineage (NCBI taxonomy): Eukaryota > Metazoa > Chordata > Testudines > Pelomedusidae > Pelusios > Pelusios castaneus. The sequence goes on along the minus strand of ML685932.1, from coordinate 459,601 downwards.
GGTGTTGAGGACAAGGGAAGGGCTTGTCCGTGGCATGGTGCAGAAACAGGCATCAGCCGTTTTTTTTTCACTGTAGCGAAGTTAAAGGGTCACTGCGCATTAGGCCTGCATGTTGAGGAACATGACTGCAACGTGGGTACCCTGCTCGGCAATGCCCCGCTAACCCAACACATGTCGCCAGGGCCCAGCCCTCAAGCACAGCTGAACCCGCCTGTAAATGACAAGAGGTTTGTGCCTCCAAGAATGCGTCTGTTCCGCTAAAGATAGCGTGGGGCTGAGTGCTGGCATTACAGGGAAAGACTTGCCAGAGGTGCAGCCCCCCAGCCAGGTGGCCTGGAGCGTGCGGACTGGTAATCATCAGCGCCCGTTGATTTAATCAATGGCAGCCAGTGAGGTAGGGTCACCCCACATGCACAGCTTTGCTCAGGGAGCGAATTTGTGAATAAAACGTGGCTCCCATTCATGTTTTCAGACCTCAGTGGGGACTGGGTCTGGGCCAGTGCGGACAGCTTTTGTCTTTACTAAACCTCCCCAGCTCAGTGTTTCGCAGAGGGCGGGGAGCAGGGCACAGACCATCTCCCTTGTCCTGTGCTAGTATCGTTTTCTAGTCTGGATCACGCCAGCCCTGCGTTATGGGTTGTCTTGAGCTGAAGGGGGCAGGCAGCCATCAAGGCACAGCGGTTACACCTCACTGGCAGAACCCAAGACTGTGCAGCCTGTGACTGGGGGGCAGTGAACCGCCAGCACTGAGAATTATAGTGTCACTGATTCCAAGGCTGGATTGGGATCCTCAGGTCTGACCTTGGGCAGAGCCCAGGCCACTGAGCTTCCCCCCACTTGTTCTTGGAGCCGAGCTTGCAGTAGTCAGTCTTGATTTTAAACCGGTCACGGATGAGGCATACTCCACCCGTGGCACGTTGTTCCCGTGGTTAGTTACCCTCCCGGCTAACATTTCTGTTTGGAATGTGTCCAGCTCCAACTTCCAGCCCTGGGACCCAGTAGACCCTTGACTGTGAGGCTGAAAGCCCCTGACTTCATCACCCCGAACCTTCTCTGTGTGAGGCAAACCAGATAGAGCTGCTTGTGTCTACATGTGCACTTCCCCTTTCCAGCTCCCTCTAGGTTCCAAGCCAGAAATGCTGTAGGCATGATACAGCAACGCACTTCAGCAGCGTCACGCTCTGGACTTTACATGGGACTGCTCAGGACCACGTGTGTGCACAAACGCTTTGCATGTTACTGACATCTGGGTGGGAAGAGGATGAGAGCCCAGGGGGCAGAAGCCACTGCTGAAAAGCAGGAGCAGAATGAGTTGCAGGCCATGGCAGTCCAAGATCCTGAGCTTTAGGCTAAACAGATTTCCTGATGTTAGTCTGAACATGTTACCGTGAGAGAGACTCTGTCCAGGAGCTCCTCACAACTCACGGGCTTTGTCTTCACTGCCACAAGGAGCCGGTGCTTACTGTGCAAGGCGGTGCCCGGTATCCACCCTGCTGTGGGGCAAAATAAGAATCTCCCCCAGCAGGGACGGTGCAATGCAATGCCCACACCACCAAGCCAAGGAGGAGTAAAAACAACCTCTTGTTTTCTAGGATTTGACAGCAGAACCACTAACCTCCATTTTGCTCTTTAAAAGAATCCCACAATCCCCCCCCCCCCCCCCCAAGCTTTTTGGCCCTGAAGATGAGGCATAAGAGGCTCTAGCACTGTGCACGACCTCGGCCAAGAGGGCAACGTGGAGCCACGTCACAGCACATCCACCCAAACACCGAACGCGGGGGCAGCCACCAGGAGTGGTCACTATGTGACCGTTTAGTGGGCCGAGTGCTAGGCCACTTCCTCGGTGTTCGCATCAAGAGGAGCCAACCTTGTGGAAAGGGCAAGGGAATGAAAGCGCCCCAGGAGGCAATTCCCATTTCACCTAGGTCATAGCTGAGACTTCTTGTCTGGCTGGGGACAGAATCTCCAGGGGGCCAGCTGATCCCTCACTGGTGTGAAGGTTGTAGCGTTTCCCATTCACCAGGCCTGACTCCATTCTGCGGGACATGGGAGGTCAAACCACATGCAAGAACGTGTAGCAGCCAGTAACGTGTCTCCTGCAGATACACGAACAGCAACCACACCTGTAACTCTTTATGCTCAGTTTATTGCAATGTGAACTATGACAGACATCTGGCATTTATAAAGATACAATAACTTGGTATTACAAGGTCACTGCTCAGTAAAATACAGTAAAATCTCTTTATATAACTAGTCTACTGGCTTTATAAAGTTACTCTAAGTATGAAAATAGCCTGACCTGTTCCATTTGTGGGTTTAGAATAGACTGCAATTAAACACAAACAAACAAAATAAACTCACTACATCAGCAGCCTTGGCAACAGGGCAGAGGACGTCACAGTTCATTAGGTAATACTGTCCGGGGGGCACCAAGTGAGAAAGGAAAGAAAGGCCCCTGGCTGTATGTTGTATACATGTAAAACGTCTTCAAAAACTTCATTTCAGTTCTTCCCACGCGCCCTAGGTCTGTATGAACTGCCTATCACTACTGGTCTGTCTGGCTTCTCACGTTGTGCAAACTCTGTTCTTCAGCAAAGTTACAGCTTCAAGTGTTTTTCCTGCAATATTAAAATTGACCAAGTAAAATGTAGAAGGACAATGGTGAGAGAAAACTCTAATAGAACCATGGAAGATTCTGATGAGGTTTCATTTGAACCAAATCCCTATCCTTTCTGTGTCTGGAGTTAATATCCAGGGTTTTTATTAAGTTTTAAGAAAACCCTCAAATATCTGAATGTCTTAAATTATATATATAAAACCAAGACAGCATGAATGGCTTCTGAAAAATCCACTCTGAAACACCACTGTTTGGAGTCCCTGCCTGTCAGAGCTACAAGCTGCCCACATACAAACCCCTTTTCCTGCAGACTTTCCAAAAACAGGTATAAGGCACACGGACACACACCTCCCGCACTGGTGCTACAGCAGCCAGTATCTGGGCCGGAGCCTCCTCCTTTCAGTTGTTTTTACTTTCCAGTGAGCTTTGTGAGTTCTTTGTGAGTTACGCTGAGTTCGCGTAAGGTGGATTGTGTGCCCTGGACACACTCAGGTTTTGTATTTCTCACAACACAGCTCAGATGATCACGAACCCACGTCTTTGTGAATTTATGAAGTCCTGTCTCACACAACTGAGTGTAAAATTCGACACCATGTCACTTTAGAGAGATTTGAGCAAGAAATAAGTTCACTTTCTGTACCAGCTGCATTCCAAAGAAGTACGCTTCCTCTGCTTTCAAAGGGAAGGACTGAACTTCTAGTTTTCTATTGCTTATTCTCTTGCTACAGCCTTCCAGTGTTCCCAGACTGGATGATTTGCATTACACCACCGCCTCTTACCGGCCAGCCTTCCAATATCCCACATGCCTCTCCCCCTGAAAACCCACCAAACAAGCACTATTGGGCACATCTCTGGAATGTGGCTTCGAAACATTACACTAAAATAGTTGACTAGGAAAAAGAAAAAAAAATCAACATTTGGTGGGTGAATTATAAAAAAGTTTATTAGAAAAAAACCCTCAAATCTTCAGCAGCCTATTACAGAAAAACATTCACTCGAACACAAGCACCAGGGGCCTCTGGGTCACTCACAGGATATCTGCTCAGCCTTCTTCATGCAAGTTGTGATATTTACCAGTGCTAAAAAAATAAATATGTACAAACAGACGACTCTCTCTCTCCTTCCCTTCCCCCTTTAAGGGTCTTTGACCTGAGCAGTTCGTAATTGCTTTCAATTCTCACTTGAACAGGAGCAAGCAGAAGAGGGTTTTGTTTGGCTGGGTTTCTTTGAAGCAACAGTTATGCAGTGTTAGCTATTTTATTTCCTAGACTAAGGAATCAGAGTATTTGACTGTATCTGACCCCATTTAGTGTCCAAAGTATTAGGCCTCTGTGCACAGGACAATATGCCACTTACCGAAGACCAGATCCAGACCGGGGTAAGGGAGCCAGACATGCTCTGAACCCAGCAGGGAAGGCGCCGAGAATATCTAACAGACCTGACGCGCCCTGCTGAAAGCCAAGCCCACGCCTACGGACTTGAGTGGGAATTCTGCTGTCACCTTCACAGGGCGTGGGGTCCACTCTGAAAGGCCAGCTAGCCTTTTGTGAGGTCTCCTTTGGAACAGAGCCCTGTTCAGAGTGGAATGCTGTATCTTCCCTGGGAGTGCAGTCTAACGGATGCTTCAGGACAGAAACCCCACCTCTTGGGAAGCTCAGGATGGGGCTGGGGGAGGAGGAAGGGTCAGAGCAGTACTGGTCTGCGGTGGCAGAGATTTCCTACATGAAGCAGCCTTGGAAGACTTATGATTCCAAAGGCAAACGTAATGGTAAGGTGGGGAAGACTGATGCACAACCCGACGTGTGCCAGCTTAGATTCCTTTAGTTATGACTAAAGCAACTGAACAACTCAGCCTTCCGCGTCTGAACCCATTTGGTTTAATAGTGTTACTTTGAAGACAGGCATCATGAAGGTCTTTGCCTAGGAAAAGTGGGAAGAGCTAAATCTGAATCCATCCTGCACCAGCAAGTGCCACTTAGGCAAGCGGGATGGTCACATGCAATAAAATCAGGCTCGACCCCTAAAGGGGCGGAGTGAAGAGTTATAAAAAAAGAAAGAACCCTTCCATTAATTTCAGTCATCAATTTCCAGCCCAAGTGTTCCATGAAAATGTAACTAAACGGACAATGTTTAAAAACCTACAGTAGCTAAAGAGGTGCTAGAAAAGCCGACAAATAGAGTCAGGTTGTCTCTGGCATCCAAAAGAGTTTGGATTTTTTTCTTGTTTTATTTTAAGATCACCCCTCCCCTCCCTCCAACTCCCCCCCCCCCCCATATTCCAACTTCCACTAAGAATCTGGCAGTTAAGAAGTATGTGAAGCAGTATTCATTTTAGATTGAGCACTGAAGTGAGATGAGCCTCAAAATATCCAATATCCTTTTCATGGCTTTAAAACCAGATATAGCCTAGAGCAGATCACCAAACTAGCTAAAACAGGGCTTTCCGCAACGGAGTTAAGGCTCTTCCAGGGTGGTCTAGAGGTGTAAACTTTAAGGCACCTATTAATACATTCATGTTACTGTTAAAAAGCCAGACTAGAAGGAAGTTTCCCTCCCTCGTTCCCTCTTCCCACCCAGGTAAGCACATACGGCACATTTAGCTGTTGCCTCTGTTGAGCCTAGATAGAAAGATGACCGAGAGCTTTGTTAAAAATGAACACCTGGTTTATACACTTCTGATGACTGCTCACTACCAGCAGAGCACTTCCCCAGACACCATTTTAGAGTGATAGTACTTTCTCAGAGCCGCCAGGATTAAACTCAGTCCCTCACATACGACTGTCATCCTCTTTTATGCCATCTTCCATGTTTTTCTGCGGCACACTGTCCACGTCGTTGTTTGCCTCTTTCTGTTTCTCTGCCTCTTTCTGTTTCTCGCACTCATCGATATTGGTTTCCTCCTCTCTCCCTTCGTTTCTCAGCTTGTCCTCTGCCTTTTGTTCTTTCGCCAACAGCTGGTAGTTGATACCCATTCCCACAAAGAGGTAGATCCCAGAGACGATCAAGATGATTCCACATGACCAGTATGTGTATTTGTAGTCACCGTATATGTCGTTGAGTTTACCTGATGGACCAGGAAGGACAACATTACATGGCTGACCGTCTCCTGTTACAGAGCGGGCAACACATTAAACTGGCGTGCCTAAGCTCTCCCCTCAATCCATCCACCCACACGAATACAATCTCTGCTTAAAAGCTTGGGGTTTTTAAAGCTGTACCCGAGTGTTAATCAGATGCAGTGCTGGTAAAAGGGCAGTAAGTTCTAATCAGCGTCATCTTTAATTTCAGAAACCAACCCACTAGGAAGAGGCTGTTCGGGTTAGAGCCCCTTCTTCTGGGTTCCCGTCAGCCTTTTTCGGTATGGTTTGGGTAGACCAGAAAATCCAGCTATTTTCAAAATCTGCCTGGGAGTCACCCCGAATTCCCTAGGCAAGCACTGGTTTTCAATTGACATGCATTCTTTTTTGACCAACGTACCCAAGCTGTCCCTCTACTCCCTTTTCCCCATGGTTAAACAACCAAGTTTGCTTTTGGGCATACGTTCTTCCGTGTGTTCTGGCCATTCTCGTGCCTTCAGTTTTCAGCCTTTGGGTGAGTTGTTCCCTCCCTACGTTGTCGTTCCCACAGTAGACGGGCCCCCCAGGAGAAACACACATATACTCTACCTAGGAGAGGGGGTCCCAGGAGTACCGGGCAGCATTCCACGATCGTCACCAAGCCCACGGCACTGGAGAACCTCTGAGTTCCAACCAAATCCATCAAGGTTTCAAACAAGACCGAACTGAGCCAGCCAAAAGCAAATCCAAAGAACCCAGCATAGATGCAAAACCCAGCATAGGTGGTGGAAAAGGGCGCCAGGAGGTGGCACACTCCATTATAGACCACAGAGACAGCAAAGAAATACTGGATCCTGGGTCTGACCCATTTGGTATTTGCCACCAGCCCCATGGAAGGCCTAGCCACCATGTCTACAAAGGCCAGAATGGAAAGCAGAAAGGCAGCAGATTCATTAGGAATCTCTTTGCTCTTTGCGTAATTGCTGAGGAAGACTAAGGGCGTAAACAGCCCAAAGAACATGATCACGTTGCCAGACAGATAGAGCAAAAAGCCCCTGTGTGTAAACAGGGACAAATCCAAGAACTTGTTCATCGTCTGGAAAACAGTGAGTTTCTGCTTCTTGGTTTTTCCGGGAATGAGGTCCATACTGGCATCGCCAGCTCCTTCATTGGCTTTCGCAGCTGGCTTCCCAGCTTCTTGCAAGACTTCTTTCGTGACTTCTTTCTTCAGCTCATCTGGTTTGGGACCAATTGGGCGCATCAGGGATCCAGCTACACAGCAGTTCAGCAGAAGGCCCCCAAGAATTAAAAAACTCCCCCTCCAGCCAAATATACTGAAGAAGAACTGGTTCAGGGGGGCCAGTGTGGACAAGAATACTGGGCTACCAGCCATAGCTAGTCCATTGGCCAACGGACGTTTCTTAAAGAAATACTTGCCAATCATGGTCAAGGCTGGGTTCAAGTTAAATGCAAGTCCAAGACCTGGAAAACAAAAGAAAACATGCAAGTTTAAAACGAGAAATCTCTGCATAGATCCTGAACGAACGGAAAGGGCGCTTGGATTGAACAGGTTAGGCAAGAAGCGCTGGGCTGAGTTCTTCCCACGGTTACACTAAATTTAACTTGCACTGGCTTCCAGAAAGCTCTGGAGGGGGTTACTGACGGCAGGCTGTGATCAGTCGCTGCTGTTTCTCAGTGGCAGAGGAAGGTGCCAATTTTGCTAGTGAGAAAACTGTTGCTTGCTTAAAGAGCTCCAAGAGATAAAACTACAGATAAGGGAGAAGTTTTCTAGTGTGCAACAATTCCGATTTGAGATAAGATGGGGATGTCCAGGCACCAGAACATTCCCTCCTTTGACACACACCCCCTCCACCAACAAGGATTCGGGGTCATTTACTTTCTGATTTAGGCTCCGTATTGTACCTCAAAGGGGGGAGTTTAAAAGTTCAGCACAGCCCTGTCCCAAGTCATGATGGGGGTGAAACCCTGCCTGCACGCTTGGGAAGCCTGCCTCTTACCCGGATTCTCACCATGAACCCGAGGAGTCCATGTAAAGCCTGCTCACCTCCCACAACCCCAACACAGAAGTAGAGCTCTTCCACAGTGTTACAAAAAGAGGCTGCGATCAAGCCACACCCGGACAGACAGCCTCCAGCAATCATTATTGGCCGACTGCCATACTTGTTCACCAGGACGCTGCTGATGGGACCTAGAAGAGAACAAAGCAGAGTTACCCAAGGCTGTGTGCATGCATTACGAAGCAAAAGGAAACTAAGAGGATTGGCTTCAGGAGTCGGCGAAAGCTGGACATGCATGAGCACTAGCCATTACTCTGGTGTCAGGAGGAAGGCACTGCAGGAGCACAGGATGACACACAATCCTGTTGGGTTAAGTCTCAGACCCCTCGCTCCAGAGCGTGATGTTCCAGGCAGTTCATGGGGTTTGAGAAAGCCGACAAGTCCTTTGCGGTGCAGAGAGCCTGACAAATATGAACCGGTGCAGTGCTCCTCCCCAGGTTTACAGAGAGACCATGGAGTAGACTAAGCCCTGCTGTTATTCCAAGGACTTCGGTGGAGTTATACCGCAGAATAATTTGGTCCAATAGCTCTGAAATACAAGATCTGCTCCCCTCCATGCCTTCAGAAGCAGTGTGGCCTTGTGGATAGACTCAGGAATCTTGGACTGCCACTGGCCTGATGGGTGACCTTGGACAAACCACCTCCCTTTCCTGTGCCTCAGTTTCCCCGTCTATAAACAGGGATGATCGTGACCTCCTTTACAAAACGCTCTGAGTGCTAACAATGCAAAGCACTATACAGAAGCCATTAGCTCGTTATTTTTATTATATCAACTCTAATGCAAATTCTATTCTGGAGCGGTTCAAACAAGCCAGCACACTTCAGTATGTGATCTGAGTCTGTGCACCACGCTGGTCACCGGTGGGGTTTTTAGGATGGGGTCAAGATGCACAGGGTTGATGGCAAAAGCCTGCATGCTGGATTTGATTCTACCGTACGAACCTTCAGATTTGGTTGGTACCAAAATATCAAAAGCATATGTGGGGGACAGGGAGAGAGAAAGGAATTTTGTGAAATGATTTAGTGAGTCAGAACAGAAATGAAGTGAGTCTGAACTTTAAACTGAGTCAACTTTGGTTTCTTTAGGATTTTTTGTTTTAAAGTTTCACTTTCCTTCAGCTACGGAAGCCTGATGGAAACCTGAACGTTTGAGTCAAATCAGCCCCCTACTGAGCCCTGTTTCATCTGCCCTGAGACATCAATGTGAAACCATCATCTGGGTCGTTAGATCCTACTTTGTATTTTCTGCTTGAGTTCTCCTCAGCAAAAGCACAGTCACAGTCGCAGGCGTTTCCATGTCTCCTACCAATACAGAAAAGCAGGGTGGTCCTAAACGAAGGGTTTTTCAAAGTTTTCAAGAGATACCAGTTGCTCCTGAAGCCTTAGACCAGCCACCATCTGCATCACTTTTTGATACCAGCCTAGGCCATCTCTGTCTGCCCTGCGTGGCTCTGGAAACATCAGTCTGACTCATCGCTCTGAGTCACACACACGCGTTCAGACTGCCACCCATCTTCCCTACAGCAGTGCAAAATGCGCTCAGCTACTTTTAAGGGTTTACCCGGGGACATTGTACGTACTCGACCCCACCGGTTTGGGAGAAGATCTTCCCCACTCTCTATGCCCAGAGAAAATAAGTACATGAACTAAAGAAACCTTTCCACAGCTTCTTAGGACCAAGGGCATGTGTATTTATTTGTGCTCCATGTGAAGCTGTTCACTCTTTGGGGAGATTTCTGTCTTGAAGATCAGACTGCAGCTTTTCCAGATTGGGGTATGTGGGTCTATTCTATTTGCACCATCGGAAACGTGATGATTTCTATTATGGTGGCCCCCCTACACTAGGAACTCTGCAAACACGCGCTAAGCAGCCATCCCGGCTCCCAAACGGCTTGTATTCTAGATTAAGATCAGGCCCATGTGGAGGAAATGCATAAGCAGGTGCGCGTAACATGTGGAGGGAGCAGAGCTACGACTAAAAAAGAACAGGCTGGTTAGTCCAGACTATTCCCAGCCAGCCAGTAACCACAGCTCCCGAAACCCCTTCAGCAGAACTGCTACACATACAGAGGAGGGAGTTACGTTCCTTTGTCATTTTAATTACTCCTCCCGTGTTTGAGAGGGCAGACTGCTGTGTGCATTTACAGTTAAAATGCTTCATTACCAGAAATCCTAATCCAAAGTAAACAGCAATCAAGTACCATACAGCATGCTCCACAGACACTAAAATGTATTTAACTAAAGGGAATGAACATCCATTGAACATTAACAGATCGGGTTTCACCATTAACAGACAGCAAGGTCAACCTGTTGTTCACAGAGACTCCGCTGTGGCTTGACCTTTTCCCCTACAGTTCAGCAGAACCTGGAAAGAGGACATGGTGCCTGTGATAGCCCTATGGCTTCCCAGCTGGAACAAATCCCAAAGGGGTAGCCAGCTGGAACAAGGCATTCCAAAATCCCAGCAGGATTCCCAGGGGCCTGCATCCGCCATCTCACCCAGTGACTTTGCAGATACTTCCCAGCAGGCCCAGCAGAGCATCGTACAGTCCCTATAGTAACCGCTGCAATTGGAGTGAGCCAGGGCCCCAGTGAAAAGCCGTAAGGACTGACTCTTCCCTGTCACGTCAGCGCCCTGCATGCAGGGCCTGGGACGCACATGTAGGGACGCACCAGGAGCACAGAAAAGCTGGTAAGATTTGCACATGGACCACCCCCTGATGTCCCTGGAGCAGACCCCGAGGAATTACGTAGCAGGGAATTAGTGTCATCTAAGGCCAGCTGATACGTTGTAGGGAGCAGCTGTTAAGCTTGGCTTTGTGGCATCAAATCTTACTGTGGCAAAAAAGCAACTCTCATGTCAGGTTAGGCCCAGCCCCAAAACTGCTCAGGGCAAGTGCCTCCCCCAGCACACGTTTGGCAGAGCTGAAGTGTCCTCACAAGCGCCCACCTCCGCTCTTATGGGAAAAGGGCCTGATCTTAGAGTAAACAAATGCTCAAAGATTGTGGTAGCGATAGAGGACACAACCCTTTACAAGGGGCCAGAAACTTTGCTCACAAAAGCCGTAGTCGTCCCTCTTTGTTGTCAGAGCTGACGAAAAAAGAGCAAGGAGTGGAAGGAAAATGTTTTCCCCATTTTACTCTAACTGAGACAAGGCCATTTCAAATGATTAACTTGTCTCCCTTTAACCTGCTTGGACCAAAACCAAAAGCAATGAACACCAACTAGTATAGTGGCCTCCCCAGAGTAGGTCCAATTGCCCTCTGGCCAGTGACTTCTGTGGAGTCCCAACGGCAAGAGGCCACCGCTCCCGTTCCCGTCTAATACTGGGGAGACGGAGACCAAGTCCCTGTCTCACTCTCTCAATCTGGCAGCTTTCACAGACTAAAATCCTTTACACCTTGTGCAGAAAACGGCGTTCCTCGGAGAATGCGCTTTTCAGGATCCATCCGAGTCTGGGGGGAACAGACCGTGCATTGTAGCTGCTCAACAAAGGCTCAGCCCAGCTGAGTTTAGCAGAGTATTCTCGCTGCGCTCTGGAGCTCTGTGAGAGGCATGCAGACAAGCCGTAGAGCACGTCTGGTGGAGAGAGCTGCCTAGGCAGACGTCACCCACGCTAAACTTCCTTCAAACAGATATTCTAAAGAAGTCGATTTCGTATGCAAAGCACCCCTACTTCCTGGAAGGAGCGAGCGTTAGTCAGACACCCTCCGGTCTCATGAAAAGAGTTACTTGGGGAAAGGGGCGGGCACTGATGTCACATCTGGTGACTAACGCTGGAGTCTAGGCCACACAAACTTTATTATTTACTGATCTGGGTCCATACTGCAAGCCCTGAAAACAGCGATGCCGTGGCTGTGTACTCATGCATAGCACTCCTCCTTCAAACACCAGTTATTCCAGGGGAACATTCCTGTCCTGGAAAGTTATAGACAGTTCATGCTCAGGCGGGCGCCTCTGCAGAACAGCACTTAGGTGGCATGCACATTAACAAGCTGGTTTGCAGGACTGGGCACTGGGGAGCCGCTGTTTGCAGCCAGCATTGTGAATGAGCTGCCCTCAGGCCGGGCGATTGAGAGAGGGGGCAGATCACCTCTGTCCAAGAGCAGGTGATGGGTTCCTCTAAGTCATTTCTGCTCCTTCCGCAGCCAGGTTCTCAGGAGCACTGGAGGGGAGAGATTCTCAGGCCCTTAGAGACAGACAGGGAATGGCCTCGATCAGCCCTCATTAAGACACTTACAGTTTACAAGCTTGTTCTAACAGAGGCCGGGAAATGTGCCGGTTGCCTCCCTAGCTGAGCAAGGACAAAGCAGGAGCTGTTCCCCCAAGGAAATACCTCATGCCCAGCTATTGCCATCAGCTGCTTTTGATGCACAAATGCAAATACCAGTCAGGCGGTTCGCCAGTCTGGGACAACAGCCGCACAGGAATCAGCCATGCTCAGCGCTGCCTCCCAGGCGAATGCAATGGTTCTGTCTCCGAGGCAGACACAGCTCACTGCGGTTCACGAGCAGAGAGGACTCATAGACTTTCAGGTCAGAAGGGACCAGTGCAATCATCGTCAGGATTGGGGTAAGAATCCGCTCTCCCTCCCAGCCCCACCTGTTCAGACGTTACCTATTTAAGGAAAGCAATGCAAGATTGCAGGTGCCGATTTTTTCCTACACTTTCGGTCCCTGCTGCCCTCTCTCATGTTCAAAAGGGAGTTTGAGGCAATATTTCTGACTGGGTTTGCAAAATGCCCTTGCTGAATCAGCCAGCCCAGAAAGCAGGCCTAGCTCTGAGCAGGTCAGATTTTTCAGCACTAGAATGGAGAAAGGGAGAGAAAGCACTCGTTACGTTGTTAGTGATGGGATCAAATCTTTGGGCCAGATTCTGAGTTTCTACAAAAAATCAGTCCAAAAAGGAACATCAATCATCTAGTCTGACATCTGTATAAACACAGGCCCTAGACCTTCTAGTTCAAACGAGAATCTGAAACCTCTCCCTTGGAAAAACATCCAATCTTGATTTAAAAATTGTCAGAAACAGAGACTCCACTTATGACCCTTGGTAAATTGTTCCAGCGCTTAACTACCCTCATTAGGAAAGACAGGAGCCTTATCACCACCCTGAGTTTGTCTAGCTTCGACTTCCGGCCATTGACTCTTCTTCTACCTTTGTCTTCAAGACTGAGGAGCCCATTATCAAAGAGCTGTTCCTCACGTAGGTCCTCACAGATAGCCAAGTCAATCCTTAACCCTCTCTTTGTTAAGGTAGATTGAGCTCTCTGTTTTCCAGTCCTTTAATCATTGTCCAGCTCCTGAGCCCTCTCCGGTTTACAAACACCCTTCTAATCCTGTGACACCAGAACTGAAGAGAATATCCAACAGGGGTCACATCAGTGCAAAGATTCCCATTTACATCCATGGACCGCATTAGCCCGGCCGGACACAGTGGCACATTGGGAGCTATTCAGCACCATGACCCCAGAACCCTTGTCAGGGTCCTCTCTCCAGCAAGCATGTTCTGCACCCTTTGTTCCCAGGTCTGTCCCTTTCCTTTGGTCACACATCTATAGATCTGCTGGGTTTAGAATCGGCTCTGGAAGTCGTCATTTCTTTTATCTACAACAACTCTGCGGGGACGCCTGCATTCACTTGGGTTTCTTACACTGGCCTTCTGGGAGATGTCAGAAGCAGACCCAAAATGTCACTGCTCAAGTCTAACGAGGGCAAGTCAAAATTACGCAAGTCCTAATTCCTCAGGAAGATTTTACTTATAGCTTTGCAGAGAAGCAGGACAGATTAACCTCATTTTCACATTTTGGGCATTAAATAAAGTTGATGCCAAACGTCTCCAAACAAACCTGCTTAGAAAAGTTCACCCAAGTGGGAAACAAAGTCAGGCCTTATTAGAGCCTTGCGGAAAGGCAATACGCTACGGCACCATTACATCGGACACATAGTAAAAGCACCATCACACCTCGTCTGCTTGCTTACCTCCTGCGTACATCACAGCCAGCATGATGGAGGAGATCCAGGAGACTTTGCTGCTAGATGCGTCGAAGATGGCCTCAATCTCTTTGAAAAACACAGTGATTGATTTGGGAAACGCATAGGAGAAGCCAATGGAGATGAAGGCTCCCACGACCACAGCCCATCCCCATCCTCCCTCTGGGGGAGTGTATCCCTGAGGGCCGCCAATTGCTGGTGGCATCTTGAGTGAAGGTGGCGGCAATGACGCTGGGTTTGAAAGATCTGCAGAAAACACAGAAATGTCAGCACTTAGCAAAAGATGCAAAAGCCTTTACTCTAGAGTCCTTACGATGAAGTAGTATCCCCGGAGCTTTTCAGTCGTTGCCCTCCTTGGCTTCCCCTAACACAGAGAAGAATTCCCCATCAGTGAGGGACCAGAATTAGGCTCAACACTCAGGTGAAACTCAGAAGTCGTTTAGGGGAGTTAGAAGGCTTGCTAACAAACATACGCTGGTGAGGTTCCCTGCAACATGTCTATTAAGCATTCACACAATAGTTATACAGCCCAGATTGCCCTGTACCTTTACGATAATCTTGCACACTTATTTTAAATTAGCCTTGGCTTGAGTAGATAGGAAAACTGTTAATCTCAGGACGCATTATTTCATCATAGCAAGAGGGAAGATGCCCAGACAGATCTAGGAAATGCCTTCCTGCCCCTCCGTGCCTGGAAGGCATGTGTTCAGAACACAGAGAGGAGAGCACACACCTTCGGTGCCAGGTGAATGTACAACCCCTAGAGCCTTGCCAAAAAGGAGTTTGGTTTAGACATCAGTGCTCGGCTCTCCTCTGACATAACTCTCTTGGTTTAGACCCCAAGAGCGTCCGATTCTAACACTATCCACTGGGGCGTGCGGGAAAATGGAAGAGACGGGAGAACTCGTGCCAATGTATTAAAACGTGCCACTCAGGGAAAAAAAGACATCTCTTCTTGAACTAGGTGCCGAGTCAATGTTTCTGTTATGCTTGTGCACAAAGCTGCCTCTGAAGGTCACTAAATGCAGCTAAACTTAGCAATGACTGATAACAATGGAAAGTTTCGATGGATGCCCAAATGCTTTCCATGGGCTTTGAATTCATGGGCTTTGAATTCTTGTCTGCTTTGAGGCAGCTAGTTTTTCAGCTTCAGCATGAGGCTGTCCCATTACATCTACCTCCGGGCGCTTTTAGAGTTTCCTTTCACAGGCTGAAGCCAGCAAAGGTTTTCTGAAGGATCTTCCAGTTAGTCTTTGGCAGTTTCTAGGCATTTGGCTCATCCTTCCCCCTCTCTCTTCTCCACTATGCCACGACCCGCTTCTCTCTCCATCGGGCAGAAGGGCGTAAACAGTCTGGGATGAAAGCAGCATTGCCTCATGCTAGTGGTCGTTCTGGTGAAACCCCAGCTCCAAGGACCACACAGTTAGCTCAGCTCTCGCTTTTAAGAAACAAGTCTCTAGACATCCTGGTTACAGAGGAAAGCTTGAATGCGTGAAGCAAATTCATCCCAAAGGTTCAGACACCAGCAAGCGAATCCTCAGACTAGAATGTTTGGTTTTTTTTTAATAGCCGCGTTATAATTTGGGACCTGAGTCATGATTCGTCAGTGCTTGGAGTTAGTCGCAGTGAATAAATCCACACCCACCAACCGGAACGGTTATCTCAAACCAAAGCGCCTTGTGAAGCTGGACCAGCCCCACAATTACAGGCCGAAGCCCAAGGAGGTCATAGGACATTAGCATTCAGACACATTTCTCTGTCCCCGAAGATTTTCCCGTCGCCTTTTGTCACAGCAAGTCTTGTGAATGAGGAAGACCTGCCCAGGCCACAGTGCAGGCGGGCGGCCATCATGTGGAAAGCAGCTCTCCGGGCTGCGAGTCCAGGAAGGACGCAGGGAACTGAAAGTACTATTTCATGTTATGAAACGGTCCCCTTTGGATTCAGTGCTTCTCTCTTCAGCAGCAGCTGAAGCAAAGCTACCCCACAAGACCACACACCGCTGAACACGTCCTGACGAGTGCCTGACGTTCACGGCTACAGAGCCGGAGAGAATGGAAGAATGTGGAAGGGGCACGTGAGCCGAGGGTCAATGCTGTTTGTTCACACGCTTGCCAGGCCCACTCTCTTTTACACGTGCTGTACGTCTGTCACAAACATAGTGCCGCTGAGCTCAGAACAGCAGCCAGCACCGTCAGAGTCAGGACACGGAGCACCCCAGATGGGACCCACCCACTAGGCAGCGCACCCGCCCCTTCAAACCGCGTGGCTACAGCAGCATAGCAGCAATCCCTACATGCCCAGGGGACCGACTAGGGATTTACGGTCCAATCCTGCCAGCGCTCATCTTCCCAGCCCAAAATAAGCCAGGCTCTTGAAAAGCAACATGGAAAAGATTGAGGAGCGCGTTCAGCTTTGAGCAGGAAACAGAGACTTCCTTACAGTCAGACAACTGAGCTGGCCTGTACGCGTCAGCAGTCACGGCACCAACACACGGAGCCAGATCAGCGACGGGAGCTGAACGCCTGAAACCATGGCTCCCTCAGGCCTAGGAATCTCTTCTGGGACTACATAAGCGTGCTCTGGCAGGACCACATACAAGATAAACCCTCCTCCGGCAAAGCGTGCCTTGTGTTAGCGTAGTGAGGAGCAGGCGAGGGCCCGGGGAACTCTGCTACACAGAACCTCCCCCTTGCAGAAGAGTTGTGTTCCACAACCTGGTTTTGAAATGAAGTGAGAGAGAAACGTTCCCGGTCTACAGCTACACAGATGATACCCAGGCTGAGTGGATGCCTGTTGCTGAGACAGCAGCTCCAAGAGGCGTACACTGCCCTGTTTGCCGCAACGCACTCGCCGGTAACTGTGATGAATGAGGATTAAGTCACAGATGGCTATTTTAGTACAGACATCCAGCCAGTGAGCTTTTTCCACGCTCCTCCACTGCCAGGAAGCCTGCCAGAATGCCAGAAGTCAGAAGTTCCCTTCCAATATCTCCTACGTCATCATGTGTCATACCAGGAAAGTGCAGGGCCAGTGCAATAGACTACACAGAACATATTCTTCCCGGCCATACATGATCGATTAAAAACGGTTTTATTCAATCTAAATGAACAGATGCAGAATTTGCTGCCAGCAGCATCAGAAAGCAGCTCCTTGAAGAACTGAGTCCAGCTGACCGGTACCTCGGGAACATTGGCCAGGACTCTTGGTGATCAAAAGTCTTTGCCGATCACCCCACACATCACAAATACTGATTGAGCTCATCTGCTGGGGATCCGAATTAGAGATTCCGTTTTCAGGCGCCCCTCATGCTGGTTCATACTCAGGCGTTTGTGCTTGGACCCAGCATGCAGCAGCAAGGGAAAACAAAGCCGGGGAGACTGTTTTAATGAAACCTTTAAGGCTGGGTTAATCTGTCCAAGCCCCCACTCATTCCTTTTTTGCTAGAAATACATTTAAACTGCTTTTTGGCCAATCCCACGTGACCCTCACGAGCGAAACCCAGTCACGCTGTAGCTCAGGAAGAAGAATCATTTACAAGATACTCTCTAGAAATAAAGCCCATTAGCTGAACTCTGCTCCCAGGCCCAAAGGAGTGTTTCTTCTCATTGCACGTCAGATGATTACAGCTACCCCAGAGCTCACTCAGCGCAGTGGGAAAGTCACATAAATTGGGGCCTCTTAATACAGATTAACGCACACAGGCACTTGAAAAAGAGCTCAGGATTTGCACAGATTTGTGGTACACTTCTCCAGCAAAATGAAATGCTGGCTACACACTGGCTAGCAACAGACATGCGTGCTACTCAGTCTGAACACTCACGTGGCCAACAAGAATGGAGATCGCAGAGCTAGACGAGAGCTATGCAGGGCAAGCCCCATACGAAAGTCCGAACCACATAACAGCCCCCATCCTCTTGGGGCAATTTCACTCTCCACACCAGGTAGACCAGAACGCTAGTGAACTATTTCTGAACCATTTCACTCTTTCAAGGACACCTCTGCACGTTTTTATGAAATTCGCTTCACTTTCGCACGCGCTAGTTCCCAGTGCTCTTACTTTTAGGGGCACACTGAGCGTCCATGCGTGTCACTGAACTCCCCTTTCAGCTGCCGTTACCACGAGACTGTCAAGTCTGCTGGAACATTTCATGCTGACTGGGGCCACCAAGGTTTGAAAGGCTTTTTCTTGAGAGAGATCAGTCTTCCACCCGCTCTGGGAAAACTCAGCTGATTCATCTTCCTCAGACTTGAGTTCACGTGTCTGCCCTTTCCAGCAACCGTCGCTCCCCTTCCTAGCACAAACTCAGGTTGCACCAACTCATGACCCACAGAGAGCTCTGTAGGCCATTTCTCCCTCACCTCCCAATTTAAATCGGAGGCCTGGTCTACACTTATCGCCAAATTTGGCAGTAGTTGACAGGAGATACGCAAGCTATGTTCGAGTAGCTTGCATTTCTCCTGTTGATTTTCTAAATTTTAAATAGTGCAGCATCCCTACCACGCAGCCATCCCATCGGTGTAGCATTCATTTATTTCTGGGGGGTGAATTTAAGTAGATTTCCTGATCAATTGAGCAGGTCTCCACTTACACTCACTCAATCAATCCTGAAAAAGCAATCTGATGGTGGCGAATTTACAGCTCAACAACAGAGTCCTGTGGCACTTTTAAAGACTAACAGATTTATTTATCGCCTGAGCTTTCGTGGGAGAAAATCCCACTTCGTCAGACGCTTTGAAGATGGGAAACTTACAGAATGGGAGGAAATTAAATGCAAGGGAGTGTATGACATAGGATCAGGTCAGGCTGTAACAGCAAATCAAAACAGGTGCTGGGATTCAAAAGACATACTCTAAGGAAAGAGAGAATTACAAATTGCAATGCTTTGCTAACTCTCAGCAGTGGCAATTCCTGGATTGAGTTTCCCTAGAAAAGAGACCACCAAGCAAGATTCATAGCCTATAGCAACAGACAAGAGCATTAGTGCTGATTTACATGAGCAAGTCAGCATGCTAGCTTTTCCATTAAAACCCCTAAGAGCATCAGTTTTAAAGGCTGCTTTCAACCATGTTTCAGGTTTTAGATCTTTTCTCTTTCTTGCCTACCCGCCTATGGAAGAAGTTTCAGGCAAAGGGGAAAAAACCTACACTGAAAAAAAGAAGTCACTTAAACATGAACCGTTTCCCAAAAATCCAAGTAATAGTCATGACACTTCCACAGTTCTGTTTCGGAAGAGCTGCTACGTGCCAGACGTGTCTGGAACTCACATTCACAGCTGCCCAGCAGTCAGCTACAGACTGCCCTATTTAGGCACTCAAGTAGCCACATTTGCAGTAATTAAGACTGAAGAGAGCAAGCAATGGCTGCAGGTCACCAACCCATCTTCTGTAAACTCTTTATAAATCCCAAGAGTGACCAGCCAAAGGTAAATTCTGCCTGCACCCACCTTCCCCTGGAGCAAATACTGGATAACTGCGTTCCTTTTGGCACAGAGGGCTCTGCAATCTGGAGGCGCCTCATCCTCTCAGAGCGCTAGCACCCACCCCTTCGCTTTTATTTAGGGTATAAAAGCAGAATAGCCAGGATGTTTGTTTAGACCACGCAGTAAGTTACTGTGTACTGAAAAGCCCAACTTGGCAGAATTCCACAGCCAGAAACAGAAGCTCTCATTTAGAAAACTCTGCAAAACGCAATGAAGTATTTCTGCAGGACGCCCTTCACAAAACCTCCTTACAGTGCCCCTTTCTGAAAGTAGCTGCGGTAGCTGTCTCACAGTGAGAACCAGGAGGGAATGCTCAGTGGGAGTGGGTTTTATCTGTTTTAATTTTCTGTACAGGACTGTGACCCTGCAAGCATGCATCGGCCATCTTCCCCATCTGCTGACCAGCCGTCCCCGCCAAGTCCAGGCCCCTGAGCAACTCTGTGTTCAGCCTGGTTCTCAAGGAAGACTTCCACCATTCTGACTTGAGGCTCTCTGTCTTGTGTAAATGACTCAACCCTCTGTTCCCCGAGTCCGTCACCTGTCAGCCGGGACATCACCTCAACACATGCTCACACAGTACCAGCATGTTGTCATCCTCCAGGAACCTAAAAACAATTACTTCCCTGATTTTCAGCACTAGTGCAAGCTCTACTCTAGGTAAGAAAGAAGTTTTTACCACCGCCAGCCCTACCCTGCTCTGACCAACACCTGAACGTCACCTGCACTAACTATGCAGCTGAACTGGTTCCGGTCACGAAGCTGCTTCAGATTCAGACAAACCCCATCAGCCCTCTATCAGAAGTTGGCCCAATCGACTTGGAGCAAGGTTTAAAGAACACAGTAGCATTGTCGCTAGACATTGCCAGGATTTTTTCTCTACTAGAGCTCCCATCAGTGGGAATTTCTCTCCCTAGAATCATCCCCTGGTGGAGATTTACGTGACTTTCATACGCTTACACGACAGTGTTTGGATAGAAATGTTTTCACCTGTTTTTGTAGCATCAGAAGGCCCCAGCAAATTGGGTGCTCTATGAACACACTGCAAGAAAGAGTACCTGCCCCAAAGTGTTTATCATCTACCCCCCCAAGTCAGAGAGGGGGATGTGACTGGCCCCAGGTCACACGCGGCGCTGGAAGGCAACAGTTATTTCTCTTGCTGTCACAGGACATTTCTCCTTGGCCCTTGTGGCACTGACTGCAAAGTCTGACCCGATTCTCACTGTCTACACTTCAGAGGAAACTAGAAAAACCACAGCCACTGGATCAAGGATTTCCTGCCATTCCCAAAGACGGTGTTCTCTCTCCCCCAAGCCAGAAGATCCAGTGTGCCACTTACCCTTAGCGAAGCCACGGCCAGAGTTCGAAAAGAAACTCCCAGCAAAGAAGCTTTTATCAGGGTTTGTTTATGTTTCTCTGTCTTTCCCACTGATTACATCCTCCTGCATTTGAGAAATATTTTGCTTCTTCCTGCTGCTGCACAAGCCAATCCAGTTGCTTCCTATCTAACTTAATCTGTGCAATAGCCTCATGGCCTCGAGGGGTCTAGTGACAGGTTATCTGTCTAGAACACTGGTAAATACGGGCATCGGCAGAAGCGTGGCCATCTCAGCAAGTCTTGCTCTGCTTTCCATTCAGAGCCCTGCCTTCCCTGGTATTAAGAGGCAAAGGGCAGTGTTTAATTTGCCCCACAGAACAGCACAAAGCAACCCAAATTCATTCCAAGGCTAGAGAGTCTCCTGTGAGAAAGGCCAGGAGTGCTCCTCCACACTGGGAGAAGATCATGAGTGAATAGCAGGGCTCTGCCTTGGGGCACGGGGTTGTGCAATGGTTGCGTTAGTGACAGAGCAGATCAGAGAAGTGAGTGAGTTCCCAGAAATGCTACTCTGGTAACTTGTTAAATCCCAGCTTTCCAATCACTGTGTCCACTGTAGAAAGCCACCCCAGTGCTCACAGAAGGCAACGCGCTCGTCCTCACACCACCTCTGCGCCAGCAGGTCAGTTTACATGGCGGTCTGTCATCCAGCCAGGACCCTTCGCAGATCAAGGACGGGCGTTACACAGCGCAAGCGCCGTCGGGAATTCTGCCTCCAGCCATTGGGAGAACATCACAACGTGTAACAGACAAGGACTCGTCCACGGCTTTGCTGAACTACACTAACACAGCCGCCCCTCTGGAACGTAAGGGAATGTATTAGCTTCCTAGATCGCAACAGGAGGGCACGCTTTGTCCCTGAGCCACTCAGGCCTTTCGCCCAGCTGGGAGCTGGTTAGTGAAAACCCTTGATCACCTCAAACTCAGGAAGGAGTGGAACCTTGCAAGATAAAAAAAACCCACCGATTTTTCTGGTTTTTAAGCTGATTTAGAGAATTAGCTTGGGGAATGAAAGTCCACTCCGTACCCCTGGCTGGGGGTTTAACCTGGCGGCACGTGACCCAGCGAGGCTCCACACTACACAATCGCTGATTGAGGACCAGCTGTTGGTGCAAGGGGGGAATTAAGGACAGAAACAGGCATTCAGGGAACTTAAGGCCATCAGCCCACAGGAAGAGTTGCGACAATCCTTGTTTCATGCTATCAAAAGTCCAGTTTGTCCCACAAGCAAACGGCAGCACCACAACACGTACCCACACGCCCTCCTGAAAGGCCTGTTACTGTATGGAGAGGTGTCGGCGTCTGGAGACCCACTCCAACCCCACTCAGACAGCTGTGGTACCCCTTGACCAGAGCAAAAATGGAGCAGCCCACTCGCCCTGCTGACTGCTCACATCCTTCTGTGGTGCCAGCTGTGAGAGGAGCAGAGATTCCTTTCCTGATTTGGGCGTTGCATACTTTCTACCATTGATAGCAGCAGCTCTCCAATCACAGCCAGGCAGCGTGTTGTAGGCTTTGAATAGCATTCTTGACAACATGCTGACACGCATGCGAGAACTCATGCATCAATCGTACGCCTTAGTGAGGGGAAGAGTGAATTCCTGGGCCTGAGACTCCCATGTGTACAGGACGCCATCTGTGATTGGGCAGGAGAAGGCACAGAGAACAGGGGAGGAGATGGGATAACGAGAGCATGCGGTTTTTTATCTGCTCGCTGCAGAGACACCCCTTGGCTGACAAGCCTTGTGATAGGGGTTCGGGAGAATCGTGTAGCCCAGGGAAACAGGCAGTGCAGAGCGGAGGAAAGGGTTAGACTACACGATCCTCTCTAGCTTTGTGATTCCACGGCATGGCCAATGAGCGGCCTTTGTGTGTGCCAAGTGTTTGATGACCCAGCAAACACAGCCAGCACTGTCACCTGCCAAGCCTTCATTCCTGACAGATGAAGGATCAATCTCATTTGTGCTGGTTACCTGGCTCCTCCATATATGCACTTTCTGAAGAGGCATGTGAAGAAAGCAAGTTTACAACAGGATTTTTTCAAGAGCAGCAGAAGACTGGAGAGGAAACACAATTCTACCTCCTTTCTCAATGCCAAAATGTGCCCCGTGTATGATGATTTTCCTGGACGCACCTAGCGCCAATTTGCCTTCTCGCTAAGTGGAAAGGAGCGTGAGTTACAGTTCTCTCAGGTTACCCAGCTCCAGAACACAGAAAGTTCAGTGGTTGTAGGTGAAATTGCAGGGGAGGGGCTAATAGAGACTTCACATCAGACCGTAGATGGTTAGACTGCACAGAGATAAAACTTTCCGACTTATTATCCAAGCCAGGACAGGAATAAAATCACATCGTGAAGGGTATTAAATATCCTCAGGATTCTAAAATACCACCTCAGAAACACTCAAGAATAACACTGCTAGGGGGTCAAATTCCAAAGGGGGAGCCGTGTTAGTCTATTGTAGAAAGACAACAGAGTCCTGTTGTCTTACTGCTAGGGGGAATAGGGTTCCCAACTCAAACTGCAGAGCTTTCTAAAGCAACTACGTGTGGCCTTCCATTTAATTACCGCGTTAAACAAGCATAGAGCCCGGTCTCTGCCACATATAGACACATTCGAAGGCTTTTATTCCCAGCAGTAGGTCAATTATAACACCGAGGTATTCACGCTAGTCTGCAGGGTACCACTGGTGAGGTCTCCACCAAACGTGACATGCAGCTCGTGGAAAGAGCAACGTCTGCCCCAGAGAGATTGTTTTACTTCCCGACCGTGCAGCTGTTGCACCTCTTTGCCTGCACTGCCCATGCAAACTGTTCAGAGATGTTCACATTTCTACAGCTGGTCCATCGCTGCACTTGCCCTGCCTCTTTTGGGCCTGTGGGGAGGAGATCCGAGGCACCCTGCCTACTCCAGACAGGAACATGGCTAGTGCATGGGACCGTGGCCGGTTGAGCAACTGCACACAAAGCTGCAGATGTGCTTGCTGAGCTGGCAGTCAGGAGAAAGCATTTCAAAGATATGTGGGAGGTTTCATGGGAATTGGGATGGTTTGCAGACTCTGTGGCCCTGGGCAGCAGTGTTCACGAGTGTGACCAGAGCAGTTACTGCTGCAGAGAACAGGCATTATGGGCCGGCTGCTGGAGGAATGGTAGAGTGGACGCTCCCGTGCCACTCAGGGAGACGGTTTTACTGTCTCCCCGCAAAGGGACGCTTACGTCGACAGGAGACAAATTTTAGTGCAGACCCTGGCACTAGCAGCCAATCCCGAGCAAGTTACTACTGAAACAGCTTTGTAGCAGAGATGAGACTTCAGAGGATATGGGGCTGTTTTAAAGTCAGTTATATAACAAAGTTTGAAGAGAAACGACTCCAAGTGTTAAATATAACCTGCATGCCTCATCTTTGCCTATAACAATTAAACTCTGCCAGCTTCTAAATGGTGCTTTTCATAAGTGAGTCACACTGACAGTGGTGGGAAGAGACCCATATTTACGCAGAAAATTCCTCAATATACGCTGGTTTCATGGAAGAGGGAGGAGGAAAAGTCATAAAAGCTGCAAATCAACAATAAAACCAGCGCCACAATGTTTAATTAGATTTGACTTGCAGTGGAATCTCTCATGAGGCTCCGTGCAGCTTCTCAAAAATACATATAAGAGAAGTGGAGCATGTTTTTAGTTGTGTACATGTTGCTGGGTATTTTCCACTTTAGCTGCCAGATCAGTCAGCACAAATTTGAGATCAAAGTGCAGCAGAAGGGCCATAAGCAAGCAAGCTTCTTTTACCACCAGGATCAGGAATCCACTCCAAGCGAAACAAGTTTGATACTCTCAGTCCAGACCTAAGAGGCCAGGGCAGGTCAAAGTCATGGCCAGGGAAGCATATAACACATTTGCCCAATGCAACTGGCCTGCAGATTTAAATTTTAAGTCAGCTATCCCATTATTTAGATTTCAAGCATGAGATAAGCACCCCAAAATAAGACAGCAAAATAGAATTTGTCTCTTGTATGCTGTCCGAGGTTAAATTACAGACACCCCATCACAAGTACAATGCAATCAGAACAAAACTGGCACTATCTTCATGTTGTACCCACACAGTAGCGACCTTCACTTACCAGGTGTCTTGCAATAATAAGGAACAAAAACAGACAAGAAATCATTTTCTTTTTTTTCTTTTCTTTTTTTTAAAAAAGCTACTTTCCATCACCTTTTCCTATGAAGCACTTTAATCAAAGTCCGGGGTCAACTAGAACTGGCGTGAAATGACTACTCACACCAAATCTGAGCAGGCATGCAAGGGCGATAGAAACATCTGAAGAGCAGTTGGATCCCCATGGAACTGCTCCGCACGTGTGTAGGCTCATCCAGCAGATTTGTTAGCTAGGAAAAGCAAATTTGATACAGCAATGAGAGCTGGCACAGTTTTGTGGGGCTTTCTACTCTGTCAGTATCCACTTGCTACCTACGTGTACCTCATGCACTGAGATCATAAAGTCTTTGGGCCAGGGACAGTCTTTATGTTTGTACAGCACCTAGCGCAGAGCGGTCCTGGCCTATGGCTGCAGCACACAGGCTCTGCTACAAGACAAATAAAAATACAGCAATGGCAAGCAGGTCATAAGACACACAGATGAACTGAGAAACGGGAAAACTAAGATGAATTTGTACAGCTTACAAAAGAGTTATTCTTCTTTAACTTGGCTCCTAATTCTGGCTCTTCATCTATATTATTTCAGGTTTGTGAACTGTTTTCCAGCTACAGCAATGTACTTGCTCAGATTAAGGCCTGAACAGAACCAATGTGCAAGAGATCAGACCAGACAAACATGACACAGGCCACAGAACTCCACCCAACAACTGTTGTATCGAGTCCAGTTATTTGTGGCTGAACCAGAGGGTGTCTGTCAGAAAAAATTCTCAATCTTGTTTCAAGACTGCAAGAAGATAACACATCTGCTGGTAAACTGCTCCACTGGTTAGTTCCTCTGACTGGTAAAAATGCAAGTCTGATAAGGCTTCTGAGTTCTTTGAGTTATGCTATGTACACACGAGGAACTTGTCCCCCAATAAGTTATTGCGGGACAAGGAAAGCGCTATAAATATAGCGCTTTCTCGTGTACACATGTGCT